>CM022398.1:89665770-90243201 GCA_011833715.1 Carcinoscorpius rotundicauda
GTGTGGTAAATAAAGTGTACTGTTAGGAAACTCACTAATGTGGTAAATATAGTAATACAGTAAGAAAACTCACTAGTGTGGTAAATAAAGTGGTACAGTTGGAAAACACACTATGTGGTAAATAAAGTAATGTAGTTACAAAACTCACTAGTGTGGTAAATAAAGCAGCACAGTTAGAAAACTCACTATGAGGTAAATAAAGTAGTACAGTTAGAAAACTCACAAATGTGGTAAATAAAATAGAATAGATAGAAAACTCACTAGTGTGGCAAATAAAGAAATACAGTAAGAAAACTCACTAGTGTGGTAAATAAAGTAGTATAGTTAAAAAACTCAACCTTGGTCAAAAAAGTAAAACAGTTAGAAAACTGACTAGTGAGGTAAATAAAGTAGTACAGCTAGAAAACTCATTAATGTGGTAAATAAAGTAGTACAGTCAGAAAACCAACTGGTGTGGTAAATAAAGTAGTGAATTAGAAAACTTACTATGCTATAAATAAAGTACTGTGGTTAAAAATAGTACAGCTAGGAAACTCACTAGTGTGGTGAATAAAGTGTACTGTTAGGAAACTCACTAATGTGGTAAATATAGTAATACAGCTAGAAAACTCACTAGTGTCGTAAATAAAGTGTACAGTTAGAAAACTCACAAGTGTGGTAAATGAAATAACACAGTTAAAACTCACCATGTGGTAAATAAAGTAATACAGTTAGAAAACTCACTATGTGGAAAATAAAGGAGTACAGTTATAAAACTAACTATGTGGTAAATGAAGTAATACAGTTAGAAAACTCACTATGTGGTAAATAAAGTGCTACAGTTAGAAAACGCACTATGAGGTAAATAAAGTAGTGTAGTTAAAAACTCACTAGTATGGTAAATAAAGTAGTGCAGTTAGAAAACTCACTATGTGGTAAATATAGTAATGCAGCTAGAAAACTCACTAGTGTCGTAAATAAAGTGTACAGTTAGAAAACTCACAAGTGTGGTAAATGAAATAACACAGTTAAAACTCACCATGTGGTAAATAAAGTAATACAGTTAGAAAACTCACTATGTGGAAAATAAAGGAGTACAGTTAGAAAACTAACTATGTGGTAAATGAAGTAATACAGTTAGAAAACTCACTATGTGGTAAATAAAGTGCTACAGTTAGAAAACTCACAAGTGTGGTAAATGAAATAACACAGTTAAAACTCACCATGTGGTAAATAAAGTAATACAGTTAGAAAACTCACAAGTGTGGTAAATAAAGTAGTACGGCTAGAAAACTCACTAATGTGGTAAATAAAGTAGTACAGTCAGAAAACCAACTGGTGTGGTAAATAAAGTAGTGAATTAGAAAACTTACTATGCTATAAATAAAGTACTGTAGTTAGAAAACTCACTATGTGGAATATAAAGGAGTATAGTTAGAAAACTCACTAGTGTGGTAAATAAATAAAAACAGTTAGAAAGTAGTGTAGTTAAAAAGATCACTAGTGGGGTAAAAAGTAATACATTTAGAAAACTCACTATGTGGTAAATAAAGTAGTACAGTTAGAAAACTAACTAGTATGGTAAATAAAGTATTACAATTAGAAAACTCACTAGTGTAGTAAATAAAGTAGTACAATTAGGAAACTCAGTAGTGTAGTAAATAAACTAGTAAATTAGAAATCTTAATATGTGATAAATAAAGAAGTGTAGCTAGAAAACTTACTATTTGAAAAATTCACTAGTGCAGTACAGTTAAAAAATTCACTATGTTGTAAATAAATTAGTACCGATAGAAAACACACTATGTGGTAAATAATGTAACATACTTAGAAAACTTACTAGTGTGGTAAATAAAGAAATACAGATAGAAAACTCACTCTAAATTAAATAAATAGTACAGTTAGAAAACTCACTCTGTAGTAAATAAAGTTGTACAGCTGGAAAACTGACTATGTGTTAAATAAAGAAATACAGTTAGAAAACTCACTATTATGGCAAATATAGTAGTATAGTTAGAAAACTCACTTGTGTGGTAAATAAAGTGGTACAGATAGAAAACTAACTTGTGTGGTAAATAAAGTAGTACAGTTAAAAAACTCACTACTTGGTCCATAAAAAAGTACATTTAGAAAATTTACAATGTAGTGAATGAAGAAGTACAGTTAGAAAACTCACTAGTGTGGTAAATAAAGTTGTACAGTTAGAAAACTTACAATATTGCAAATAAAGTAATTTAGTTAGAAAACTCACTAGTGTTTTAAATAAAGGAGTACGGTTAGAAAACTCAATATGTGGTAAATAAAGAGGTACAGATAGAAAACTAACTATGTGGTCAATGAAAAAGTACAGTTAAAAAACTCACTATGTGGTAAATAAAGTACTACAGTTAGAAAACTCACTAGTGTGTTAAACAAAGTATTACAGTTAGAAAAGTCACTTGTGTGGCAAATAAAGTAGTACAGTTAGAAAACTTATTTGTGTGGCAAATAAAATAGAACAGTTAAAAAACTCACTACTTGGTCCATAAAAAAGTACATTTAGAAAATTTACAATGTAGTGAATGAAGAAGTACAGTTAGAAAACTCACTAGTGTGGTAAATAAAGTTGTACAGTTAGAAAACTTACAATATTGCAAATAAAGTAATTTAGTTAGAAAACTCACTAGTGTTTTAAATAAAGGAGTACGGTTAGAAAACTCAATATGTGGTAAATAAAGAGGTACAGATAGAAAACTAACTATGTGGTCAATGAAAAAGTACAGTTAAAAAACTCACTATGTGGTAAATAAAGTACTACAGTTAGAAAACTCACTAGTGTGTTAAACAAAGTATTACAGTTAGAAAAGTCCCGTGTGTGGCAAATAAAGTAGTACAGTTAGAAAACTTATTTGTGTGGCAAATAAAATAGAACAGTTAAAAAACTCACTATGTGGTAAATAATGTAGTACCGTTACAAAACTCACTATATGGTAAATGAAGAGGTACAGTTAGAAAACTCACTACTTGGTCCATAAAAAGTACATTTAGAAAACTCACTATGTGGTAAATAACGTAGTACAGTTAGAAAACTCACTTTGTGGTAAATAAAGTAGTGTAGTTAAAAAACTCACTAGTGTGGTAAATAAAGTAGTACAGTTATAAATCTAACTATTTTTCAAATAAAGTAGTGTAGTTAGAAAACTAACTAGTGTGGTAAATAAAGTGTTCTAGTTAGAAAATTTACTTTGTGGTAAATAAAAGAGTGTAGTGAGAAACTTACTATGTGGTAAATAAAGAAAAACAATTAGAAAACTCAATAGTGTATTAAACAAAGTACTACAGTTAGAAAACTCACTAGTGTGGCAAATAAAATAGAACAGTTGGGAAACTCACTATGTGGAAAATAATGTAGTACACTTAGAAAACTCACTATTGTGATAAATAAAGAAGTACAGTTAGACAATTCAGTATGTAGTAAATAAAGTAGTACAGTAAGAAATCTCACTATGTGGTAAATAAAGTACTAAAGTTAAAAATGTCACTATTGTCGTAAATAAAGTAGTACATTTAGAAAACTCACTAGTGTGGTAAATAAAGTGGTACAGTTATAAAACTCACTATGTGGTAAATAAAAGAGTGTAGTGAGAAAACTCACTATGTGATAAATAAAGTAGTAGAGTTAGAAAAACTCACTAGTGTGTTAAACAAAATAGTACAGTTAGAAAACTCACTAGTGTGGCAAATGAAGTAGTACAGTTAAGAAACTCACTATGTGGTAAATAAAAGAGTACAGTTAGAAAACTCACTAGTGTGTTAAACAAAGTAGTACAGTTAGAAACCTCACCAGTGTGGTAAATAAAGTAGTACAGTTAAAAAACTTACTACGTGGTAAAAAAAGTAGTTTAATTAAAAAACTCATATTATACTAAAGTTAAAAATGTCACTATTGTCGTTAATAAAGTAGTACAGTTAGGAAACTCACTATGTGGTCAATAAAAAAGTACATTTAGAAAACTCACTATGTGGTGAATAAAGTAATACAGTTAGAAAACTCACTAGTGTGGCAAATGAAGCAGTACAGTCAAAAAACTCACTAGTGTGGTAAATAAAGTAGTACAGTTAGAAAACTCACTAGTGTGTTAAACAAAGTAGTACAGTTAGAAACCTCACCAGTGTGGTAAATAAAGTAGTACAGTTAAAAAACTTACTACGTGGTAAAAAAAGTAGTTTAATTAAAAAACTCATATTATACTAAAGTTAAAAATGTCACTATTGTCGTTTATAAAGTAGTACAGTTAGGAAACTCACTATGTGGTCAATAAAAAAGTACATTTAGAAAACTCACTATGTGGTGAATAAAGTAATACAGTTAGAAAACTCACTAGTGTGGCAAATGAAGTAGTACAGTCAAAAAACTCACTAGTGTGGTAAATAAAGTAGTACAGTTAGAAAACTCACTAGTGTGTTAAACAAAGTAGTACAGTTAGAAACCTCACCAGTGTGGTAAATAAAGTAGTACAGTTAAAAAACTTACTACGTGGTAAAAAAAGTAGTTTAATTAAAAAACTCATATTATACTAAAGTTAAAAATGTCACTATTGTCGTTAATAAAGTAGTACAGTTAGGAAACTCACTATGTGGTCAATAAAAAAGTACATTTAGAAAACTCACTATGTGGTGAATAAAGTAATACAGTTAGAAAACTCACTAGTGTGGTAAATAAAGTGGTCCAGTTAGAAAAATCACTATGCGGTAAATAAAGGAAAACAGTTAGAAAACTCACTAGTGTGGTAAACAAAGTAGTACAGTTAGAAAACTCACTAGTGTGTTAAAAAAGTAGTACAGTTAGAAAAGTCACTTGTGTGGCAAATAAAGTAGTACAGTTAGAAAACTTATTTGTGTGGCAAATAAAATAGAACAGTTAGAAAACTCACTATGTGGTAAATAATGTAGTACAGTTACAAAACTCATTTTGTGGTAAATGAAGAGGTACAGTTGGAAAACTCACTACTTGGTCCATAAAAAAGTACATTTAGAAAACTCACTGGTGTTTTAAATAAAGGAGTACAGTTAGAAAACTCACAATGTGGTAAATAAAATAGTACAGTTAGAAAACTCAGTATGTGGTAAATAAAGTGGTACAGTTAGAAAACTCACTGTGTGGCAAATAAAGTACTGCAGTTAGAAAACTCACTAGTATGGTAAATTAAGTTGTACAGTTAGAAAACTCAATATGTGGTAAATAAAGTAATACACTTAGAAAACTCACTTGTGTGGTAAATAAAGTAGTACAGTTAGAAAACTCACTATGTGGTAAATAACGTAGTACAGTTAGAAAACTCACTATGTGGTAAATAAAGTAGTGTAGATAAAAAAAACTCACTAGTGTGGTAAATAAAGTAGTATAGTTAGAAATCTAACTATTTTTCAAATAAACTAGTATAGTTAGAAAACTAACTGGTGTGGTAAATAAAGTGGTCCAGTTAGAAAATTTACTTTGTGGTAAATAAAAGAGTGTAGTGAGAAACTTACTATGTGGTAAATAAAGTAGAACAGTTAGAAAACTTACTAGTGTGGTAAATAAAGTAGTTCAGTTTAGAAAACTCACTGTGTTGTAAATAAAGAGGTATAGTTAGAAAACTGACAAGTGTGGCAAATAAAATAGAACAGTTAGAAAACTCATTATATTGTAAATAATGTAGTACAGTTAAAAAACTCACTTTGTGGTAAATAAAGAGGTACAGTCAGAAAACTAACTAGAGTGGTAAATAAAGTAGTACAGTTAGAAAACTCAATAAGTGGTAAATAAAGTAGTACACTTAGAAAACTCACTAGTGTGGTAAAAAAGTAGTATAGTTAAAAAACTCACTATGTGGTAAATAAAAGAGTATAGTTAAAAAACTCAGAAGTGTGGTAAATAAAGTAGTACAGATAGAAAACTCACTAGTGTGTTAAACAATGTAGTACAGTTAGAAACCTCACCAGTGTGGTAAATAAAGTAGTCCAATTAGAACACTTCCTATGTGGTAAATAAAGTAGTACAGTTAGAAAACTTACTAGTGTGGTAAATAAAGTAGTACAGTTTAGAAAACTAACTAGAGTGGTAAATAAAGTAGTACAGTTAGAAAACTCAATAAGTGGTAAATAAAGTAGTACACTTAGAAAACTCACTAGTGTGGTAAAAAAGTAGTATAGTTAAAAAACTCACTATGTGGTAAATAAAGTAGAACAGTTAGAAAACTTACTAGTGTGGTAAATAAACTAGTACAGTTTAGAAAACTCACTGTGTTGTAAATAAAGAGGTATAGTTAGAAAACTGACAAGTGTGGCAAATAAAATAGAACAGTTAGAAAACTCATTATATTGTAAATAATGTAGTACAGTTAAAAAACTCACTTTGTGGTAAATAAAGAGGTACAGTCAGAAAACTAACTAGAGTGGTAAATAAAGTAGTACAGTTAGAAAACTCAATAAGTGGTAAATAAAGTAGTACACTTAGAAAACTCACTAGTGTGGTAAAAAAGTAGTATAGTTAAAAAACTTACTATGTGGTAAATAAAAGAGTATAGTTAAAAAACTCAGAAGTGTGGTAAATAAAGTAGTACAGATAGAAAACTCACTAGTGTGTTAAACAATGTAGTACAGTTAGAAACCTCACCAGTGTGGTAAATAAAGTAGTCCAATTAGAACACTTCCTATGTGGTAAATAAAGTAGTACAGTTAGAATTCTAACTATGTGGTAAATAAAATAGTACAGTTAAAACTCACTATGTGGTAAATAAACTTGTACAGTTAGAAAACTCACTAGTGTGGTAAATAAAGAAGTACAGTTAGAAAACTCAGTATGTGGTAAATAAAGTGGTACAGTTAGAAAACTCACTATGTGAGTAAATAAAGTACTAAAGTTAAAAAACTCACTAGTGTCGTAAATAAAGTAGTACAGTTAGAAAACTCACTAGTGTGGTAAATAAAATAGTACAGTTGGAAAACTCACTTGTGTGGTAAATAAAATAGTACAGTTAAAAAACTCACTAGTGTCGTAAATAAAGTAGTACAGTTAGAAAACTCACTAGTGTGTTAAACAAAATAGTACAGTTAGAAAACTGAGTAGTGTGGCAAATGAAGTAGTACAGTTATAAAACTCACTATGTGGTAAAAAAAGTAGTACAGTTAAGAAACTCACTATGTGGTAAATAAAAGAGTATAGTCAAAAAACTCACTAGTGTGGTAAATAAAGTAGTACAGTTAGAAAACTCACTAGTGTGTTAAACAAAGTAGTACAGTTAGAAACCTCACCAGTGTGGTAAATAAAGTAGTCCAATTAGAACACTTCCTATGTGGTAAATAAAGTAGTACAGTTAGAATTCTAACTATGTGGTAAATAAAATAGTACAGTTAAAACTCACTATGTGGTAAATAAACTTGTACAGTTAGAAAACTCACTAGTGTGGTAAATAAAGAAGTACAGTTAGACAACTTAGTATGTGGTAAATAAATTAGTACAGTAAAAAAACTCACTATGTGGTAAATATTATACTAAAGTTAAAAATGTCACTATTGTCGTTAATAAAGTAGTACAGTTAGGAAACTCACTATGTGGTCAATAAAAAAGTACATTTAGAAAACTCACTATGTGGTGACTAAAGTAATACATTTAGAAAACTCACTATGTAGTGACTAAAGTAATACAGTTAGAGGACTCATTTGTGTAGTAAATAAAGTTGCACAGTTAAAAGTTTCACTAGAGTGGTGAAGAGGGCAGATAATTTAAAACTCATTAGTGTGGTTAATAGAGTAGTTAAGTCGTAGGACACATTAGTGTTCTAAATAAAGTATTAAAGTTTGAGGACTAATGAGCGTATGAAATAAAGCAGGAAAGTTAGAATATTAATTTGTATGATAATCAAAGTGTTTAAAACACAGGACGTATGAGTGTGAAAATCAAGAAGTGAAGTAACAGAACACATGAAACTTTCAAAGTATCTAGACCTATCATGAAAGTTATATCAATGTATCTAGACCTATCATGAAAGTTATATCAAAGTATCTAGACCTATCATGAAAGTTATATCAATGTATCTAGACCTATCATGAAAGTTATTTCAAAGTATCTAGACCTATCATGAAAGTTATATCAATGTATCTAGACCTATCATGAAACTTTCAAAGTATCTAGACCTATCATGAAAGTTATATCAATGCACCTATCATGAAAGTTATATCAATGCACCTATCATGAAAGTTATATCAATGCACCTATCATGAAAGTTATATCAATGCACCTATCATGAAAGTTATATCAATGCACCTATCATGAAAGTTATATCAATGTATCTAGACCTATCATGAAACTTTCAAAGTATCTAGACCTATCATGAAAGTTATATCAATGTATCTAGACCTATCATGAAAGTTATATCAATGCATCTAGACCTATCATGAAAGTTATATCAATGCATCTAGACCTATCATGAAAGTTATATCAATGCATCTAGACCTATCATGAAAGTTATATCAATGTATCTAGACCTATCATGAAACTTTCAATGTATCTAGACCTATCATGAAAGTTATATCAATGTATCTAGACCTATCATGAAAGTTATTTCAAAGTATCTAGACCTATCATGAAAGTTATATCAATGCATCTAGACCTATCATGAAACTTTCAATGTATCTAGACCTATCATGAAAGTTATATCAATGTATCTAGACCTATCATGAAAGTTATTTCAAAGTATCTAGACCTATCATGAAAGTTATATCAATGCATCTAGACCTATCATGAAAGTTATATCAATGCATCTAGACCTATCATGAAAGTTATATCAATGCATCTAGACCTATCATGAAAGTTATATCAATGTATCTAGACCTATCATGAAACTTTCAATGTATCTAGACCTATCATGAAAGTTATATCAATGCATCTAGACCTATCATGAAAGTTATATCAAAGTATCTAGACCTATCATGAAAGTTATATCAAAGTATCTAGACCTATCATGGAACTTATAATAATGAACTTTTTAGTGCTTCAAACCTTAATCAATTTTCGTATGAATTAATTTTAATAAAGTGACAGGTGTGAAAAACAGATACACAGAAAATAGGAAAGTTCATTTAAATATGTATATGTGTAATCCTAGCTATATATGAATACAGTATATACATGTAACTACAGGACGTTTATTTGATCCTAGAAATATATATAAATACACCATTTTTATTTGATTTTATAAATACATATATATATATGGAAATACACCATGTTAATTTGATCCTACATATAGGCATATATAAATACACCATGTTAATTTGATCCTATATATAGGCATATATAAATACACCATGTTAATTTGATCCTAGATACATATATCTATATATATAAATAAACCATGTTAACTTGAACCTACATAAATATAAATACATCATGTTACTCTTCAGAACTTGAAGTGTCTTGCTGTTCGTCTTCCTTGAAACACTGAAGATAAGTCTCTTCTTTCATTTTACGATTTTGAACAAAAAAAACTGTTCCCAGAGAAATGATGACAAGACAGAGAAGTCCAGCAAGTCCAACAAGCTAAATTTGGTAAAGTGTAATATCATTCGATGTCAACAATTACTCCTAGATTAAATGAAGATAATACTGTGTTACAACACTGATCATATCGATAAAACGTTCGATCCAGATTTAAGTAAACGTATGGTGTGATAGAAGAATGAGTTTGTCAGTAGAAAGTTTATCTTAGGTTGAGGTAGAGACTCTATTTGATAAAAGAATGAGTTTGTCAGTAGAAAGTTTATCTTAGGTTGAGGTAAAGATACTATTTGATAGAAGAATAAGTTTGTCAGTAGAAAATTTATCTCAGGTTTAGATGAAATTATCATTCCTGTAGAATAGATAAACTATTCTTATAGCAGCAGCTGTGTATATGTCACTTCAAAACATACATTATTACTCTTTTTATTGTAAATAGAATGGTCACATGTTGTGGTTGTATTGTGACAAAGAAAAAGATACAATGTAAACATCAAGTCTGGAGCTGGTTTCAGGACGATGAATATCTGAGTGATGTTCTCCTCCAGTCCAGATAGTACACATATGGTACACCATAACATTTGGGTTAAAGTCAGCATGATTAATCTCAGCACTCTTCCAGTCTTTCTCACACCTACACCACCCATTCGCCTCCATCACACCCTTGTGGCAGTGGATGTTCTACCAGAAGTGAAACAAATTAAGAACATATTCATTACACTCTCTGCTGACTGTCTGTATTGTTAGCCAAACTAGAAGTCAAATACTCTCTGCCATTTGTCTACATTTAAACAGATCACTATCACCTAACTGTTTACACCGTTACTACAACTAACAACCAAATACTCTGAGTTATAGCTAGGAACTAGACACCTTCAGCTAACAGTATGTATAACTATAGCATATACGAATTCAATTACGTAAGGTCCTTCTTTATTGACACAATACAACCATACACATTGGGACATTCTCGTTAAAAATGTAGTTCAACCTTACACTGTAGGACATTCTTGTTTAATAATTTAGTACAACCATACACTGATGATTATTCTTATTTAGCGATTTAGTAGAACCATACACTGATGATTATTCTTATTTAGCGATTTAGTAGAACCATACACTGATGGATATTCTTATTTAGCGATTTAGTAGAACCATACACTGATGGATATTCTTGTTTAACGATTTAGTACAACCATACACTGATAAACATTAGCACAAACATGCACTGTTGGACATTATTACAACTATATACTCTTGGACATTCTTCTCTAATGATTCACTTCAACTATACACTGATAAACATTAGCACAAACATGCACTGTTGGACATTATTACAACTATATACTCTTGGACATTCTTCTCTAATGATTCACTTCAACTATACACTGATAAACATTCTTGTTTAATGATTTACTACAACCATACATTCTGAGACAGTCTTCTTTACTAATTTAGTACAACCATATACACATGGACTTTAATATTTAATGATTTATTACATCTTTACACTGATGGATGGACATTAGTACAACCATGCACTGTTGTAAATTATTACAGCTATATATTCTTGTTTAATGATTTAGTACAACCATACACTGATAAACATTAGTACAAACATGCACTGTTGGACATTATTACAAGTATATACTCTTGGACATTCTTGTTTAATGATTTATTATAACCATACACACTTGGACATTCTGGTTTAATGATTTAATACAACCATACACTGATGGATCTTATTGTTTAATGATTTATTACAACTATACCCTCTGAGATATTCTTTAATGATTTAGTAGAACCGTACACTAATAGTCAATATTAGAAGTCTATATTCTTGGACGTTCTTGTTTAAGAGTTTTAAGGTTAATTAATTTTTTTCACTAATTAAAATATTGTATAAAGATAAGTACAAAATCCCAAGATACGATAGTCAGAGCATGATGTAAGTTTTTGTGACTAATTATTACTATATTATTGGATAGTAGATGTGTTACTCTTGTTGTTAATGTTGTAGCTAACTGAATTGTATTTATTACAATTTGTTTGTTTGTTTTGGAATTTCGCACAAAGCTACTAGAGGGCTATCTGTGCTAGCCGTCCCTAATTTAGCAGTGTAAGACTAGAGGGAAGGCAGCTAGTCATCACCACCCACCGCCAACTCTTGGGCTACTCTTTTACCAACGAATAGTGGGATTGACCGTCACATTATACACCCCACGGCTGAGAGGGCGAGCATGTTTAGCGCGACGCGGGCGCGAACCCGCGACCCTCGGATTACGAGCACACGCCTTAACGCGCTCGGCCATGCCAGGCCTTATTTATTATAATCTTAAAATAGTTTACATACACTATAATCCATAATATATATTTCATTCTCACAGAAGATGCGATTATTCTTATAACAGTGAAGGTTTACAGAATCTAAAGAAATCTTTACCAGTGGTAATCCACTGTAACGTTTCAATGTTGGCCCAGGAATTCCAGTTACCATCTGTTTTGTATCCTTCTCAGTAAGCTCATTGGCCAACCGTCTACAAGTATTACTGATGGGAACATATGCCTGAAAATCAATGTTACACAATTAACTATGATGTTAATCATAGAAATACATAACTTGGAAGGTTCAGTAGACATACATGATAATTTACAATGACACGTTCTAAACTGGCAGAGTAGATCATACTCCAACCACAACTTGTCCCGAAACAATGTCTGATGTTAAATATGACGATGTCCTCAATACCTTGTACAGACCCAAACAGACACTAAAGATCAAAATTCCTCCCTGACGACATGAGCCTTTATTTCAACAGCATCAGATCATCTGATCAAGTAACGTCTACATGTGGAAAAAACACACCGGGTAATATTTCCTTTCCTTGACATAATATGGTCAGTTTCTTTACAGAAATGGCAGACAGGCCTAGGTGGTTCTAATGAAGGTTTATTCTGACTGTCTCAAGATTTAGAACGAGAGGAACTTATTTTCTTTATGAGAATCCTCAACTTTAGTACATTTGATATATACAGGTTTTTGCTAAGATGGCAAAAAATATTTTAATTAATTATTATTTTATGTGTTCAAGTGTAATTATGGGAAAGAGCGATATGGTGTTTCAACTTTCATTTCTCCAAGTTTGAGGACATCACTTGCACAACGTTGTAAGTTCTTCAATTAGAAATAACTGTCTTACTTTGTCTAAAATGTTGATATAATTACACCACAGAATAAAGTGAAACTCTTTATCCTGGGAGAATTCTATATAAGTTTGGTTATCTTGCTTGCGAGAATCTTGAAATGTTTGTCGATAAGCCTTCGGTACTAACTCGTAATCTTTGAGAAAAGCTACTTTGATCTTATCATAATTCATACAGTCTTCTGTAGGAAAGCCTCTCAAAATGTTGTAAATACTTATCAACTTCATTATCATTAAATGGTGGTACTTTAACATATCAGTTATGATCAAACTTGTTATTTTGCCTTGCTCTATCGGAATTCAGTCTAATCTTTATTTATTTCAGCTAATTTCCTTCTTGGTTTCAATACGGGCTCACTGTCTCTAGGCTTTGATATGACCTTGTTCCTTCTTGGCTTACTTTGTAGTTTTGCTATACGAAACACACACACACACTCCTTATTGGCTTCAATACGAGCTTACTGTCTCCAGGCTTTGATATGACCTTCTTCCTTCTTGGCTTCAATACGAGCTTACTGTGTCTAGGCTTTGATATGACCTTGTTTCTTCTTGGCTCAATACGAGCTTACTGTCTCCAGGCTTTGATATGATCTTGTTCCTTCTTGGCTTTAATACGGGCTTACTGTCTCTAGGCTTTGATATGACCTTGTTCCTTCTTGGCTTTAATACGAGCTTATTGTTTCCAGGCTTTGATACGGTCTTGTTTTTTCTTGGTTTCAATACGGGCTGACTGTCTCTAGGCTTTGATACGACCTTGTTTCTTTTTAGTTTCAATACGGGCTCACTGTCTCTACGCTTTGATATGACCTTGTTCCTTCTTGGCTTACTTTGTAGTTTTGCTATACGAAACACACACACTCCTTATTGGCTTCAATACGAGCTTTTTGTCTCTATGCTTTGATATGACCTTGTTCCTTCTTAGTTTCAATACGGGCTTACTGTCTCCAGGCTTTGATATGACCTTGTTCCTTCTTGGCTTCAAAACGAGCTTACTGTCTCCAGCCTTTGATATCACCTTATTCCTTCTTGGCTTCAATACGGGCTTACTATCTCTCGGCTTTGATATGATCTTGTTTCATCTTGTCTTTAATACGGGCTTACTGTCTCTAGGCTTTGATATGACCTTGTTCCTTCTTGGCTTCAATACGAGGCTTACTGTCTCTAGGCTTTGATATGACCTTGTTCCTTCTTGGCTTCAATACGAGGCTTAATGTCTCTAGGCTTTGATATGACCTTGTTCCTTCTTGGCTTCAATACGAGGCTTACTGCTCTAGGCTTTGATATGACCTAGTTCCTTCTTGGTTTCAATACGGGCTTATTGTCTCCAGGCTTTGCACGGCCTTGTTTTTTCTTGGTTTCAATACGAGCTTACTGTCTCTAGGCTTCGATATGACTTTGTTCGTTCTTGGCTTCAAAACGGGCTTACTCTTTCTGGACTTTGATATGACCTTGTTCCTTCTCTGCCTTAATACGGGCTTACTGTTTCTGGACTTTGATATGACCTTGTTCCTTCTCTGCCTTAATACGGGCGTACTGTCTCTGGACTTTGATATGACCTCATTCCTTCTCTGCCTTAATACGGGCTTATTGTCTCTGGACTTTGATATGACCTTGTTCCTTCTCTGCCTAATACGGGCTTACTGTCTCTGGATTTTGATATGACCTTGTTCCTTCTCTGCCTTAATACGGGCTTACTGTTTCTGGATTTTGATATGACCTTGTTTCTTTTTTAATTTAATACGAATCTGTTCGGTCACAAGAAGTTTATTTTTTCTTTCAGCTTCTACACGCGCTTTCGGGTTGTTTAAGTTTTAGCTGAAGCTCTAACTTTGCCACCTAACCTGATTGGCTAGTCGAGTCATTAGAGTATTCTCTCAACGCTTCTTCACACAATAATATCTTTGTAAGATATCTTTTCTTATTGTGCATGTATATATTGATATACCGGATTACTCCTGATATATATATATATATATGTATATATTGACAAACAGATTACTCCTGATATATATATATATTTATAGATAGATATAGATATACATAACTTTCATGTATGCTACGTCATGTCGCACTTGATTTCTAGAAATATTAGGCGTCATAAAAAGATAAAATGAATTTATCCCGAAGGAATATTTCGATTAATGTCTGCCAATTACAATTTTAATGACGAGGGTGATAGGCAGCCATGATGATGCACGTGTGTATGTGTGCGTTATGTGAAACCTTTTCAGTGTGTTAAGTATTGATATAATAATCCTGTTGACAAAATGTTCAATCCGACATCTTACCACACTCCCTAACAACACTCTCACGGTGTACAAACAAAATTAAGCCCGGAGGTTTCTTCTACACCCGTTTGGTTTAAACCTTTTCACGAAGAGAAACCAAGGTTTCTGACCATTCAGGTTGTCTTTTAGGACCCAAACTCTCTTTGAGATTTGAAAGATCTAAAACCTAAATTTCTGCCAGTTTGGAACGGATTATAAAGAGTGTAAAGTAAAGACATGGTGTTGGATCATTTAGACATGAAATTTATTATGAAAGTAAAAATATTGGTTCATGTTAAACTTCAATCATTTACAAATTGAAACAACTTCTGTTACTTCAACAAACAAACAAACCTCTTTTGTCAACGAAGACTACAAATTAAGAAATCAACAAGTATTTTTTTCCAATTTCACTGTCTGCATTGCATTTTATTCTTTAAGCAGATAGATTAGAAACAGTATTAGTTATAGTTTTATTTACAAGCATGACGACACATCGTTAGCACGTACTCTCACCAAAACGCACTAGCTTTTATCTATATTAATATTGTTAATTAACTGATTTTACCAATTATTAATTCTATGAATATCTCATGAATTCATTTCATGAATGATCTTAACTTTGATTGGCCCACAAAAAAAGATTCCTGCGTTTGACTCCTCGACTGTATTTGTTTGCCTCTTTGTTGGTCAAGTTTCTTTGAGTTAGCTAGGAACCACGAGGAGTGAGGTGGTATTAATTACCCCGTCATTTTTGAATGGTTGTACGTTACATCTGTAAGAATTGGCTGTAATCTAGTAGTTATGTACATACATATCTAAATCAGTGGTAATCTATACTAAACGTTGATCATCTCGTAGTAATAACTTACGATATCCGGATGGTTTCCTTCTGATCTGGATATACATTCTGGAACTTTTTTACAGAGTCTCGAACTCTCATCAAAGAAGTTCTTGTGGCCGCTGTACTTGTTTACACAGTCAACCGGTCGACACTCATCCAAAGGATCGTCATCATCACTTTTGCAGTCGTATATTTCAACGAATTTCAAATAATCTAATCATATTGAAATAAACGATAGATTTACACTGGCTTTAGTGCAGTGTCAACAACGCTTCTCTAAATTAATCCGATGATTTCACTAATATTAAGAAATTAGTCTATTATAATTTATTTGTGTTGAGCAAGTTGACTTCACAAAGTTAGTTCACTGAATATTCAGTAATAATGCAAATCTAAATCACTTAACAATGGACAGCTAATCTAGATTCAAAAAACAACACAAACCATAATTTGTCCATAAATTGAAAGACACAAATAGTTTCTTTGTTGTTGTTTTATAATTTTGCGCAAAGCTACAAGAGGGCTATCTGCGCTTCTCGTCTCTAATTTTGCAGAGTAAGACTAGAGGGAAGGCAGCTAGTCATCACCACCCACTACCAACTCTTGGGCTATTTTTTTACTTACGAATAGTGGGATTGACCGTCACATTATAACGCTCCCACGACTGGGAGGGTGAGCACGTTTGGTGTGACGGGAATTCGAACCCGTGACCTTCAGATTACGAGCCGAATTTCTTAACCACCTGGCCATGCCATGCCCCACAAATATTGTATCAAAAATCTGTTGAGATGAAATATATTTATATGTGTCAAACAGGATATGTATCATAATTTGGATTTCCTTTTTGATGTATTTCCTATATTTGATCGTTTAATTGTACCCTAAACAAATTTATTATTTCTATCCAAAAGGTTTGATCTCTGAAGAATTTACAGCTACAGACCCCTGAGATATGCTTATCAAATGCCAAAATTTTCTCTTGACAAATAATATGTTTTGGGTACCATAGGTGTGAAATCTTTCTACACCAATATTTCTCTAGGTGTGAAATCTTTCTATACTAATATTTCCCTAGGTGTGAAATCTTTCTATACTAATATTTCCCTAGGTGTGAAATCTTTCTATACTAATATTTCCCTAGGTGTGAAATCTTTCTATACTAATATTTCCCTAGGTGTGAAATCTTTCTATACTAATATTTCCCTAGGTGTGAAATCTTTCTATACTAATACTTCTCTAGGTGAAACAGTTAAAATTATTTCTGCCCATTGAATTCTACAACATATTGACTGTCATCATGGATTGATGCGAAAATGTTTCACTTTATCCACTGCCTACCATTCATCAGTTAGTTGTTTATATATATAAACAAAACCATAAGATTAGAAAAAATCCTTTACCCAAATTTGCATTCACGTATTAAAGAAAACTTCCTTACCAAACCATCCTTACAGCTGGATGTCTAAACCTTGAACTTATTAAATAAAACTTCCCTACCTTACCATCATTACAACCGGATGTATAAACCCTGAACTTATTAAATAAAACTTCCCTACCTTACCATCATTACAACCGGATGTATAAACCCTGAACTTATTATTAAAAAAAATTTCCTTACCATCATTACAACCGGATGTATAAACCCTGAACTTATTATTAAAAAAAAATTCCTTACCATCATTACAACCGGATGTATAAACCCTGAACTTATTATTAAAAAAAATTTCCTTACCATCATTACAACCGGATGTATAAACCCTGAACTTATTATTAAAAAAAATTCCTTACCATCATTACAACCGGATGTATAAACCCTGAACTTATTATTAAAAAAAATTTCCTTACCATCATTACAACCGGATGTATAAACCCTGAACTTATTATTAAAAAAAATTTCCTTACCATCATTACAACCGGATGTATAAACCCTGAACTTATTATTAAAAAAAATTCCTTACCATCATTACAACCGGATGTATAAACCCTGAACTTATTATTAAAAAAAATTTCCTTACCATCATTACAACCGGATGTATAAACCCTGAACTTATTATTAAAGAAAACTTCCTTACCATCATTACAACTGGATGTATAAACCCTGAACTTATTATTAAAAAAAACTTCCTTACCATCATTACAACCGGATGTATAAACCCTGAACTTATTATTAAAAAAAACTTCCTTACCATCATTACAACCGGATGTATAAACCCTGAACTTATTATTAAAAAAAAACTTCCTTACCATCATTACAACCGGATGTATAAACCCTGAACTTATTATTAAAAAAAATATCCTTACCATCATTACAACCGGATGTATAAACCCTGAACTTATTATTAAAAAAAATTTCCTTACCATCATTACAACCGGATGTATAAACCCTGAACTTATTATTAAAAAAAATTTCCTTACCATCATTACAACCGGATGTATAAACCCTGAACTTATTATTAAAAAAATTTCCTTACCATCATTACAACCGGATGTATAAACCCTGAACTTATTATTAAAAAAAATTCCTTACCATCATTACAACCGGATGTATAAACCCTGAACTTATTATTAAAAAAAATTTCCTTACCATCATTACAACCGGATGTATAAACCCTGAACTTATTATTAAAAAAAATTTCCTTACCATCATTACAACCGGATGTATAAACCCTGAACTTATTATTAAAAAAAATTCCTTACCATCATTACAACCGGATGTATAAACCCTGAACTTATTATTAAAAAAAATTTCCTTACCATCATTACAACCGGATGTATAAACCCTGAACTTATTATTAAAGAAAACTTCCTTACCATCATTACAACTGGATGTATAAACCCTGAACTTATTATTAAAAAAAACTTCCTTACCATCATTACAACCGGATGTATAAACCCTGAACTTATTATTAAAAAAATTTCCTTACCATCATTACAACCGGATGTATAAACCCTGAACTTATTATTAAAAAAATTTCCTTACCATCATTACAACCGGATGTATAAACCCTGAACTTATTATTAAAAAAAATTTCCTTACCATCATTACAACCGGATGTATAAACCCTGAACTTATTATTAAAAAAAATTCCTTACCATCATTACAACCGGATGTATAAACCCTGAACTTATTATTAAAAAAATTTCCTTACCATCATTACAACCGGATGTATAAACCCTGAACTTATTATTAAAAAAACTTCCTTACCATCATTACAACCGGATGTATAAACCCTGAACTTATTATTAAAAAAAAACTTCCTTACCATCATTACAACCGGATGTATAAACCCTGAACTTATTATTAAAAAAAAACTTCCTTACCATCATTACAACCGGATGTATAAACCCTGAACTTATTATTAAAAAAACGTCCTTATTTTACAGTCACTACAACTGGATGTATAAACCTATAACTTATTAATAAAGAAAATTTCCTTACCATCATTACAACTGGATATATAAACCTTACACTACTGACTTACTTGTGATTATGTTTGTGCTTCATTAATTTCAACACTTTTAACAATACTTTACTTGTACTTATGTATGAATAGACTTTGTGTGTTTAGACCTTGTTGACAGTTAACTCAGTATATTGCAAAATGTGTGATAAATATATATATTATAATAATGAACATGTGAGGGAGGAAACATTGTCCATTAAATATGCAAAGTAGATTATAATGCGGAAAATACTTTAAAAAAAACGTATAGCTGATAAACAATTCATAGAGGTTATAATATTGTAGAGAGTGTGAAAATAAAATGAAAAATATACTGTAACACAAAATATTAAACCTTAGTGACAAGTTGTTTCTGAAAAATTTGGTATCAAGGTGCTTGAAGCATATAAAACTCAGTAAGTTGATAGTGGTGAGAGATGTTTCAAACAGATGTACAGAATTAAACTTGAATATTATCTTTATGTAAACAGAAAATCAAAATATAAGCATGATAAAAATCATAGTATGTAAACAAGAAAACTGTATTACTTTCAAAGAAGCGTGGTAGTCGGGAAAGTGAACCTCGCGGAATGAACGTGTTAAACTCGATGTCTTCAGTCAACCGTCCTCCATCTGAGGAGAATATCGTGACCCTACAGTTTCCTTTCCGGTCATGCAGATACTGTTGAGAAGAAAGAAATGAAGTACTGATAAAAAGATTGGATACAGACATTATTACTGGATCAATGTTAACATTTCATTTATTAAATATGGAAGTTTTAAAAAGATACCTGTATAAATAATATTCATAAAATGTAGACGAAATAAATCATGTTTGTACTATGATTAAATTAAGATCAAGGCTAGGCATGGCCAGGTGGGTTAAGGCATTTGACTCTCTGTCGCACCAAACATGCTCGCTCTTTCAGTGGTGGGGCGTTATAATGTGACGCTCAATCCCACTATTCGTTGGTAAAAAAGTAGCCCAAGAGTAAACAGTGGGTGGTGATGACGAGATTTCTTACCTCTAGTCTTACATTGCTAAATAAGGGATGGATAGCGAAGATAGCTCTCGAGTAACTTTGCACGAAATTCAGAAACAAACAAATTAAAGTTCTGACTTACTCTCATCATTAAAGTATTGACGTAATTTCATCATTAAAGGTTTTATTTAATTTATTATTAAAGTTCTGATAGAATTTCATCATTAAAGATTTGACAGAATTTCATCATTAAAGGTTTTATTTAATTTATCATTAAAGTTCTGACAGAATTTCATCATTAAAGAACTGATTTAATTTCATCCTTAAAAATCTCACAAAATATTATCATTAAACTTCTGACGTAATTTCATCATTAAAGATTTGATTTAATTTCATCATTAAAATTCTAACGGAATTTCATCATTATAGTTCTGACACAATTTCTTCATTATAGTTCTAACGGAATTTCATCATTATAGTTCTAACGGAATTTCATCATTGTAGTTCTAACGGAATTTCATCATTATAGTTCTGACAGAATTTCTTCATTATAGTTCTAACGGAATTTCATCATTATAGTTCTAACGGAATTTCATCATTATAGTTCTAACGGAATTTCATCATTATAGTTCTGACAGAATTTCTTCATTATAGTTCTAACGGAATTTCATCATTATAGTTCTAACGGAATTTCATCATTATAGTTCTGACAGAATTTCTTCATTATAGTTCTAACGGAATTTCATCATTATAGTTCTGACAGAATTTCTTCATTATAGTTCTAACGGAATTTCATCATTATAGTTCTAACGGAATTTCATCATTATAGTTCTAACGGAATTTCATCATTATAGTTCTAACGGAATTTCATCATTATAGTTCTGACAGAATTTCTTCATTATAGTTCTAACGGAATTTCATCATTATAGTTCTGACAGAATTTCTTCATTATAGTTCTAACGGAATTTCATCATTATAGTTCTAACGGAATTTCATCATTATAGTTCTAACGGAATTTCATCATTATAGTTCTGACAGAATTTCTTCATTATAGTTCTAACGGAATTTCATCATTATAGTTCTAACGGAATTTCATCATTATAGTTCTGACAGAATTTCATCATTATAGTTCTGACAGAATTTCATCATTATAGTTCTGACAGAATTTCATCATTATAGTTCTAACGCAATTTCATCATTATAGTTCTAACGGAATTTCATCATTATAGTTCTAACGGAATTTCATCATTATAGTTCTAACGGAATTTCATCATTATAGTTCTGACAGAATTTCATCATTATAGTTCTGACAGAATTTCATCATTATAGTTCTAACGCAATTTCATCATTATAGTTCTAACGCAATTTCATCATTATAGTTCTAACGGAATTTCATCATTATAGTTCTGACAGAATTTCTTCATTATAGTTCTAACGGAATTTCATCATTATAGTTCTGACAGAATTTCTTCATTATAGTTCTACCGGAATTTCATCATTATAGTTCTAACGGAATTTCATCATTATAGTTCTGACAGAATTTCTTCATTATAGTTCTAACGGAATTTCATCATTATAGTTCTGACAGAATTTCATCATTATAGTTCTAACAGAATTTCATCATTATAGTTCTAACGGAATTTCATCATTATAATTCTAACGGAATTTCATCATTATAGTTCTAACGGAATTTCATCATTATAGTTCTGACAGAATTTCTTCATTATAGTTCTAACGGAATTTCATCATTATAGTTCTGACAGAATTTCATCATTATAGTTCTAACGGAATTTCATCATTATAGTTCTGACAGAATTTCATCATTATAGTTCTGACAGAATTTCATCATTATAGTTCTAACGCAATTTCATCATTATAGTTCTAACGCAATTTCATCATTATAGTTCTAACGGAATTTCATCATTATAGTTCTAACGGAATTTCATCATTATAGTTCTAACGGAATTTCATCATTATAGTTCTGACAGAATTTCTTCATTATAGTTCTAACGGAATTTCATCATTATAGTTCTGACAGAATTTCTTCATTATAGTTCTAACGGAATTTCATCATTATAGTTCTAACGGAATTTCATCATTATAGTTCTAACGGAATTTCATCATTATAGTTCTAACGGAATTTCATCATTATAGTTCTGACAGAATTTCTTCATTATAGTTCTAACGGAATTTCATCATTATAGTTCTGACAGAATTTCATCATTATAGTTCTGACAGAATTTCATCATTATAGTTCTAACGGAATTTCATCATTATAGTTCTAACGGAATTTCATCATTATAGTTCTGACAGAATTTCTTCATTATAGTTCTAACGGAATTTCATCATTATAGTTCTGACAGAATTTCATCATTATAGTTCTAACGGAATTTCATCATTATAGTTCTGACAGAATTTCATCATTATAGTTCTGACAGAATTTCATCATTATAGTTCTAACGCAATTTCATCATTATAGTTCTAACGGAATTTCATCATTATAGTTCTAACGGAATTTCATCATTATAGTTCTAACGGAATTTCATCATTATAGTTCTAACGGAATTTCATCATTATAGTTCTAACGGAATTTCATCATTATAGTTCTGACAGAATTTCATCATTATAGTTCTGACAGAATTTCATCATTATAGTTCTAACGGAATTTCATCCTTAAAGCTTTGATTTAAATTCAATTTTTTTTTCTGAGATGTTTTGTTAGAAAATATTTTTCTTTTTCAAGTTTCATAATTTTTTATGTTTGATTGAGATATTTTGTTATGAATTTTTCTATATATCATTACTAGTTTTTCCACAAATTTGGATAATTGACAGTAACACAGAGAGTGCTTTATTAAAACCGCTCAATAAATCTCTTATTATTTACCGTAGTTGGATAGAGAAGAGTCATGGTCTTTGTGGTTCCTGGAAAAATATTTCCCATGTGACCTCCAATAAGGTGGATTGTCTGTTGTGGCGAAGAAAATTGGGTCATGAGAACTTTGTCCAATTTTAGTTTAAGACTGATGTATCTCATCAAAATAAAATCATTTTAATTTAACTAACACTTGACTTTTACCTTTTTAAATTAACCTCAAGGTCATATATTACATGTTATATGTCACGTTTTTTAAAGACAGTTTTCTCTTAATATATCCAGCTAATGACATCTTATGATTTCTGTAAACGTAATTATTACCAAACCAAAATGACAACTTCACAACACTACCTGTAAACAAAATTAATTACATGAGTATCAGAGCAAATGAGTATAATGTAAAATGGCATTTATACAAGCACAGAGAAAAGAAATGTGTAATCAGAGTCTGATCAAAGTAAGAACTGGTAAGTTACAAACTAGAAAGGAGGTTAGTGTACAGTTAAAATAATACATCATGTACAACTATAGACTATGAACGAGTCAGTTGAAATTAGACACAAATCATGAGAAATGTTAATGTGTGAACAAGTCAGTCGAAATTAGACACAAATCACAAAAAAACGTTGGTGTGTGAACAAATCAGTTGAAATTACACACAAAATATGAGTACTGTTAGTGTGTGAACAAATCAGTTGAAATTACACACAAAATATGAGTACTGTTAGTGTGTGAACAAGTCAGTTGAAATTAGACACAAATCATGAGTAATGTTAGTGTGTGAACAAGTCAGTTGAAATTAGACACAAATCATGAGTAATGTTAGAATGTGAATGAGTCAATTAAAATTAGACACAGATCATAAACAGTGTTAGTGTGTAAAAGAGTCAGTTTAAATTAGACAAATATCATGAATAGTGTTAGTTTGTGAGAGTCAGTTGAAATTAGAAAAATCATTAGTGGTGTTAAAGTGTAAACGAGTCATTTCAAATTAGACACAAATCAGGAATAATGTTAGTGTGTAAATGAGGCATTTGCATTCAGACAGAATCATGAGTAAAGTTAGTGAGTGAACGAGTCAGTTGAAATTAGACACAAATCATAGCAATGTTTGTGTGTGTACGAGTAAGTTGAAATCATGACTACTGTTAAACGAGTCAGTTGAAATTAGAGACAAATCGTGAGTAATATTAGTATGTGAAAGAGACAGTTGAACTTAAACACAAATCATGAGTTGTGCTAGTGTGTGAAAGAGTCAGTTGAAATTAGACACAAATCATGATTAGTGTTAGGATGTGAAAAATTTAGTTGAAATAAGACCCAAATAATAAGAACTGTTAGTGTGTGAACAAGTCAGTTGAAATTCGACACAAATCATAAGTAGTGATAGTGTTGAAGAAATCATTTGAAATTAGACACAAATCTTCAGATTTATGTGAACAAAGGAGATGAAATTAGACGCAAATCATGAGAAATGTTAGTGTGTGAAAGAGTGAGGTAAAATTATACGCACATCATGAGTAGTGTTCGTGTGTGAACAAGTTATTTCATTCCATACAGAAATCGTGAGTACTGTTACCGTTGAACGAGACAGTTGAAATTAGACACAAATAATGAGTCCTGTTAGAGAGTGAACGAGTCAGCTGATATCAGACAAAAATTACAAGTAGTGTTAGCGTGTGAACAAGTTGAAATTACACATAAATCGTAAGTAGTGTTAGTGTGTGAAGGAGTCAGTTGAAGTTAGACAAAAATCATGAAAAATATTAGTGTGTGAAGAAGTCAGTTGAAATTAGAAAAAATCATGTGTAATGTTAGTGTGTGAATGAGTCAGTTAAAATTAGAAACAAATGATGAGTAGTGTTAATTTGTGAACAAGTCAGTTAACATTAGACACATATGATGGAAAATGTCATAGTGTGAACGAGTCACTTGAGCTCCACACTGTGAATGTTCAACATACCTCACAATCTTCCATCTTATTAATTTTCTCACAGCATTTCTCCTGGTTAACAAATAGGTCGTAAGGAATCCTTCCAATGTTCAGTAGAGTCAGGTCTAAAGATAAAAAGTGAATAAATAAATAAGGTGAAGGAGGTTCCTGAGATAAACTGTGTTTGTAGTAAGGTTTCAGTGGATTCTTGAAGTGAATTGTGTGTAGTGGAGGATAAGGGTATTAAAAAGATGGGCTATGGGTGTGGTGAAGATTAAATGGGCACATGAGATAAACTGTGAGTGTGGTGATTAAGGAAATTCATGTGGGTGATACATTTTAAATAGACAGTTGTTTTCTTGTGGTTTAACTGCCACTAGGACATAAATCATTGATTTGTATGTTTAAAAGAATAGTATTTCGGTTATGGTGAATTTTTCATCAATAGACTGCCTTATCAGATAAATAGTTATGATTAAAAAATCATAATTTAAGGTTTATATAACATTTTTACATACATTTAAAAGCTTGTTTTATATAATATTATTATTACACACAATGGTATGGTGGTTTTATACAATATTATTATTACACACAATGGTATGGTGGTTTTATACAATATTATTATTACACACAATGGTATGGTGGTTTTATATAATATTATTATTACACACAATGGTATGGTGGTTTTATACAATATTATTATTACACACAATGGTATGGTGGTTTTATATAATATTATTATTACACACAATGGTATGGTGGTTTTATACAATATTATTATTACACACAATGGTATGGTGGTTTTATACAATATTATTATTACACACAATGGTATGGTGGTTTTATACAATATTATTATTACACACAATGGTATGGTGGTTTTATACAATATTATTATACAATTTGGGGGTAGTTTGATATAATAATATTAACAGCACTGGTATTGAACTTTTATATAATATTATTACACACAGTGGTATGGCAGTTTTACATGTTATTACACACACAAGTATAGTAGTTTTATATAATAAACACTGTTGTACTACTGTTATATAATATTTTTACACATACCAATATGGTAGTTTTATATAATATTATTACACACACTGGTGTGGTAGTTTCATATAATATTATTACACACACTGGTGTGGTAGTTTTCTATAATATTATTACACACACTGGTCTAGTACTGTTATATACTATTTTTTACGCTCATTGGTATGGTAGTTTCATGTAATTTTATTACACATACTGGTATAGTAATGTTATTTAGTATTATTACACACATTGTGGTTATAGTTTTATATAAGATTATTACACATATTGCTATGATATTTCTATATAATAATATCACACACATTGATATAATAGCTTTATATAATATTTTTATACATACTTATGTAATAGTTTATACAATATTATTACAAACACTGGTATGATAGTTTTGAATAATAATATTACACACAATAATATGATAGACTTATATAATATTATTACACAAAGTGTAATACTAGTATTATATAATATTACTACACACAATAGTATGGTAGTTTTATGTAATATTATTGCACACAATGGTATGATGGTTTAATATAATATTATTACACACACTGGCATAGTAGCTTCATGTTTTATTGTTACACACTCTGGTATGATACTTTTATATAATAATATTACACACACTACTATCGTAGTTTTATATAATATTATTACACACACACTGGTGGGGTAGTTTATAGAAT
Source organism: Carcinoscorpius rotundicauda (assembly GCA_011833715.1). Classification (NCBI taxonomy): domain Eukaryota; kingdom Metazoa; phylum Arthropoda; class Merostomata; order Xiphosura; family Limulidae; genus Carcinoscorpius; species Carcinoscorpius rotundicauda. The sequence goes on from CM022398.1 coordinate 89,692,566, forward strand.
ATTATTGCACACTGGTGTGCTAATTAATATAATATTATTATAAACACTAGTATAGTAGTTTTATATAATGTTACACACACTGCTATCATAGTTCCATATAATATTTTAAACACACTGGTACGGTAGTTTTCTATAATATCATTACACATTCTTGTACAGTTATGTTATATAATAGTATTATACAGTGTGGTGTGGTAGTTCTTTATACTTTTATTGCACACAGTGGTATGGTGGTTTTATACAATATTATTATACACATTAGTTTGGTAGTTTTATTTAATATTATTACACATACTGGTATTGTAGTTATATAATATACCTACAGAAACTGGTGTGGTAATTTTATATAATGTTATTACAGATACTAATTTGCTAGTTTTATGTAATATTATTACACACTCTGGGGGGGTAGTCCAATATATTATTATTAAAAGCACTGGTATAGTAGTTTTATATAATATTAATACACACAGTGCTACAGTAGTTTTCTATAACATTATTAAACACAATGGTATGGTAGTTTTATATAATATTAATACACACAGTGCTACAGTAGTTTTCTATAACATTATTAAACACAATGGTACGGTAGTTTTATATAATATTAATACACACAGTGCTACAGTAGTTTTCTATAACATTATTAAACACAATGGTAGGGTAGTTTTATATAATATTAATACACACAGTGCTACAGTAGTTTTCTATAACATTATTAAACACAATGGTATGGTAGTTTTATATAATATTAATACACACAGTGCTACAGTAGTTTTCTATAACATTATTAAACACAATGGTAGGGTAGTTTTATATAATATTAATACACACAGTGCTACAGTAGTTTTCTATAACATTATTAAACACAATGGTAGGGTAGTTTTATATAATATTAATACACACAGTGCTACAGTAGTTTTCTATAACATTATTAAACACGATGGTACGGTAGTTTTATATACAATCATTACACACATTTGTGTTGTTTTATATAATATTATTACATACAGGTCTGGCAGTTTTATGTAATATTATTACATACATTAATTTGTTAGTTTTATCTAACATTATTACACATATTGTTATAGTAATCTGATATAATATTACTACACAAACTGTTGTGGTAATTTTATATAATATTATTGCACATACTTTTGTGATAGTATCATATAATATTGTCAAAGACAGTAGTGTGATAGTTTTATATAAGTTTATTACAGGTACTGATATGGTAGTTTTATATAAGTTTATTACAGGTACTGATATGGTAGTTTCATTTAACATTATTATATATTCTGGTATGATATTTTATAAAATATTATTACACACGTTGGTATGGTAGTTTTATATAAGTTTATTACAGGTACTGATATGGTAGTTTTATATAAGTTTATTACAGGTACTGATATGGTAGTTTTATATAAGTTTATTACAGGTACTGATATGGTAGTTTCATTTAACATTATTATATATTCTGGTATGATATTTTATAAAATATTATTACACACATTGGTATGGTAGTTTTATATAAGTTTATTACAGGTACTGATATGGTAGTTTTATATAAGTTTATTACAGGTACTGATATGGTAGTTTCATTTAACATTATTATATATTCTGGTATGATATTTTATAAAATATTATTACACACATTGGTATGGTAGTTTTATATTATATTATTTCAGTCACTGGTGTTGTAGTTTAATATAATATTATCACACACATTGGTATGTTAGTTTTACATGATAATATTACACACAATAGTATGGTAGTTTTATATAATAGTATTACACACAATAGTATGGTAGTTTTACCTAATATTATTACGCACACTGGTATAGTAGTTGTATATAACATTTATATGGTAGTTTGATATAATATTATTAGAAAAGCTGGTATAGTAGTTTTATATATTATTATTACACTCAATAGAATGATAGTTTTATCTAATATTATTACACAAACTGGTATAGTAGTGTTATATAATATTATTACACACACATGTGTTGTTGTTTTATATAATATTATGACACATACTTTTGTGATAGTATCATATAATATTATTACAGATACTGATATGGTAGTTTCATATAATATTATTATATATACTGGTATGGTAGTTTTATGTAATATTATTACACACACTGGTATGATAGTTATATATAATAATATTACACATAGTGGTATGGTAGTTCTATATAATACTATTTCACACACACGTATGGCATTTTTGTATAATATCATTACAATGGTAGAGTAGTGTTTCATAATATTATTACACCCTTTCTCGTAGTATCATATAATATTATTACAGATACTGATATTTTAGTTTTATATAATATGATTATCTGTAGTAATATGGTAGTTTTATATAATATTATTATTCATACTTGTATTGTATTTTTATAAAATATTATTACACACGCTGGTATGGTACTTTTGTGTAATATTATTACACACTGATGTAGTAGTTTTATAAAATATTATTTATTAGACACATCAGTATTTTTTTTGTATAATATTATTACACACATTGGTATGTTAGTTTTATATAGCAAATTTACCCACACTATTGTGGTAGTATTATATGATATTATTACACACACTAATATGGTAGTTCCATATAATAATATTACACAGACTAGTATGTTTATCTTCCACACCTTGTATCCCAGGTGTTTGTGGTTATGTGTTTGTATTCCTTATTAACTGTCCCGGGTATTTGTAGTAATGTGTTTATCTTTCTTACCAAGTGTCCTGGGTTATCTGTAGTAATATGTTTATCTTACTTACGAAGTGTCTAGGTTATCTGTAGTAATGTGTTTATCTTACCAAGTGTCCTGGGTTATCTGTAGTAATATGTTTATGTTACATGTTTTACATATTGAAATTACCTAGTTTATAACGTTTCACTGGGGTCGGTCTGCTGTCCTAAGTATTTTCTGATACAGTGTTAATCACATGTTTGTTAAATGGTCCCAGAATAACATTGTCTCAAACGATCTGTATCGATATTTATGACTTCTTACAACTTATTATTTTCATAATAAAATAACGTGACGTAACTTATTCCCACTTGGTCATTTATTATGAGGTAAATTAGTTACATAAGATAAGCTCATTAATATTGAAAAAAATTAATATATTTTCTTCTGGAAACTGGTATTTGAATACTTCCTAGCTTCATATAAGTTAAAGTAAACGAACACTGAGTCATGAAGGGTTCCCGATCGTTTGTAATACGTTCAAAGTATAACTTACATATAGCAAGACCACAGTCGTCTTGATGAATGGCTTTAACTCCTTTATCCTTGATGTTGAACATGTGAGAAAGAAAGACTAGTTATTATTACCACAGTGTGAGTTACAAACATCAGTATAAACTGAGATCGTTTATTTTTAAAGGTAATTAAATATTCTTACTATAGAGGGCGGCATAGAATCTCTTGAAACATCTCTTCAACACACACTTTGTCATCCTTACTATACACTTTAAAGTATGTGGTTTCAAGGTGATAAGCATGTGTTAGTTACTATACGTGATTGAAAATGTTCATAAAGTGACACTGAAAATGGAAACAAATAATCTATCTCAACTTGTTCATGATAAAATTATATTTTGTATTAGAATATGTCTGGATAAAAAAAATCAGTGGTATGGAAAGATAAGTGATTTAACCTCACCTTAACGATAAGCAAGAGTTCTTCATGTTTCTTATCCATGTCAGAAGTCACTTGGCTAGTAGTCACTGTTTGTTCCCCTTCAATGGCAGAAAGTGTCTTAATTATGTCAGGGTTTTCTTGTATTCCCACAAAACACCCATGTCTTAGCAGGAAGCAGAGAATAACTGTGATAAAAACTGTACTTTGTGTCTCCATTTTATCTCTAAAGAAAAACACACTTACTAATCATCACATCCAACAATGAAAACACGTCATTAGTACAACAAAGGCACGGTATGTGATCAAGAACACAGTTAACAACAGTCACATGTAAGAAAGAAAACGTAAGATAGCCAGGCCTGTGGTGTAAGGTCATGATGTTACTGAATATAGAAATAATCCGTGAATACGTAAAACTTTGTTAGGTAAGAATTGGGGATAACACAATTGATGGAGTGTAACTTAGTCGATACAGATATCACAAGATATTAATGTAGATGAAGAAAAAGTGTTGAAAACAATATTGAAAGTTACATACATAACGTGTTAATAACTGGTAGTTTAATGGAACATCTGTTTAGTATTAACAGCTACCATGTTAATATCTGTAACAGTATGTCAAACGAATCTTTCTATTCATTCACATTCACGTAGCCGTTTTTTTATTATCTTTATTTTATCTGTAAACCTAAATTAGTATCCCCCGGTGACACTGAATCTAAGGGTTTAGAATGCTATACTCGAGAGTTCGATTTGTTTCGGTAGAAACGGCACCTTGCCTGATGAGTCTACTGTATTAAAAATAAATACATATTTAGATTACTAAATTTAAATATTTAATTGAAGTGTTTGTTTTAGCAGAAAATCGTATAAGGCTATCTGCTGGTTCCACATGCTAACAACATGCCTACGAAAGATGTTTCGCAATATTTTATGAGAAAGTTTATTGTTATAACTATTTATAATCTAGACGTTTCTAAGTTTATATTGCTCATTTACCGTAAGAAGGTGCCTCTGTTTATAATCTAGACGTTTCTAGAAGCTTAATCGATAAGTTGTAAGACGTTTTCTTATGCAGCCTTTACGTCTGGAACTTGGCATGGCCGAGCGCGTTAAGGCGTGCGCTCGTAATCCGAGGGTCGCGCTAAAACATGCTCGCCCTCCCAGCCGTGGGGGCGTATAATTTGACGGTCAATCCCACTATTCGTTGGTAAAAGAGTAGCCCAAGAGTTGGCGGTGGGTGGTGATGACTAGCTGCCTTCCCTCTAGTCTTACACTGCTAAATTAGGGACGGCTAGCACAGATAGCCCTCGAGTAGCTTTGTGCGAAATTCCAAAACAAACAAACAAACAAACGTCTGGAACTTTCTCCTCAGGCCACAAAAGTTATCCACTGGAGTCAGTTACTGTGTTAGTGACTTTGTTATTCGACCAAAGAGTAATCAATCACTGTATAATACTGTCAGTTTGTACATTACTGTCGATCACTTCATTAGTTCAGATCTGTGGATGTTGAGTTTTGTTTCGGTGAAGAAACAAAGACGCGAAATTTACTAGTAGAATTTTTGTTAGACTAGTTTACTTGTGAATTTAGGCCTATTGGTGAACTTTAACATATAACTTATTGCTTAAGAACTAAGATAGCACTAAGAAGAGTAATGCAAGCCCTTTTCATTCACATATTTATTTTAAAACTCACTTAAATTTATTACCTACTACACAAGATGTTAAGCAAACCATTCCATAGGCTAACTAAACTGTGAAAGAGAGAAAAGTTGCTTGAGATGAAAATGGCTCCTATCCTACCAAAAGACTCACTAGTCTTACGAAGAACATAACAAATCGACATCATAAAGTATATAAACATCTCAATCAGATTCTCTCTAACTCTTCTTTCTTAAGAGAAAACAACTTCAGAGATCTTCATCTTTCCTCGTACGACAATTTTTCCACTATAGGAATTATCACAGCAGCCATCCTCTGGAACTTTTTCCAACAATTCAATGTCATTTCTGAGGTAAGGAGCATAAATCTGAACACAATACTCCACATGTGACCTAACCGAAACTTATAACCTCTATAGACTTGTATTCATGATTACTATGGATACACAAAGTCTTTTTGCCTTGCTGCTAGCAACAGCACACTGCTTGCATAGTGTAAGAAACTGGTCAAGCATTACACAAATATCTTTTATCTTCCATAACATTTTTTTCCTATCCAAACTATAATAATCCACATGAATTATCTTACATTTATTATAATTACAACCCATATGCCATTTACTCGTCCAACTCACTAAATTATCTGAATATCTTTGATATCACCAGTAAATATAAGTAATTTATTGACCATTCCTTCATCTGTGCACTGATGCTAATCAAAACGAGCAAAGGTCCTTAGACCGAATCATGAGGCACACCATTAGTGACATTAATCCAGTTTGACTTAACTCTATTTAGAACAACTGTCTTTTCACTTGCGTCCAGCAACATTTCACTTTAATCAGCTAACTTATATCCCATACTTGTTATATGGCACCTTTTAGAATGTTTTTTAGTATCTAAATACACCAAAGATACACCCATATCTCATCTATACAAGCAGTATAATTTTCAAAGAAATGTTAAAATACTTTTATGATAAGTTTTACCTTTGTTCGTTTGTTTCTGAATTTCGTGTAAATTTCACGAGGGCTGTCTGCGCTAGCCGTTCCTAATTTAGCAGTCTAAAGGAAGGCAGCTAGTCATCATCACCCACCGCCAATTCTTGGGCTGCTCTTTTACCAACGAATAGAGGAATTGACAATCACTTTATAACGCACTCAGGGCTGAAAGGATAAGCATGTTTGATGTGACGAAGATTCGAACCCAAGACACTCGGATTGCGACTCGAGTGCCTTAACCACCTGACTATGCCGGACTTTTTCTCGTAGTGAAACAATGTTTACTGCTTAATAAAATAAAATTACAAACTTTGTTAAATAGTTCTGAAATGCATCTTTTATCAATTTCCAAGAACTCTTTGCACATCATATGTCAAATTAATAGGTGGTTAAGTTGACAATATAATTTGAAGAAACAAAACGTTTTTGTTATCCTTATGTAAACTGGACTTTCCATTTTTACTATTTTACTGAATGTTTGTTTTTAAATTTCGCGCAAAACTACAAGAGGGTTATCTGCGCTAGCTGTCCCAAATTTAACAGAGTAAGACTAGAGGGAAGGCAGTTAGTCATCACCACCCACCATCAATTCTTGGTCTACTTTTTTACCAACGAATAGAGGAATTAACCGTCACTTTATAACGCCTTTACGGCTGAAAGGACGTGCATGTTTGGTGTGACGAAGATTCGAACCTGCGACCCTCAGATTACTGGTCGAACGCCTTAACCAACCTGGCCATGTCGGGCCTACTGAATGGACCATCCATAATCCGGGAGAACCCCACCAACAACGAAAATCAGTACATTTCTCACAATTATAACATAATGTTTTAACTTTCTCTTTCTTCTTAGAACAGGAAAATTACATTATGAAAACAATTTTTATTCATAAATTTTCTAAATATTTATTCTGACCATGAACATTTATTTTGTTAAAAATTATTACCTTTTTTTCTGAGAATTTCGGGAGATCTTTACATCACCCTTAGTTTACGAGTACACCCCTTTCTGTCTTAAAAGTTGAGTGCATTTTGTTGCACAATTAATTAGTCTTACGTATTCTTAAAGTCAATTTTACGTAAGCCTAATATTAATAGTAGTATATGCTTATGTTATGGAATTCAGTATGAAGATATCCCGATGACTAAGAATAGTTTTACATGTGAAATGTTGATTCTGGTAAGTTTAATGTTAATTGTTCCAAAATTAAATGTAATGATATAGAATACAAAGGCGCGTATTTATTTTGTCAGATGAGGTGAGGTGGCAAAGAGGTTTGTTACAACTTGCAAATATAATAACATTAGTTACGCCACTGTGCCTAATGGTTAGTGTTTAGTAGAAGTACTAATCTAAAAACAATCGTGAAGGAAGCTAGAATAAATTATTAATCTCAAATGTTAAACTATTAAAGTAAATTTAACGTTAATATTTAAGTTCTATGGTGAAGGAAAATATAGAATTTTTATAACAGTTTTGTACCTTTTAAACTGAAATATATATATAAATATTTCTTTAACTCAGCTTTCTCCAAATGCAAATATGTAGTACTGATATATCAGGTCTAAATGACACGTTCTTGAAAAGAACAAATTTCGTTTGGATTAATGTCTATGAAGCGTAAGAATAACTTTTTCAAATATGTGGTAAATTCCACGAGTTGTGTATATTTTGATTAGGTAGACAATTAATTATTAATTGGTAATACATGTGATAATAACTAATATAAATAAAACCAAGAACTCAATTTTTTTTAAAAAGAAACATTGACCAATTAACTTCTGAATAAGATCACACTATTTTAAAATCAGAAGTGAAAACGATGTCAAGAAATAAAATTTTAGACATTTATTAAACGTTAAGATAAAAATTGAAGTACGCATAGGGCTTTTTGTTTATTCCGTTTAAAAAAGTATATAGTAAAAAACAAGTTAATGAGATAAAAGAAATCTTTAAGGCATTCGACACAATTATTGCTAATTATTTTAATATCACTTTGTAGTGTTAAAGATGTACGATTAAGATGCATCTTAATTAACACAGTATTTTTAAAATTCAAAACTTTTATACTCTTAGTAAATGACATGATTTGTTTCGAATGTTCTCGCAAAACTACGCAAGAGCTACTTACGCAGTCTTAATTCTGAACTGTTGATAAACAAGGGGAAAGACAACTACTCAACACCACCTAGTACCAACAGGTGGACGACTCTGAGCAAACAGGAAGGTTGGACTCTCGCATAACACACCCATCAACTAAAGCGCACAAAATATGTATCCTCCGTTTCATGGTTCGTTACGCATCAATTTAAATTGTACGTCTATTACAATTAAAGCCAAATTTAAATTAATTAACTTTACTGAAATTCGTAGGTAGTTATTACAATTTAAAGAACCTCAGTGTCTAGGCTGTGAGTTTGAGAGCTTAATTAAGACGCAAACAAGTAAGCTTAGATACAAATGCGGACGGAGTACAGATAGCCCTTTGTGTAGCTACTTGTTTAGAGAATTCAAGTGGCAATATGAATTTGTTTTTTTACATACTAGCTGTGGTACCCGTCTGGATGGAAGATGTGTAAATTTATGATTAATGAAAGGTTATTTTAGAACTGGAAAAACTGCTTCCACAACACGCCTATAAAATGTGCAAAACAAAAGGTGAAATCGCAAGTTTGTATCTCCGCATAGACTCGGCAAACCTTCATGCCAAATTTGGTGGAGATTCATCAGTAGAGGACGAAGTAATGGGGAAAAACATAAAAACCACGAAGCGCAAAAATTATAAATTTGTATGTACCACTAGACCTAATGAACTTCCAGGCGAATTTTGGTGAAGATCCATCGACACCCTGTAAAGTAGTGGTATGGACATACAATAGACGATGCTATTATATTTATGTACGAGGTCTGTTCATAAAATACGCGGACTGTTTGAATTGCGCGGCTCCAGTTAGTTCCAGGGGAATCCGCTTGGTGTCGCTATGTTCGCACAGATCAGCTGATTACGACGCCATTTGCCAATTGCAGATATCTTCATTTGTGTATTAGCGACGCGGTTTTAAGTGAAGTGCGATTTTTTCGCGGATTTCAGAATGAATGACCTGAAGGAGCAACGACTTGCTGTGAAATTTTGTGTTAAACTTGGAAAATCTGCGACTGAAACTTTTGCTATGCTTAACACGGCTTACGGTGATGTTGCTATGAAGCGTACGGCATGTTTCAAGTGGCATGAACGATTTAAGGATGGTCGATAGTCCATTGAAAATGCTGAGCTTGTTTGTTTTTGGAATTTCGCACAAAGCTACTCGAGGGCTATCTGTGCTAGCCGTCCCTAACTTAGTAGTGTAAGACCAGAGGGAAGGTAGCTAGTCATCACCACCCACCGCCAACTCTTGGGCTACTCTTTTACCAACGAATAGTGGGATTGACCGTAACATTATAACGCCCCCACGGCTGGGAGGGCGAGCATGTTTGGCACGACTCGGGCGCGAACCCGCGACCCTCAGATTACAAAGCGCATGCCTTAACGCGCCGGCCCTAAAGAAGATGTTGAACGTCCTGGACGTCCTTCCACATCAACTAACGACCCACACGTCGACAAAATCAACACCCTCGTGCGGGAAAATCAACGTCTGACTGTCAGGGAGCTTGCTGAAGAGTGTGGGATACCAGTTGGATCTTGTTACGAGATTTTTGACTGAAAAATTGAAGATGCACCGCGTTCCTGCGAAATTTGTGCCTCAGGACTCGTGAGTTTTTGGCCAAACACTCGATCAATGTTCTTTTCCACCCATCCTACTCACCTGACTTTGCTCCTTGCGATTTTTTCTTGTTCCCCAAACTCAAAAGACCCTTGAAAGGAAGAAGATTCCCGAGATTAAGGCAAATGCGACGAAGGAGCTGGAGGACATTACAAAAAAAGCGTACAGGACTGTTTCAACAAGTGGAAACACCGTTGGGATAAGTGTGTGCGTTGGGGAGGAGAGTACTCTGAAGGGGTCCCAGACCTGTAACTTCTAAATGAAGTACCTTTTGTTTTATGACGTCAGTCCAAGTATTTTTTTAACAGCCCTCGTTGATAAGTAGTTACGTGGACAGGTGGCACTGTTATATTCATTTAGATGTTGCATTCTGTGAGCTGTCTTGTTCTCTACACTTTATTTTCTTGGAATCTATCATAAAATTTATGAAATGTTAATCGTATCGCAGACTAAAACGCAGAATAGAGGTAGCACCAGTAGATTCTAGTTACCTTTCATTTACCGTTTCGCTATGATCAAGGAACGAGTGTCTTTTAAACGTAGCTTAATATAATATTTGTAGTTGTTGAGTCTCATCTTCCACCAGAGTTACACTGTTTATATTTTGAAGAAGAAAGATTACTTATTTTGCTCATTATTTATTAATAATCTTGCATTAGCTTTCCTCGATAATGTTATTAGCTTGATACATTTTGTGGCACTCCTGGCTGTCTATCATACTCTGTATGATTAACTCTGCTCCACTGTCCTTGAAACATGTGCTCTGAAAACGGTCATGGTGAAACCTAATTTACTTAGTTCAGAAATTAAGATTTTTCTTGTGTATTTCCTCAGTATGCTCAAGGTCCGTCATGGCCAGGTGGTTAAGACACTGGACTCATAATCTGAGTGTCGCGGGTACAAATGCCTGTCGCACCAAACATGTTTGCCCCATCAGCTGTGAGGGCGTTATAACGTGATAGTCAATCCCACTTTTCGTTGGTGAAAGATTAGCCCAAGAGTTGGCGGTAGGTGGTGATGAATACCTGTTTTCCGTGCGAAATTAGGGTTCGGCTATCGCAGCTTGGCCTCGTGCAGCTTTGCTCGAAGTTCAAAACGAACAATCTGCACAAAACCAAGATTACATTTTAAGTTGTTTTTTTTCCTAAGTCAATAAAGAATGTTAACCTGATGACTCCTCTTTCTACGATAATAAATAAAACTATCTCAAGTTTATAATGCATTTACCAAAACATATTTAGCATTATTTTGAACTTGTCTTTATCGTTTGTTTTTTGATATTAAACGTGGATGGGCACGTTTGTGTTGATTCGTTCTTTCATGGACCCAACCAACATGTATTGTTAAAAGTACTAAAGGAACACAATATTTAAATATCGTAAGAGGTCTAGAGTAATTGAAATGAATTCGACATTGTCGTTTAGATTTGAAGAGACGATTTATTACAAACATACCCTAGAAAAGTATTCTGTATAGACACAAAGCTTTGAGTAGCATTACTGTTGTCGCCATCTTTTATCATCATCACGAAATCCCAGAATTGCTAAAAAAAATGAAAAAATAAGCTATGAACGGTTTTGTATTAAAAAAAAATAGATTAATGATAATAAATTATATCGTAATTTTAAGAAAATATTTCATCTTAGGAGAAGTTTTGAAATGCAGAGAGAAATATCAGTAAACGTTATAATAGCTTGAAATGTGCCACTTAAAAAAAAATACAATAATAATAATATTACTACCACTGTGCGAGAAAATCATTTTGCTACTGCAAAAGATTTTAAGTTATAAAATGAAAGGTTGTAACTCGACCCTGGAGAGTAAACGCTCAGAGTAGAAATTTGTGATATTGTTACTGTTGGCTATCTGGCTGGTAAGTGGAATGTGTGATGAGACGGGAGGGAGTTCTAATTTGAGAGATTAAAAGCTGTCGTGTAATGTACGAAGAACAACCGTAATGCAACGCATTTAGGTATATGTGCTATGATATTAAATCTGGAAGCAACTTTGCATAAAATATAACTTAATCGATTACACGGTTGTTGAGACAGAATACACAAACATCCAGTGCAAAATCAACAAATCATCAGTCTTGTTACCCTTCATAGGAGCTAGGCCTAAATTAACATTAAATATGCGTGTTTTCCTATAGTAAAGTAGTGTACTACCTATATGCAGTGCTAAATTATATTACTAATGTAAACAACTCTGTACAACAATAGTGTATTAGCTATTTTAATCATTAGCTATCATATAAGTACATCTTTGCACTCTGAAACAACACGTTGTCGTGTTCCATTCTTCTGGGGTACTTTCCAATACATAACTGTCATAACGATTCAATGTTGATAACAGTGTCATAATGAACGTGTTTAATTAAAGGTAGAGCACTCAGTCTTTAGTTTGTATACACCTAAGATAATTATTAAACCAGCAGAGAATAGATGCCGGACATTAACACGAACATGAAAATAAAGGGATCTGTCGTAAAGAACCAGGCTAACAAAACATGACAGTGGTAATACAGTTTTGGACTTCCAGTACAAAGTTTCAACAGAACATTCTACATCAAACTACAGAGAAACCTGCCCAAGCCGGAAACTGCAATAGAGCTAAAACCTGTACAAGCCGGAAATATCAAAACTTTGCAGCATTATCTTAAAGGTGAATTTTCAACAAGTTTAATAATTGCCTTAGAAACTCTACTTTGGTTTGGTATAATTTCTATGTTGTTACCATATTTTTAAACACTTTAGTTTTTGAGTAACAAATGAAACAAAATATGTGGGTCCTCGAACTCAAGTTCCTCTCGATCGTTCGGCTGTTTCCGTAACGTACGTTTTACAACTATGACGTAATAGTTGTCAAACACGCTTCGTTTCGCGCCAGCAATTGTGTTCCTTTTAGTACTGGTGATTTACGTAAATCTATCGGTGCTTTTTTCGGATTACGTTCTTTGTGAGACTATTGTTTTGTCTTGATATTGCTACTTTATGATAACATGGTTTACTGCATTGCTTGTGGTTGTAGAAACGGTTCAGCATCGGGCAAAAGCTTCTTTTCGTTTTCTTTTTTAGGAGAAGGAACCGGCAAGATGACGACAGTGGGTGCGGATGGTCAATAGAAGAACTGGACACCTTCACACCATACAAAATTTTGTTAAGATCAATTTGAACCCTCATGTTTTGTGTTGGATTCCCCTGTTTTGGATTCCGTGGGTTTCAAGCCAGGCAAGTTGAGACTGAAAGAAACATTGGCAGTAGACAGGATCGTCCCCACCATCTTTCCTCGTGTAGAGCTGAGGACTGATCTCAGCCTGCAGCATACAGGTTTCATCCCTCTGAAGCCATCCCTTGCCATCACGAAAAGAACAAACTTAAAGGTATGTGTACAGTATAAAGCGATAAACAATAACTAGTACAATATAATAATTTAAAAAGTACAAGTTTTTGAAGAATGTAACTAGTCATACACATTTCACATTCATGAGTGTGTTCTGTATTTGTGACATCTGTAAGTCAGTGAAACCTTGATTTCCTAGTCTAGACAGAAGACAAATTTATCACAAATAGAGTATATTACAAGTTTAAAAGCTGGTGGATCATTCTGTAGATGTTTTTGTATCATTTTTAAATATGGAAAAGTTTGAAGAATTCCATTTTTCACATTTAACATTTCAAGATAAATTAACTGTTCAGACTGCTACATCTAGTTTGATTTTATAGACAGAATTATGACTTATAATTGAATTTTGTTACGAGTCATAAATATCTGGTACAATGATTGTGGAAGGGCTAAGTATTAGTTACCATACTCGGCAAAGTATAAACAAATAAAACCCAGTCTGTGATACCAATAATTTATAAACATCAGACAGGTTTCGAGACGCTTAAAATTGCACGTGAAATAACACAGATTTGTTGTCATGACTTAGACTTACCATTCTTTCACTGGAGGTTTGACCGACTCGCAACCGGTCTGGGCACTGTCAGTGTCACTCAGTTTCGCTACTCTCGCTCGTGGAACTGTCCTCATCACTCGAACTTGTCAGATTCATGTCAAAAGTAACTGTTCTAGGTTCGTTCAGAGTAGGTTCGAACTGATATGACGCTACTCAACACTGTTTATAACACAAAGTCAAAACAGACTTTGCCTTTGTTTCTTCGTATGCACTGGCCACGTTTATTTACATTCAACGCGCTGGTATTGGTGGCTTGTTTGGCAACTATTACGTCACAGTACTTTTCCTAGCGGCAAACGTAAAAACTAAAACGTTCGGATTGCCGCTCGGAAAGTGCTCTTTCTTCACCAAGTTCTGTTTCATTTATTAACACATAATTGTTATAAAAAATGTGAATCTGTAAAATTAATCAGTATGAGTAGTTCTTCTGACTGCAAAGTTTTATTTCTTTTGTAAAATTCACTTTTAAGATTTCTTATAAAACGCCCTCTATATGGCAAAACCTGCGTAATGTCGACCAAAAACTATCTTCACCTATCTCATCTCTCAACAAGTAGGATTAGAACTTGAGTAAGGTGGAAAAATGTTTTTGATTTAAATATTATTCTATTTAATTGATAATTTCTTTTAAATATTAATAAATTCGTGTTTAATATTAAAACAAATTATTAATTAATAATTCTCGGACATTTCGTTACTGTAAATATTGGTTAAGTTTTTTGTTCTTTTTTTTGCCATCATTATTTTTGCAGTTTAGTTAGATTCATGATTTGTAGAAATATCTTTTTTAAGTACAAAATTATACCATTTAAATAATTCTCACGAAAAAATTAAATTTCTATTTTCCCTAATTTTAAAATTTAGGGAAAATTTACCGTGTGTAATAGGTGAAAGTGAAAATCCGCGCTATTTCAAAAATTTGAGAATAATTGATTTTCTATGGAATGAAAAGTGAACAATAAAACCTGGATGACAAGTGTTATATTTAAGGAATTTTTGAAATTAGACAAAAGAATGGAACAAGTAAATAGGAATATTCTACTTTTTCTAGATAATACAACTTGTTACTCAAAAGTTCAACATTCAAGTGTTCTTTTCGTCTTCCTACCTTTATGTACAACATCGGTTCTATAGCCACTAGATAATTGTTATACAGTATATAAAACTGAGCTGGAGAAAATTGATACTTCAACATATTATTACAAACATGGACGACTGTAAGAGAACATCTGAAATGACCATGAAAACTGACGTGTTAGATGTAATTGCATTTTTAAGTCATTCAATCAAATATGTAAAAGATGAATGTTTAATAAAGTGTTTTAGAAACTGTGGATTTGTTTTTGATAATGGAAGAGATTGTGGAGAAGTTGTTTGTTATGACGATTCTAGTGAAATCCAAGCTCTGATTGATGCAGATGGATCTGTGAACGCGGAAAGTTTTGTGAACTTTGACAAGAATGTTTTAACAGAAACTGATGAAATTGATTTAGAATCTATATAGAATCTCATGATGGTAACAGTGTGAGAGATTCAGAAGATGAACAAAATGTAAGATAGTGAGGAAATAGAAATTCCTACTTCATCACAAGTGTTAAGTTATATTAACTCTATTAAATTGTATGTAAAAATGAAGTGGAAAATGAACTTCATGAAAAGGCCGTAGAATTGGTGTCCTCTTTTAACCACGTGAGAAAGCCCATTAAAAAAAAATAATAAAAAAGTTGAGTACTTGCTTCAAATAAATTTAAGATGTTGTGTACTCATGTACATGTTGAATGTATGTTTATGTTCTTATTCTAATAACTATAGCATAAACAGTGTAATAACTTTATTAACAAACAAGTATAACGTTCCGTTAAAAATTATGTATAATTAAGGAAATGCGTGTTAAATGTCTACGTCAGAACGTTTACTCAGTCCTGTGTGATTCCGTCTTAGGTTTAACTGCACTTCGAGCTCAGATTTCATTCACTTGTTGAGGAAAATCTAAAATATGTGAAACATTAAAGACCATAAGCAGCTACCACATCACTATTTAATCACATATGGGGGAGGGGTTTAGCCGAACACCCTCGAGCTATGGTCGTGTAGGTTTTTGACGTTTTGTATGTATTAACAACATAAACATTTAGCTGTTAATTTGATGCAATAAATAATTTCGAAAATTTTCTCTGTTGAAAAATGCACTTTTCTAGATGTCGAAATAATTATCAAAAGTTGTAATAATGAATCGGTTGTTTAGTGTTAATTTAGGGTTAAACTAAGAAACATCGTACTTTGTGTTATATATCTCTTTTAAACTACTATTGTTTCTAACAGCATATAATATAGGAGAATAAGAATAAGGCCTAAAATTAATGTCAATTTTAAAAAAATTAATAATCCAGGCTGTTTTGTGAGAACTGGATTACGAAAGTATATTGCACAATTCGACAACTGTTTTAAATGGCTGTTACGCTTTTACGCATCCGGAACTGTGAAACATCGATTTTAAAGACATTAGAAGTTTTTGTAAAATAAACATTGTAAACATCGAGTGAGGTGCGGATGGATTTGAATGTAATATTAAATCTCGGCTTTTTTCAATTCCTTAATCGTTCTTTTCAAATGCACAGTATCCTTCAAAAGATGGCAGCACGGGCGTGAAACGAAAACTAACCAGAAGAACATGCATGACTCTGAAATAACGTAAGTTCTCATTTTGATAAAAGAGTAAAAAGCAGAAGTCAGTAATGAGTAAAATCGAACAGTTACTGTATCGAGTAGCTTTTTCAAATGTTGTTAATAGCGATGTGAAAGTGAATGTGCGAGTTCTGTCACGCTCTATGTAGTAAATGAATGTTAGAATTTAACCTTTTTTAATGACCTCACACATTATCACTAAAATTTCAATATAAAATCTATGATATAGAAAGACCAATTCATGTCGAATTAGATGCAATTCTTAAAAAAAAAGAAAAAACCCTACGTATTCCACTGTGGTTCTTAACAGTTGGCAGAAAATCCAAAGACATCTCAAAAATTGAGATATTTTTCTTCAAGAGGAAAAGAAGGAAACCATGAAAGAGTGTAGTTGTGTTTACAGAAATGAATAAAAACCAATAACCATATTTTAATTCATTTCTATCAAGACTTCTATAACCTATGTATTTTTTAGCATCATGAACGTACTATTCTTTATACACTTATTTACAAAGCAGGTAAATGTGGAACAGTGTCGCTTATAAC
This sequence comes from Carcinoscorpius rotundicauda, assembly GCA_011833715.1. Lineage (NCBI taxonomy): Eukaryota > Metazoa > Arthropoda > Merostomata > Xiphosura > Limulidae > Carcinoscorpius > Carcinoscorpius rotundicauda. Next base: position 89,709,846 of record CM022398.1, read on the forward strand.
TTTGTAAGTAGTTGCTATGATACGCCTTATTCCTTTGTTACAGTGTTTGTTTGTAACAAGGGCGATGTTGTGTCTGTTTTAAGGAATATTCTCTTGTAGTCTTGTAGATTGGTAGAAACGTTTTATTGATAAACACTTTAAATGTTTCTAATCTGATCCTACTTGTACATATATATGTGGGGAATGTGTACAAATCTCTTGTATTAAATCTAGTTTTTCTTCCACGTATTTTTAAACTCCGTTATTTTAATATTTTAGGTAAATGTTTGTTTTTGTCTAATTTCTCGCAAAGCTACACGAGGGCTGTCTGCGCTAGCCGTCCCTAAGTTTGCAGTGTAAGACTAAAGGGAAGGCAGCTAGTCATCACCACCCACCGCCAACTCTTGGGCTACTCTTTTACCAACAAGTAGTGAGATTGACCGTCACATTATCACGCCCCATCGGCTGAAAGGGGGAGCATGGTTTGGTACGACGGGGATTCGAACCCGCGACCCTCAGATTACGAGTGAAGTTCCTTAACCCACCTGGCCAGGCCGGGGCCCATTTTAGGTAAAAATAAGATATTGGTGGAGACTTGTGTAGCATGTTATATTACCCTAACAAATCCATTTATAGTTTACTTAGCTTGTGTAGCATGTTTATATTACCCTAACAAATCCCTATTATAGTTTACTTAGCTTGTGTAGCATGTTTATATTACCCTAACAAATCCCTATTATAGTTTACTTAGCTTGTGTAGCATGTTTATATTACCCTAACAAATCCCTATCGTGGTTTACTCAGCTTGTGACGTTAATGAAGGTGATGAGAAAATACGCTAACTTAATGCGCTTTACATTCGTAACCCTTGTTGTATAGCTGTTTATTACTGTATCTCGAACAGCCTGAGGGGTCGTGGTATTGTGCGATAGGCCTTGTCGGTACTGAATACTTCAGTAATAGATTGGTTTACACATACTTTTGTTCACTATCAGAAGTTGTTTACAATAATCTACATACACGTCATACTTTAGCACTGTTTGTTTTTATTGAATATTATTTCAGTCAACTTAATATTATTGGAGAGAAAAAGGCACAACTTATAAAAACTCTCACTTTATTTTGGTTATAATGCTTCTGTGAAATAGGTTCTAAGATACAAACATTGTTCGTATGAAAAGACAACATTTCAGTGTGTATTCTTTACTGGTGGGGCGGCTGTCGTCTTGCTTACAGCGAAGGTAAAGAAATTAGATCTTGTTTGACTGTTTCTCCAGCTGCTGACTTCGTGCGCAAATGGCATTTATTTCTGGTTACTCGCTGCTAATAGAAGTTTCCAGAACATGTTATTCCACAGGAACCGTACGGATTACGGTTTTCCTTTTTTTTTGACATTGTTACGTCTCGGTGACCTTTTGTCGCTGCTGTGGTTGAAATTCCCTAATTTGGATCTAACACAAATTGCATACCTATGGTTTATGACTTCTGACCTTCATTTACACGGACATTTGTTTGTTTTCCGAAGAACAACTTGATACTCGTCATCGAAGTGTTCGTTCATCAACAGACAGACTTTAGCTAGAAGCCCAGTATTAAAGTTAACATTGCTCTAGGCCTAATATAAACACTCATTCGTTTCAAAATCAACGCTTACATAAACTCCATTTGACACTAGCTTGTTAAATGATCGGAAATAGCCTGAAGTTCTACCTATAAAGGAACAGTTAGAGAAGAATTTTGTTCGACGAATATTATATTAACTGCTGTTATAGAAGCCATCAACCAGCGTTCATGTTTTCTGTAAATGACGTGAACACTGTATTAATATTGTGTCAGCAGTAATATTAGAATTATATTTACTGTCACACCTTTATTACAGAGATTACATCTCATACTTACCTTAATATATGGACTTAGGTCTGAGCTGGCCGTGTCTTGAAGGTCGGCGAGATGTATACACTAAATCAAATATTAGCTACAAACCCGTGAGATGTTTAGATTACAGGCGTAACTATCGGTAAAACAAAAATTCTTGTTTGAAAGATTCCTTCTAACCCTAATATGTAAGTAAGTTTAATGAGGTGTACAGATCATTCGTAGCAGCTCTTAAGTAAGTTTAATGAGGTGTACAGATCATTCATAGCAGCTGTAAGTAAGTTTAATGAGGTGTACAGATCATTCATAGCAGCTGTAAGTAAGTTTAATGAGGTGTACAGATCATTCATAGCAGCTGTCTTCCTTTCAGTGGAAGCTGGTGTTAATCTGATGTTATCACAGCTGGTTATTTGTCAGATGTTTATTGGGGCTGTTAATAAAAGACAATAGTCATTAGGTGTATTACTTACAAATGGGAATTAAAAGTAATATTAACACAAAGAAACAGATACAGGTGATTACACTTGGATGTAAACTTGTTGATGTAGTTATCACGGGCGTTTAGGTAAACATCATACATAAAACTGGACCGTGGATACTGCTCTCTGACCATCAGAACAACACCTGTGATGTAAAAGAAAGTTAACTTTAGTTATATCTAGAAATGTTATTTAATATCGCACTCGTTGTGGAACACCAGTTCGATCATAACTAGAAATGTTGTTATTTAATATCGCACTCGTTGTGGAACACCAGTTCGATCATAACTAGAAATGTTGTTATTTAATATCGCACTCGTTGTGGAACACCAGTTCGATCATAACTAGAAATGTTGGTATTTAATATCGCACTCGTTGTGGAACACCAGTTCCATCATAACTAGAAATGTTGGTATTTAATATCGCACTCGTTGTGGAACACCAGTTCGATCATAACTAGAAATGTTGGTATTTAATATCGCACTCGTTGTGGAACACCAGTTCCATCATAACTAGAAATGTTGGTATTTAATATCGCACTCGTTGTGGAACACCAGTTCCATCATAACTAGAAATGTTGGTATTTAATATCGCACTCGTTGTGGAACACCAGTTCCATCATAACTAGAAATGTTGGTATTTAATATCGCACTCGTTGTGGAACACCAGTTTTATCATAACTAGAAATGTTGGTATTTAATATCGCACTCGTTGTGGAACACCAGTTCCATCATAACTAGAAATGTTGTTATTTAATATCGCACTCGTTGTGGAACACCAGTTCCATCATAACTAGAAATGTTGTTATTTAATATCGCACTCGTTGTGGAACACCAGTTCCATCATAACTAGAAATGTTGGTATTTAATATCGCACTCGTTGTGGAACACCAGTTCCATCATAACTAGAAATGTTGGTATTTAATATCGCACTCGTTGTGGAACACCAGTTCCATCATAACTAGAAATGTTGGTATTTAATATCGCACTCGTTGTGGAACACCAGTTCGATCATAACTAGAAATGTTGGTATTTAATATCACACTCGTGGTGGAACACTAGTTTTTCAGAAACTTCACGTAGTCGCATTAATACGATTGAAATGTTCATGGTGAATTATGATAATCAATCTTATTGGCTGGTTAAGTTAATCAGTCTCCAGTTCTCCACCCTTCCTGTGTGGTGACGTCGATCCAGGAAGAGTTAACTAGTCTGTCATTATTGCTGGTTGACCTATTGTTTAAATCAAGACTATAGCTCTATCCATAAGATTGTCATTGTAAGATGTCATCCGTATGGAAATGTGAAGACCTGAGTCACATTGAGAGTAATAACACAGATATTAACGGTTTCTGTACCCGTGAAGAGATTCCCAAACCCAACCTTCTGTGTTAAAACATCCTTGTAACTAGGTATAGTTAGTTGTTTGTTGTGGATTTCCTACAGCAGCCTTAAAGTTGTTGTAACTCTGGACGGTTGTTTGTTGTGAATTCCACGCATACAAGTTGTAACTCGATACGGTTGTTTGTTGTGAACTCCACGCACACAAGTTGTTGTAACTCGATACGGTTGTTTGTTGTGAACTCCACGCACACAAGTTGTTGTAACTCGATACGGTTGTTTGTTGTGAACTCCACGCACACAAGTTGTTGTAACTCGATACGGTTGTTTGTTGTGAACTCCACGCACACAAGTTGTTGTAAAGAATTTTTATAATTCCATTTCTCTCTCATAATGTTTCATTTTTAAATCGTATTTCTTGTTGTGTTCTTTACGTTCGTGCCTCAAAATGTGTGAATGCTTTGTCTTACATAACTGATACAAAGTTTTCAAACTCTGGTATATGGATATGTTAGAGCAGCGTAATAACAGTCAGCAGTTTTGATTTAGGTCCTGAAAAAGTAAAAGATATATCCTAGGAAGTTCTCTGGCTGTAAAGTTGTATATTTTTATAGCCGTTATTACTGATGTATTGCGAGACCAAGGAGAAACTGTAAAACATTACTTCACTCTGTAGTGAGCTGCTACTTACTCCAAATGACAATTCATAGTTGAATGACTTTTGTCGTAACGGGTGGGATTTTTCTTTATTTGTTGTTCCTTTTATTAATAATGTTGACCATACTGATAACTAAATCGATCCAATTACATTTATTTTCTTTCTTTATTCATTATTATAATTGTATTATAAAGTTTGGTTTGTATTTAGGGTTAACTTTGGCTTTCTAAGTTAGTCGAATCTCTCGAGATATTTTTGGGTTTAATGCCGAAAATGTCGTCAACTGATGAAATAATACATTGCAAATTTTACACGAATATTCAGTGAGCTATGATTAAAGTCAGTTTGTTTGGATGGCCTGTAAGTGTATAATCTACTTCAATCAATACTTGTTATACAATACTGTATTAGTTTGTATTTTATTTTTGTAGTTTGCGAATTTTAGTTAAAGAAACTGAGTTGTCTGAGTAATCCAGTCAACAACGTAACGAAAATATTTCGGCTTAATATCCAAAAACTGCAAAATACTAGACTGTTAAGAAACGTACAACTTGTGTGTAAATAAATCAAAATCAAATGTGTGTCTTCCACGTCTTAGTTTGTCGTTAGCAGCTCTTAAGCACATTGAGTAAAACCATGTGAGAACACTGACTCCAGTCGCTCTAAAGTTGTGCTCCTTAGGAACACTGACTCCAGTCGCTCTAAAGTTGATCTCCTTAGGAACACTGACTCCAGTCGCTCTAAAGTTGTGCTCCTTAGGAACACTGACTCCAGTCGCTCTAAAGTTGATCTCCTTAGGAACACTGACTCCAGTCGCTCTAAAGTTGTGCTCCTTAAGAACACTGACTCCAGTCGCTCTAAAGTTGTGCTCCTTAGGAACACTGACTCCAGTCGCTCTAAAGTTGTGCTCCTTAAGAACACTGACTCCAGTCGCCCTAAAGTTGTGCTCTTTAGGAACACTGACTCCAGTCGCTCTAAAGTTGTGCTCCTTAGGAACACTGACTCCAGTCGCTCTAAAGTTGTGCTCCTTAGGAACACTGACTCCAGTCGCTCTAAAGTTGTGCTCATAATTTTTTGTCTTTCACATAAGACCAGGCCCGGCATGGCTAGGTGGGTTGAGGCATTCGACTCGTAATCTGAAGGTCGCGTGTTGGAATCCTCGTCACACCAAACATACTCGCCCTTTCAGCCGTGGGGGTGTTATAATGTGACGGTCAATTCTACTATTCGTTGGTAAAAGAGTAGGCCAAGAGTTGGCGGTGGGTAATGATGACTAGCCGTCTCCCATCTAGTCTCACACTGCTAAATTAGGGAGGGCTAGCACAGATAGCCCTCGAGCAAAATTCAAAAACAAACATACAAACATAAGACCTTCCAAGGAGTTGGCTTCAGAGGCTATGACGTATTGTTCGAGCTTTGGTCTCTGTGTGCAAGTTTTCATTTTAAAACTGAAATAAAATTTCATACAATTGAATAAATCAACAGTAACTGGTCTTTAAGCCGATAAAAGACTAAATAATGTCAGATGTATAAGGAAAGAAAGAAGACTGTTAGCCAAAATAACGTATAGATTGCACAGCGTACGGCAGATGGACAATGTTTTGGAATGCTTGTGCAGCAGACAATGGATGTTTATTACAATATTACACACTGTTTATTACAACATTACACACTATAACGTTAGACTAACGTATATATTAAAATTATATTACATACTCTATAAGAAAGGGTAAACTATATTATGTAGGTACTTTATGGGATGTTACACACTATATTATTGTGTAATTCGTGCTGTGTAGCTAGTTTGTGTAGCTCAGTAGTTTTATTGTTTATTACATTTTGTCTTTTTTTTCACACACGAACTTTTTCTTTGTCTACAACCACAAACACTGTAGTTAATACAAGAAATGTACTTACAATACCACAAACACTGTAGTTAATACAAGAAATGTACTTACAATACCACAAACACTGTAGTTAATACAAGAAATGTACTTACAATACCACAAACACTGTAGTTAATACAAGAAATGTACTTACAATACCACAAACACTGTAGTTAATACAAGAAATGTACTTACAATACCACAAACACTGTAGTTAAATACAAGAAATGTACTTACAATACCACAAACACTGTAGTTAATACAAGAAATGTACTTACAATACCACAAACACTGTAGTTAATACAAGAAATGTACTTACAATACCACAAACACTGTAGTTAATACAAGAAATGTACTTACAATACCACAAACACTGTAGTTAATACAAGAAATGTACTTACAATACCACAAACACTGTAGTTAATACAAGAAATGTACTTACAATACCACAAACACTGTAGTTAATACAAGAAATGTACTTACAATACCACAAACACTGTAGTTAATACAAGAAATGTACTTACAATACCACAAACACTGTAGTTAATACAAGAAATGTACTTACAATATTTTATCTTTTATAACCATGATAGTACTATTTGTATTATTGATTTTATAATACCAGAGTAAATCGATAACCGTGGTATAAATGAAAACGGTATTAAGATAACAACCAGTAGATTAACCAAGACATTTAGCTCATTAAGCGAGTGGATCTTACGTTAAGAATTCATGATTTTCACGAGGTATAATTTAGAATGTAATTACTGGGTCATCCATTTCTTGAGCAAAGTAAGCTGAAAAATGAATTTTTTAGAGATGTAACGTAATGATGGAATTAGTTTTGCGGGTAACACGTAAAGATGTAATAAAGAGAGCGTGTAATTACAACAGCTGTTGTTATGTTTTAATGTCTACAGAACTACATGTAGGTGGACACTAATTACCTTAATGATACTTTTTTTACGTTTTTTATACTTTTGGAATAAAGAGAAATCGCGAAACTTGTGTCGTCGAATGCAAGAGAAATTCTGTTAGTTGTTCAACCCGTTTTTAAACGTACTGCCGAGTATTATAACGCATTTGCATCCAAAGAACTACTTTTCGGAAAATGTCTTAATGTTTCTCACGAGGCCTGACATGGCCAGGTGGTTAAGGCACTCGACTCGTAATCCGGGGGTCGCAGGTTCGAATCCCCCTCCCACCAAACATACTCGTCCTTTCAGTCGTGGAGTCTTATTAATGTGACGGTCAGTTCTATTCTTCATCGGTAAAAGTGGTAATGACTAGCTACCTTCCCTCTTGTCTTACACTGTTAAATTAGGGACGGCTAGCGCAAGTCCAAAGCTCTGTACATAACGTTTCACGAAAAATGCATAATTATAACAGTCTTATGTACACCTTACAACAACAATATCTTTATAACTGAAGAAAGTGTTTGTTTGTTCCTCAAATTTTATGATTTTTAATTAACTTTTAATTGTAATGCACAATGAATAGTCGAGACAGTTCTGTAAGCTAAAAGCTGATTGGTGTACTGGTCGTAATTTTGGTGGAGACATATTTCTTCTTATTAGAAGTGGCCGAACTGTACATATCAAACTTCAAGTGTAATAAAATATGTCCAACAGAGCAAACTATGAATCAGTGTGAATAGATTTCACTTCTTCATTTGTTCTTTGTTTGTTGTTGTTTTTGTTTTGTGGGGGGATACACTTAAACTTTGTAATTTCTTACGATAAGTTATTTCTAATTTATTTCTCTGTGTTTTGCACAACAAAAATTACACTAATAGCTATGTCTGTGTAGCCTTCCCTAAATTTGAGCTTGCAGGTTAGATAGAAGGCGTTCAACAGCACTTTCCGCCAACTTTGAGCTATTCACTTTTGAGCCACTATTGGCTCACTCATGACACAAAATTGGCGGAGCGTGTTTTGATATCGCTGACATAGAGGAAGTCGTTACTAAACGACGTGTTAAAAACATCTGTTCTATTCGTTACTCTCGAACTCGAACAATGAGCCAGTAGTGTAGATAAAGATAACCTTAATATTCTGATAATGTAGACACCAGTCAGCTCCAGATATCCTTGCAGGCTACTAACATATGAACCTTAATATTCTGATAATGTAGACACTAGTCAGCTCCAGATATCCTCACAGGCTACTAACATATGAACCTTAATATTCTGATAATGTAGACACTAGTCAGCTCCAGATATCCTCGCAGGCTACTAACATATGAACCTTAATATTCTGATAATGTAGACACCAGTCAGCTCCAGATATCCTCGCAGGCTACTATCGTAAGCCTCAGTATGCTTCTAATGTAGACACTAGCCAACTCTGTATACCTGGGAAGTTACTACGATCCAAGATACCATAAGGAAAAAAATTGTAAATTTCTATACTTTGTACGTTAAATACAACAATTATCAAGATAAGAACTTATAAAAGTGAGATTATCGGTTTGTAACTAAAATAATCTGTTTATCCAAAACTAACGGTTTGGCTTATCTTACTGAATATCAGAAACTGACTTTTTCACACACACACACACACACATACTCTGTCCCGCTGTGTTGAAGACATGGGATCGTTCAATGTGTATCCCTAGATTACAGCCTTATCCCTCGAACTGTTAACCCACACTACCGACCCACCCATCACGTGACTACTTCTTTAAGAAACTAATAGTTCGTTTTCACCTGTCACTAAAGCTGCCACAATTTTGTTTCTGTTCACGTAAATAAAAGAAGTAATAAAAACACACAGGTGTAAGTTGATAATTTAGGAGTTAATCAGTTGATCAGTATGATATGAACCTTTAGTTATTTTGAGGTGGTATTTTTATAATTTTCACATAACTGATAAATAGTTCATGACAGTTAATTACAGGATCGCTCCTTGTTAATTAACTCAGTAGTTGATTTTGGAGAGCCAGGGAATGAAATACACGTAAATGGGATTTAAAATGGCTCATTTTCGACACACCCGCGTCTGTTCGTGAAGAAATGAGGACGTTTCACTTGCTGTCCGTCTTTTAAATCTGCACTGTAATCAACACAGTGTATGAAATAGCCAAGCACTGACTCACGTGCTTGATTAATGGAATTTGGTAGAATTATCTTTTCAGGCTAACAACAACTGCTCGATCTTGGAAAAGACGTCTTTATTAACAAACACCGAAGACTGGAGTGACTTGGAGACACGCGCTCTGCAGCGTCTAATATGATGAGATTAAGAAAGTAATTACCATATCTTTTACTTATTTCACAATTCAGTACATTTACACAAACACTGTCTGAGCGTGATCGGTACTGACGCACGTTAGAGAAGGCTACTGGTGAAAAATATGAACCACCAACACTTCGTTTAATCCACTAAAATAGTGATGCATAGCAGTTAGTTATAAAACCTCGAGTCTCTGGAGATCTAACGGATAGTTACAGTTCTGTAAACACAGGGGCGGGAAGTAATTTTTGCGAAATATGGATTCATTATGAATTATTTACCCTCAGTTCACCAGTGTAGCCCCTTCTGCTACAGTCAGGTTATATCTTAAATCATGAAAGTTAGGTCCAGTTCTGTTGGTCACCATCTGCTACAGTCAGGTTATATCTTAAATCATGAAAGTTAGGTCCAGTTCTGTTGGTCACCATCTGCTACAGTCAGGTTATATCTTAAATCATGAAAGTTAGGTCCAGTTCTGTTGGTCACCATCTGCTACAGTCAGGTTATATCTTAAATCATGAAAGTTAGGTCCAGTTCTGTTGGTCAGTCCGAAGGTATTAATATTAGACAACCATAATGTCTCCACTCTAGTTGTTCGTACTGTTACTAAACAACTAAGAAGATTGTAATATGATAGTTAATAAACGTTCAATCAGTGATGTCGAGAATCCCACTTGTTGAGAATTTTATGTGCAAAACCAGCTCGTTTGGGTTCAGAAAATATTTTAAATAGAAGAGCGAACAACGTTTCGACCTTCTTCGGTGATCGTCAGGTTCACAAAGAAAGAGGTAACTGACCGGACGCTGACCACATGTTTGGAAGGGGTTGTATAACTGAGTGTCGCAATGTAGAGGGCGCGGTTTGATGTTTGAATATATAATTTTATCTATAATATTAATATAAATATAATGGCGTTCCTTTATATTGGTTTATTTTGGGTTTAAGTTGTTGTATAAGTAAGGCTTCTTTAATTTTTCGTTTGTTTATGTTTGTTTCTTTATTTAGTATTTTAGTGTTTTCTATGGTTATGTTGTGTCCATTTGACTTGCAGTGTTCGAAAACGTGTGAAGGTGACTTTTTATGTTCTTTGAATCTGGTTTCCATTTTTCTACTTGTTTCTCCTATATAGAAGTCGTGGCAGTTATCACATTGTATTTTATAAATAATGTTGGTGTGGTGTTTGTCAGTGTAGTTCTTACATAGTATAGACCTTAGTTTTGTGCCTGGTTTTTGAATAAATTTAGTGTTAACTGGAATGTTATATTTTGTTACTAGTTTTTGCCAAATGTTGGTTATTTGTTGGCTGATGTCAGGAATATATGATATACAGCAGTATATGGTTTCGTGATTTTTTGATTCGTGAGATATATTTACTTTTGTTGGTTGATTTTGCTTTCTGTCTAGGTGTGTGCGTATAATGTTTTCTACGGTTTGTGGAGGAAACTTATTGATGTTGATGAAGTATTGTTTTATTTTGTCTAATTCATCGTTAATTTTATCTGGTGAGCACAGTTTTATGGTTGTGTTTATCTGGTTTCTTAGTATGTTGAGTTTTTGTTTTGTTTCATGTGCTGAGTCCCAAGGAATGTATAGTCCAGTATGGGTGATTTTTCGGTGGATTTCTGTTTTGAACTGTGTGTCGGTTCTTATAATTTTGAGGTTAAGAAATGATATTTGATTGCTTTCTTCCTGTTCACATGTGAAGTTAATGTTGGGATGTATAGAGTTAATGTGAGTGAAAAAATTAAGTATGTGTTCTGTAGATTTGAATCCCGCAACCGTGTCATCTACATATCTGTACCAGTATATTGCGACACTCAGTTATACAACCCCTTCCAAACATGTGGTCAGCTTCCGGTCAGTTACCTCTTTCTTTGTAAACCTGACGATCACCGAAGAAGGTCGAAACGTTGTTCGCTCTTCTATTTAAAATATTTTCTGAACCCAAACGAGCCGTTTTTGCATATAAAAATAAAAAAACGTTTAATCTTTAAGTTCCATCATTTATTAATTTTGTTTTTGTATTGAAGGTGAAGCTTATATTGCTAGCCCTATCTTTTAAGTTACTAATCCGAAGAGAGATAGCCATTATTTTTGGTCTCTGAAGAGATGAATTATCAAACTTATGTTTAAAGTCATTGTACCGCATGGAGTCAAACAGATTTGTAGTATGACCAACCCATTTGCAGTTAGTTAGTAATGTGTCATAGAGCTAAAATTAGAGAGGGCGCTAATAGTTGTTTTTGTAGCTTTGTGCCAAGTTATGTTCAAACAATGATAACCAGAGATAAACTTTACCACAAAAGATAATTACTGTAAACTAGTAATGTTATTAGCTTCTCCTTGTGTGTTATTTTCGACATAAAACCAATATCATTGTGACAGTTATTGTCAGTTCGGGTAACTGACTAGTTTTGTAATATTAGTGGTCTGTTCAAGTAATTAGTGTAGCACGTGGTGGTGAACCTTATCTGATAACGGTAATTTTGAATTATGAGACTTTATTGTATGACAGTAATGGTTAGTCTATAAATCTAAATGCTTCATGATGACAGGAAACCCACTTGAAATAAAAATATATCTCGGAATGTTTCGATTCTTCTAGGTCATCTTAAGGTCTAGACATTGTTGTGTCAGTAAAAGTATTAATACCTTTTCCAGCCGTAAGGAGATAACAACAGCAAACAAATTACTGCCCTTAATGATATATAGAGTTTAGTGACATTTTGTAGCCAGTGCAAGCACCTAGCAAAAAGTATAAAACTCTATTCCGCGAACCTAGTTTAGAGATTGTGATAATCTGTCTAAGGTGCTATATTACAGACAGCAGCTACACAACTTGGGAAAAGTATGTGGACCATTATGGTCATATGTGATTGTTGAACATTTCATTCCAAAACCGTGGGCAGTGACATGGAGTTGGTTCCCTATGCTGTTATAACAGCCTTCACTCTTCTGGTAAGGCTTTTCATAGGATTTTGTAACATGGCTGCGGGGATTCGCTAATATTCAGCCACAAAAGCATTGGTGAGGTCGGGCACTGATGTTGGGCGAGAAGACCTGAATTGCAGTGTGTGTTCCAATTCATCCTAAAGGTGTTCGATGGGTTTGAGGTCAGGTCTCTGTGTGTTCCAATTCATCCTAAAGGTGTTCGATGGGTTTGAGGTCAGGTCTCTGTGTGTTCCAATTCATCCTAAAGGTGTTTGATGGGATTGAGGTCAGGTCTCTGTGTGTTCCAATTCATCCTAAAGGTGTTCGATGGGATTGAGGTCAGGTCTCTGTGTGTTCCAATTCATCCTAAAGGTGTTAGATGGGTTTAAGGTCGGGTCTCTGTGTGTTCCAATTTATCCTAAAGGTGTTTGATGGGTTTGAGGTCTCTGTGTAGGCCAGTCAAATTCTTATCACTCTCAGCAAACCATGTCTTTATGGACCTCGCTTTGTTCACAGGGGAATTTTCATGCTGAAACAAAGAAAAGCCTTTCTCAAACTGTTGCCACAAAGTTGGAAGCGCGCAATTCCCTAGAATGTCACTGTATGCTATAGCATTACGATTTCCCTTTTCTGGAACTAAAAAGTCCAAACTATGAAAAACAACCCTGGATCATTATTCCTCCTCCTCAAAACTTTACAGATGGCATTGTTTATTCAGGCAGGTAGCATTCTCCTCGCATCCGTCAAACCCAGATTCGTCCGTCAGACTGCCAGATAGTGAAGTATGATTCATCACTCCAGAGAACGCGTCTCCACTGCTCCATAGTCCAATGGCAGTATGTTTTACATCACTCCAACCAACACTTGTCATTCTGCATGGTGATCTTAGGCTTGTGTACAGCTGCTTAGCCATGGAAATCCATTTCAGCTCCTGATGAACAGTTCTTGTGCTGACGTTGCTTCCAGAGGCCGTTTTGAACTCGGTAGTGAGTGTTACAACTGTGGACAATTTTTACGGGTTTCAGTTCTTGGAGGTCCAGTTCTGTGAGCTTCTGTGGCCTACCGCTTCGTGGCTGGGCTGTTGTTTCTCCTAGACGTTTTCACTTCACAAAAGCAGCACTTACAGTTTGCTGGAGCAGCTTTAGCAGGACAGAAATTTGACGAACTGACTTGTTTGAAAGGTGGCATCCGGTTACAGTGCTACGTTGACAGTCGCTGAGCTCTTCAGTACAATACCTTTTACTGTCAATGTTTGTCTATGGAGATTGCATAGTTGTATGTTTAATTTTATGCTCCTGTTAGCAGTGGATGTGGCTGAAATAGCCTCACTCACTAAATATGAGGGTGTCCACATACGTTTGGCCATGTAATATGTGATTCAAACACGTAAGATTGCGACACCAATGGTCATTCAAATGGTCTGTCAAATAACGTAGTTTAGTGACAGTATTGATCAATCTCGAACAGTCAGGTTAATAACAACAGTGGTAAAATCAAAAACTGTTTATCAGCGTTAAACTCACTAGAACCACTTGTATATTTTTATCTCATTTTTATTTACGAAGTATTCTGATACGAACTATATTTTTTTCTTTCGAAACCGAAACTGTTCCAACTTTTCACCAGATTTGTAGAGAAACGAATCGTTGCAAGTGAACTTGTTTTAAAATACGTCACGCTAGTAATGAAATCAGATTTCTTTAAATGTTTTAATTTTTTGTGTGTGTGGTAAACTTGCTGGTTCAGAAAACACTGTTTATTGTAGACCATTCATTTGCACACTGTCGGATTAAACTTGCATTAACCTGGATTCATTCTTGCTTTGTTCTTCGTCGTGGAGTGTGATATTTCGTGAATTTGTTTTATGACGGTTGTCATATGTACCATTCGACAAAATATTTCAAACCATGTAACAAACAGTTGTTTGAACGTTCTAAGCCTTTTGGCGATTGTATGTGTGTTTTGATGAGTTTCGGAGGGGTGTCTGTATTCCTCTTATATAAACATCTGTCTCATCTCTGGTGGTTTACCTGTTAGTTAACAGCGGAATTAAACTATTTATAATACAAAACATGATGACATGTTTTTCTTACCGTGAATATAAGTAGATTAAAATGCGTGTTTCATTATGGATAAGTATTACTACACGTTATTTAGGCAAGTTGTTAAGCATCCTGAACAAATCATAAAAGCAAAGTTTGCAGCTTTCTAATACGATCGTTCTAAAAGACTGAAAGCTAAGAGTATAGAAAGAACAGTTGAAAACCTAAAGCTGGAAACATATGTTTAAAATTCTAAGATGCCCAAAACTTTAATATCTCTCTATATATATTACTTTAACAATGGTAACATCTGAACAATAGTTTTAATTTAATATTGCTTTCATAAACAGCATTGGGAAATAACGCATAGTTGTCTGGGTTTGATATATTTTATTAATGTATGTGAAGGACTGACAAAATTGTTGTATTTTTGCTGAAATTCGTGAGAAACTGTTGGACTTGCTCCCAAAACTACAGCTAACAGTGCGTAATGTGCGCCCCCTAGTGGCTCAGCGGTATGTCTGCGGACTTACACGCTAAAATCCGGGTTTCGATACCCGTGGTGGGCAGAGCACAGATAGCCCATTGTGTAGCTTTGCGCTTAATTCTAAACAACAACAGCGTTTACATCGTTTAGTAAAGCACCAGATTTTTGACATTAGTAACGTATGTTTCGTCAGGCCTACTCAGTGTAGGCTAGACGGATGTTCTTTTATTTTATGTGTATACTTACCGATGCAAGAAATACAACTACAATTTAGTTTGTATACACGGGTAACGTAATGTGTCTACCGTTATATAGCACAGAGCTGAGAAGTCCAACTTCTCTGGGCTTCATCTTTTCTCTGTTTTCGCCCATAAAACTTCGGTTTTTATTACACCGCTTATTGGAACGGCGCTTTCTATACGTTACAACACACAATAATTGGTTTCGATAACGGAAGAGGAGCCTTGAGACCTACTGTCAGACCGGGAAGTCTATCGTGATTCTCCACCACGAGAACAGGCAGCTTCTGTTAAACTTTCAGCATCGAACCCGTGAAGTTGTAGTTTAGATGTTGTTTCCATCTGTTTAAAACAATTGTGTTATAAACACTCGATACGACTTTTCAGAACAAACCACGTGACTGACGTCTTCAGGATTTCTGTATTTTGTAAGTGATGTAACGCTGGTAGTTTTCTTGTTACTGACATTACTGGAGAAGCGGCGATGACTGAAAGCAGTTTAATTTACTCTAACTTGTGTCCTAAATACAAGCTGTAACGTACGTGAAGTATCCTATGAGGTGTGATGCTGCGTAAATGCCCTGCACGGCCAAGCGTGCGTAATCTGGGGGTCGCGGATTCGCATCCCCGTCGCGCCAAAGATGCTCGCCCTTTCAGCCTTTGGGGCATTATAATGTTACGGTAAATCCCATTATTTTTTTGGTAAAAAAAGTAACCCAAGAGTTGGCGGTGGGTGGTGATGACTAGCTGCCTTCCCTCTAGTCTTACACTACTAAATTAGGGACGGCTAGCACAGATAGCCCTCAAGTAGCTTTGTGCGAAATTAAAATAAAATAAAAACAAACAAGCGATGTAAAGATATTATATTATTTCAAGTTTGATGCTATATAAAGACATGCAAGATGAAAGCTGTTTTTCTGGCTTTGTTCAAAACGCGAGTGTTATTTTATTGTTAGATTTATTATTATCCCACTCATTAACATATAGTTGAAGACGTAATAGGACCCGGGAAGTATATATTCAGGGAAGAATGGAGCTTTCAGGATGTAATTAGATTAAATCAATTTGTGAAAAATAAATAATTTATTTATCATTTCGTTCTTGTTTTGTGATTTGAATGGTTTATTTGTAATAAAACTACTGAGTGTCCTCTAATATAGTCGCGACGATTCTTTCGAAGTCACTAGAGACTTTCTTTTATAACACCCTGTTTATATCAGTAGAAAAATGAGTCAGATAATATGTTGTGATTCCACAGCCACAGAGACATCTGTAATGCTTGTGTGACGCACAACTTAACTTTGTGATCAGTAAAGAGTATTAGAAATTTAATGTGTCGCACACTACGCCTGTCCTGATCTGATAATTATAATTTTCTATCGTGGCTACTTAGGAAGTTAGAGTGGATCGTAGAACCACTAAAGGCTTGACGTGTCCACGTGAAACATTGAACCCCAGACATGCCCTGAAAGATTAACTGTGTTTAGAACAGTTTTGGTAATTTTGTCACGTGGTAGAAAATGTTATAAAAAAAAGTTGTCCGTTTCTGTTCCAAGAGCGTAAAGATCGGCAGTTATCTGTGTGTGTATACTGGTGTATTATACTCCTAAAATGTAGTGATTACTGTAGGCTTATACTTCCCACTCTGTATACTGCTGTATTATATTCCTGAAATGTTGTGAATACTGTCGGCTGACGCTTCCCACTCTGTATACTCCTGTATTATATTCCTGAAATGTAGTGATTACTCTCGGCTTATACTTCCCACTCTGTATACTCCTGTATTATATACCTGAAATGTAGTGATTACTCTCGGCTTATACTTCCCACTCTGTATACTCCTGTATTATATTCCTGAAATGTTGTGATTACTCTCGGCTTATACTTCCCACTCTGTATACTCCTGTATTATATTCCTGAAATGTAGTGATTACTCTCGGCTTATACTTCCCACTCTGTATACTCCTGTATTATATTCCTGAAATGTAGTGATTACTGTAGGCTTATACTTCCCACTCTGTATACTCCTGTATTATATTCCTGAAATGTTGTGATTACTCTCGGCTTATACTTCCCACTCTGTATACTCCTGTATTATATTCCTGAAATGTAGTGATTACTCTCGGCTTATACTTCCCACTCTGTATACTCCTGTATTATATTCCTGAAATGTAGTGATTACTCTCGGCTTATACTTCCCACTCTGTATACTCCTGTATTATATTCCTGAAATGTTGTGATTACTCTCGGCTTATACTTCCCACTCTGTATACTCCTGTTTTGTTGCTTGTAGTTCTGCTGTTATCTTTAATCGACGGGTACAGTTAGGAAACTTTCTCTGGAAGTTACTGTGTTTATAATGGTTTACTTTATTACGTGTTTAGGGTGTAGATACATGGTACTCATGGAGTAATTAAATCTGTGAAACAGTATGGATTTAGTATACTTTTACCATTCCTTTAGTTAAACTAATTTAATGACACTAGATGGACGAATTTCAGAATTCCTTTCTGACACTTTGACGAAGAAACATCTTTGAAACTTTATCATTGAATATTTATCATTGTTCCTTCTCCACTTTCCACCATCGCTGTTTAGTTTATTACCTTTTGGCATTCCAATTTAGAGCAGCTAGAAACATTGCACTCATGCCTTTACTGTCCCTAAAGAGGAAAAGCAGTCAGCTTGTACCAATCAGTATTCTCATTTCAACGTTTCCTACCAATAACTCTTCACTTTAGCAGAGTTTCACTCGATTTTGGTGCTGGTCGTGATGTACCATAGATATTACTCGGAACGACGTTTAAATACTTACATTCAGAGGAAATTGCTTAACGTGTTTTAGCTTCCATTTCTTATAAACTGTGTCGTACGTAACATCTGGAATTGTAACGTTCAATAGCGTTTGAAACATTCAACAAAATATTATTAGGTATTCAAACATGACTTGGTGTTTAAACGTCGCTATGTGCTCCAGTATTACTAATTAATGTACTAGTTTTATTTGCGAAAATAAGACGTGAACGCGTAATTTACACTGGAAAAAAAAATTAAATCGAATCGTCACATGCTCGACCCCCGTTTGGTGATGCTGGTTTAAAAAAAAAAACTATAGCAAAAAAATAAGAAAATATGTCGTAGATTGATTTTTTGAGTTTCCTTCTTGTTGTATAAACAGGTTTATAAACATGTAATATGGTATGTGAGGACAGTTTTCATACTTATCGGGATCTTTACCAGCCTACCCTCAAGCTGAACTTATTTTAAGTAGGATTGCAGTAATGAATGAGGTCTGGGACGTGGTCAGATACACCAATTGAAAGAGTTTTACTTCTTGATTGAAAACTGTAACTGGATTTCGAATGTCTCAAGAGGTGATTATTCCATCAGCTAAAAGTGTGCACTTCGAAAAACAACTAAAAAAGTAAAACCGGAAATATCCGAGCGACTCTGAGACGCGGCTAAAAAAACATTAAGTTTTAAGATCTTGTAGAACGTCGGACGTCATGTGTCTTAAAAACCTTTCACTGCAATAATTTTATAAAAGAAGCACTCGACATTGTTTTGTTGTTTTTGAATTTCACCCAAAGCTACATGAGTACTATCTGTGTTAGCCATCCCTAATTTACCAGTGTAACACTAGAAGAAAGGCAGCTAGTCATCACCACCCACCACCAACTCTTAGGCTACTCTTTTACCAACGAATAGTGGGATTGACCGTACAATTATAACGCCCCCCCGGCTGAAAGGGCGAGCATGTTTTGTGCGTCGGGGATTCAACCCGCGACCCTCAGATTACAAGTCGAACCCCTTAACCTACCTGGCCATGCCGGGCCCTATACACGACATAGATTTCAGTGACATTAATTTGTGTAATAAATTGAAAGATACACCATACATTTTATTGACGCTAAAGTTAGTCTGACATTCAAATTACACGTTAATATTAAAATTAAGGTTGCACGACGTTATTTGACAACAGGATGTTAAGAAAAGTGTTTATGTAGTAATAATATAATTAAATTACTCAGAATACCGATAAAATCAACTGATTTCCACTGAAGTGTTTAGGTTGAACAAAAGAAACCTTAAAACAATGTACAAAATAATAATTGTCTTCCATTATATCATTAGAAATCGACGGAAGCTTCTTTTTCAGCCAATTGAATATTGTTTAGATAATCAATTATGTAAGAAGGTTTGTTAATTAAACACGTATTTGAGAGCCCCCCCCCCATTCTATCAAAATAATTTGCAAACGTTTGATGGATTACATGACAAACCTTTATTACATGAGAAACTTGGAGGAAAACTTAGAAGCGACTATGGTAAAAGTTCCAGCCGGCTGCACAGAGACGTTCGTGCTCTTTTAACATCTCTCGTCTCCCCAGTGGCTGGTAGCTACAAACTGGGGCTCACAATAACTCGCCCACACTCAAGTGTTTTTCCAACTCTTCAAAAATGATATAAAAACATCCTGCAGGAACTGAACTAACACTGGTGTTCGCTCTGCTCCCAAAGGACGCCTTTAATTTCTTCCACAGGTAAAGCAGAACACGCGACCGTTGAAATGCCCCCCCATGACTAATCAATCACGACAACTGGCTGTGCACAGGGTTTTCTTATCCCCACACCCCGCCTCTATGCTATCAATCATGTCCTCATTCTATACTCTACCAAGAGGGTTGACTGGTCGCATTTAAACAGGTAACCAGCCGTAAATACTGATTTTGGGTGGTGTTGCCGACTCTGATCGATGGTGTCTCTTGCACACACCGTATATTACAATTTAAACATATAATTGGTTCGTTAGCAAGGAAAGTCTTTATCTGAAAGACATAGAATCATGATTAGGTGTCTGTAACATTAGTATTGTATAGCAGATTTATTGTAATGTTTACACGTAACTAGAAAACAAACTGGCTTTACTGTATTATAAACATTAACGAATGTTTAATTACCACTTTTAATCATATTCGTTACATGTGTAAAATTGGCCTGTGTGAGTTGAGAAGAAAGTCGAAACGTTGTTCGCTCCTCCACATAGTTTTCTCTCTATCCATACCAGCCGTTTTAACATTATATATTTTTCTCCACGAGCGGGTTTTCTCGTTATCACTAATTACATTCGTTACCGCAAGACTAGTTTTTTTAATGTTTTAATGCTTGCAGTATTTTCTAAAAACAATTCTGGATGACACGGGACGAATATTTCTGGTTTATAATTTCGCACTTTCGTATTGGTTTGATTGACGCCTGGAATGGTCTCCGAATATTTAGAACGGTTTGAATAGAAAGTAGTGAATGCAAGGTGTGCTATAGCAGATTATTATAAAGTAAGTCACATTGGATTAGTGAGTGAGTTAGTTCAGTGCTGAAACAAGATAGTTAGCTAAGAAGAAATAAAACTAAAACGTTTCCGTTACTACTGTTGTTATTACACCAAAATAACTCGTCTGCAGCAGAAGCAGTTACTACTGTTGTTATTACACCAAAATAACTCGTCTGCAGCAGAAGCAGTTACTACTGTTGTTATCACGCGATGAAAACTATTATGTAAACCGTTGTATATCTTCTAGTGTCTTATTACCAAGAAAGTTAACAATAAAAACAGCGCTAGAAGAATATTTTTTATTAGACTCAGCTACGGTGTAAACCGTTGTAAGCCTTCATCTGTTTTCAGTGCAAGAATCGATATCTTATCAAATGTTTATGTGTAATTTAGTACTATGTATTCAAGCTAAGCATTTCTCTAACGTTAAGTTTCATCTTGTGCTGTTATTTAAACAGTAGACTTCTTTATAATTAAACCTAAATATTTTGTGTGGAAAATGTCTTCATATTGGTCTATCAGAAACTATCAAGCTGGACTGTAATTTATCAAATACCAAGTTTCTGTAGGGCAAACAAAATATATATATATATATAAAATAGAGAGCCCATCAATCACGTACCTTGTTTATTGAAAATATCGTTACTAGCCCTGCAAGCTAATGTTTTTCATTTATTCTCATGCATAACTATGTCGAATTTTTCAATCCATTAATCTATTTTTCTTGAGTTTCGAAAAGAAAAAAATCTTTTATCGCACGAATTACGTTGTTTGAAAAACATACGAAGCGTGAAAATATAGAGAAATCTGTCATTGGAATGGAGTTATTTAAATGTGTGAAAAGTTACACTTGGAATTAAAAATTCTTCCTATGTGATTGAACGGAGAGACTTTAAAAATAATTATTATTCAAGGGTTAAAATAATCTTTAATAATGGAGAAGCCTTTTAAAACAGAAACTATTTAATAAAATAAATTGTCTCTTATTACTGAATTATAATAGTAATAAAAATAATTCAACAGAAAATCCTTAATACAACAACAACAAAAATCCACAAAATCTTGATGCTGGTTAGCCATGATAACATATAAATGTATTATATTATGTGGATAACATATAAATGTATTATATTATGTGGATAACATATAAATGTATTATATTGTGTGGATAACATATAAATGTATTATATTATGTGGATAACATATAAATGTATTATATTATGTGGATAACATATAAATGTATTATATTGTGTGGATAACATATAAATGTATTATATTGTGTGGATAACATATAAATGTATTATATTATGTGGTGTTTATATGTACATTGTGGAACAACGCAGTGATGGTTATACGTATAGTGCTTCAACTGCGTGATTATTATACATATATGTTGTGATAGTGTGTATGGTTGTTACAGTTAGACAACTTTGTGGTAGTTATATGTAAAGTTACGGCTCGAATTTTTGTCTAGGTCATCGAATTTGAAACGCATGTCTTTAGTACTTACCTACCATTGTCAGTATATTACCAGACACGTGTGTTTGGAAACAATGAGCACGGAAACATGGATTTGCTATTTAATGTCTATACTCGGAGAGAGATGGTTCTAGTCATTTTTGGGTCTCATTTGCTGTAACCAGCAAATGAAGTGTTTTATCTTCCATGCACACGGTTTTTACTGTGTGTCTAAAATTACATCTGTCTAGAAACTACTATTTCAATTATTTCAATACCAACAGAATTCTGATTCTGTCTGTTGCTTCTTGACAGAATTTCATAACTTTCTCCTATGAAATATGGTGCACGTGCTTTAAACATTCCCATTATCCACGAGATGTTATTACTAAAGTCTCGTGCGGTGATGCATTGCTAAGTGAACAGATTTTTGAAGTTCCGCACGTTTGACGATACAAATATGACAAGACAGCTTGTCATGTTTCCTGTCTTTTCCGGATATGCGACTTGGTATCTCTAACACTCATTATGGAAATACCCTCATTTTATGAACGACAATAGAATTTTCAATATTCCATCTTCTGTACAGAAACGCGTCACGCTCACATCTATGACGTATATCATTCCCCCTCCCTCCCACAGCACAGTAAATATGTGGTCGATATTTATATTTCAGACAACCGTGTTCTTGAGGACGTAATAAATCCAAAGAAACGTTTGTTTATGTTTCCTGTTGCTATCTTCGAAGAGTTATAGTTGAGGAAATACCAGCATTTCTGGAGTTATTGGGTTAGACTTGCATACGAAACCCCAAGCGGATATAAATTTTATTAAACATATATATAAATTTTCAATGGATTTCATAGATAGCTTCAAGTTGAAGTCAAAACGAAAGACAAAGCAGAAGGAACGTTGTCTCATGAGAGACTTGGATAAGTTTTATTCTCTGACAACCACCGGGTTCTGCTTCTTTAAACTGGAATGTTCTAGACACGTTGGACGTCTTTGGGCCGTGGTTGTGTTATAAGAGTTTTCCCCTTTTCTTTTACGACCGTAATGTGAAGTAGTTTAGGGTGGGCTGGTATTCTTGTAAGTTCAAGGATCACGTTTGTGAAGGGGTTTTCATACTCACGATCCCCCCACCTCGTGTCGACACCAGGACCACCAACCATGCCAGGCCAAGTGCTTTATAAGAGTGACAGACAAATTTTACTATTCGAATTAGAGGGTTAGCGGTGGACACTGTTGGGCCTGTTGCTTTTCATTTAGTCTGTCAATCCGCAACTAACTGCTGATGTAGTTAACGTGCTTCGAACATAGGAAATAGCAAACCTTCCTTTACTGAACATTATTGTTAGTAATTGAATCTTATTCTACAATCAGTGGAAATGATCTGATTGCCACGTTTATCACTCACAGGTGGTAGACCGTAGTGCAAGCTGATCGTGAAATGTTTTTACACAACATAATTTTGAAGGAGATGCTGGATGAACAAATATCTGTATTGCTTATGATTGAAAATATAAAGACTGGTGTTCAGGAACACTTCTGCTATTTCACATCTGAAGAACAAGAAATGTCTCAACCCGAGGGTAAAAATGGAAACAGATACGGTAGACTTGGTGCTCCGAGAAGTGACGAATGTAACATTCCGTGGGTTGTATGGAGTCACCCTATGGGCTAGGATAAGTTTCGTAGCTATGTCTCCCACACACACACCATGAATACCTCACTTTGATGTTTTCTAAATAGTGATAACGTTAGGAAATTGTTATTGGAAACCACTTTATCGATACCATGTAGTATTGAACACCTGTAAACCAGGGCAAGAAATATATTTGAAATACCACCTCCCCAAACTCAGCGTTTACTGTGAACGTTCAGACCGTTGACAACAGAAGTCCATATGACAGTACCAAAGATATCTTATTGTGTAACTGTTTACTTAACAACAACAGCGGGTTCAAATCCCCGTCACACCAAACATGCACGCCCTTTCTGCCGTAGAGGCGTTATAATGTGATGGTCAATCTCATTATTCGTTGGCGAAAGAGTAGCCCAAGAGTTGGCGATGGGTGGTAATGACTAGCTGCCTTCCCTCTAGTCTTACACTGCTAAATTAGGGACGGCTTGAACAGATAACCTTGTGTAGCTTTGCGCGAAATTCAAAACAGATCAACAACAACGGTAGCAGAAACAATAGAGTGTAGGAAATAAACATCAAGTAAAGAGTAATTTTGCTACCAATTTTTTGTTGTTCAGTTTAAACATTTTAGAAATTTCACGTAAGAACCCGTGAAATCAGCAGTTTTTGGATATTTTATACAGAGATAATTTCTCAATAATATAATAGATGCATGTCTACAAATATTAGTATGCATTTTATACTTTAACGTTTATTTTACTTATTACCGTCCAGTGTATTTCTGGTTCTTCGTGAATAGTTCTTATTCAACAATTATGTTTAGCAGTGTTACTTTGATAATAAATGAGACCTCGTGCTACATGCCCTTGTTATACACATGTATTAACGAACCATTTTACTAATGAGTGTAATGCGTCCTCTGGCAACAAGTTTGCTGATGGATCTTCCTTATCAGAAATCATGACCTAATATGTCTTAGTAGGTATTTTATATTGGCAATAACAACATAGGTCATGCTGCTTTTAGAGACTCATTGTTACTACCTGTCGTAATCCATGTCCAGTTGTGTCCACTTGCTGGGTTACAAAAATCAGGCACCACCTGATACTTTAACCTGTAGATGTGTTATACATGGTGGGAAGTGGACCATTTCAACATTATAAGCTAATGTTTCTATGTTATCCCCACCTGATTTATTCATAAAAATGTCATAGACATAGGTAGGTACATATGTTTTACCTTATGTGACGCATAGTAGTACACGTGTTACAGGTAAACTGACCTTATGTGACGCATAGTAGTACACGTGTTACAGGTAAACTGACCTTATGTGACGCATAGTAGTACACGTGTTACAGGTAAACTGACCTTATGTGACGCATAGTAGTACACGTGTTACAGGTAAACTGACCTTATGTGACGCACAGTAGTACACGTGTTACAGGTAAACTGAATCAACTAATTTGTCCCTTGATTTTCCTGTTTTAAGATTTGTGAATTTTCTGTTTATTTGATGAATTTCTCGTAAAGCACCTCGAGGGCTATCTGCACTATCTGTCCCTAATTTATATATGATAGAGTAAAGGGAAATGAAAGCAAATAGTCAACATCGCCAACTTTTGGGCTACCACCAAATAGTGATACATTATAACGTTCCCAAAGCTGAAATGAAGGACATATGGTTCCGGAATTCAAATCTGCGTATTAACAACGGAGAATATTCTTTGCCATGATTTTCTTCCTGGACAGAGGTTAAGATGGTTTGTTCTTCTTGGACAGAGGTTAAGATGGTTTGTTCTTCTTGGACAGTGGTTAAGATGGTTTGTTCTTCTTGGACAGACGTTAAGATGGTTTGTTCTTCTTGGACAGACGTTAAGATGGTTTGTTCTTCCTGGACAGACGTTAAGATGGTTTGTTCTTCCTGGACAGACGTTAAGATGGTTTGTTCTTTCATCCTTCGACAACAACAGTGAAGAGCCACTTTTCTGTTGATGATAAAGACATTTCTACTCTTTAATGAAACATTTCTCTTTTTATAGACCAATTTCGAAGATTTCTTTAAAAACCGATTACTCAACATGACTGTTACACTTATTTCAATTCACAGAATTATTTACACTTAAGATGTAAAGATGATCCTTTACTATGTTTGTGTTATCACACATCCACCACAGTTGGCTGGCCCATAACTGAAAATTCTCCCACACCATAAAGACTATTTTTTTACTGTGATAGGGGATAAAAATAGGGCATATATTCACCCCCCTTTTAACTTTTAATACAAAATACACCAGTACTGAAACAGTAGAATGTGTTGGTTTTGGTTTTGAATTTCGCACAAAGCTACTCGAGGGCTGTCTGTGCAAGACGTCTCTAATTTAGCAGTATAAGACTAGAGGAAAGGCAGCTAGTCATCACCACCCACCGCCAACTCTTGAGCTACTCCTTTACCAATGAATAGTGGAACTGACTGTCACATTATAACGCCCTCACGGCTGGGAGGGCAAGCATGTTTGGTGCGACCGGGCTTCGAACTCGCGACTCTCGGATTACGAGTCTCGCGCCTTAACACGCTTCGCCATGCCGGGCCAACAGTAGAATGAGTCAATTATCACTTTCCACAAAGTAGGAAATAAGTTAGTACTTAATGAGGTCGTTAGGGATTTTATAACTGAAGAGGGGGAACGTTATCTGATACTGTTCCTCAAAGAGGGGAACGTTATATGATACTGTTCCTCACAGTGTTTCATTGACAGGAAAGTAAGTTAAACACTGGTAACTGCTGCTGTTTTGACGTGTCAAAAAGAACACTACTCTGTACGTGTTCTGAAGTGTCCTCGTTGACACTCTTATAGTGTCGGCTGCAGGATCATGAGAATATATCATAGAAACTCTTAAATCACGTTCGTAACTTTGTCATTTATCTTGTTTATTTGATTAAATTACAAGTGGCCTAAAAGTAGGAAAGAAATCGTAAAAAGTGAAAGAGTTTCAGAAGACAGACTTTTGTTATAGAGACATGCTTATGTGGTACAGAAACTCGAAACATGGTACATTTACCAAGGTACTACTTATGTGAAATAGTAACTTTGTTGTAGGAAACATGTACCACTACGACAGTTATAATCATAAGAAAATGTCGTAAGACTCCGCCACCAAAACAACAGATAATGGAAATACGTGTATAAAATAAGTAAAATTATTTCCCTCCCATAATGTTAAATTACAAAAGATAAGATGACTTTAACAAAATTTACTTGAAGATGTATGTTTTATATGAGATAACATTTTGTCAATCACAGCGAAAAGAAGACATTCAAAAAGAAAGTCTCTTTCTGTTATTTGCTATATAAAAACAGCGATTGTGTGGGTTTATAGGAGGAGGGATCCATGGTTAATTGTTGAAGACAAAAGAGCAGAATTCTCTCTGCCATTCAGAAAAGGAAGTCTTAAGTTCATCATCCTGTGAGAAGATGAGGAAGATACACTTGGTACTACTGTAGCAGAAGACGAGTTCATCATCCTGTGAGAAGATGAGGAAGATACACTATGTAGTACTGCAGCAGAAGACGAGTTCGTCATCCTGTGAGAAGATGAGGAAGATACACTAGGTAGTACTGCAGCAGAAGACGAGTTCGTTATTTTGTGAGAAGATAAGGAAGATACACTATGTAGTACTGCAGCAGAAGACGAGTTCATTATCCTGTGAGAAGATAAGGAAAATACACTATGTAGTACTGCAGCAGAAGACGAGTTCGTTATCCTGTGAGAAGATCAGAAAGATACACTATGTAGTACTGCAGCAGAAGACGAGTTCGTCATCTTGGGAGGAGATAAGGAAAATACACGATGTAGTACTGCAGCAGAAGACGAGTTCGTCATCCTGTGAGAAGATGAGGAAGATACACTAGGTAGTACTGCAGCAGAAGACGAGTTCATTATCCTGTGAGAAGATAAGGAAGATACACTAGGTAGTACTGTAGCAGAA
Source organism: Carcinoscorpius rotundicauda (assembly GCA_011833715.1). NCBI lineage: Eukaryota > Metazoa > Arthropoda > Merostomata > Xiphosura > Limulidae > Carcinoscorpius > Carcinoscorpius rotundicauda. The sequence continues at coordinate 89,737,419 of CM022398.1, forward strand.
GACGAGTTCATCATCCTGTGAGAAGATGAGGAAGATACACTATGTAGTACTGCAGCAGAAGACGAGTTCGTCATCCTGTGAGAAGATGAGGAAGGTACACTAGGTAGTATTGCAGCAGAAGACGAGTTCGTTATTTTGTGAGAAGATAAGGAAGATACACTATGTAGTACTGCAGCAGAAGACGAGTTCGTCATCCTGTGAGAAGATAAGGAAAATACACTATGTAGTACTGCAGCAGAAGACGAGTTCGTCATCCTGTGAGAAGATGAGGAAGATACACTAGGTAGTACTCCAGCAGAAGACGAGTCTAAGTTCATTATCCTGCCAGAAAATAAGAATCCAAGGTGTAAGTTTATTGTCGAAGTTCAAGGAAACAAAGAATCTGGAATTGGACAGTGAGGTCGCTGATTAAGGTCACTGATGTTGGTTGGCTATAGCAGCTCACAACTTCTAAAGATAACTGTTGCACACGCTTGATTTCATGGTAACTGATAGCTGCTACCATTGTGCATTGGTTAAGACACTGGAAGTGAAGATTGAAGGTTCTAGAAGTGATTCAATAAATAGAGCGTGTTGTAGTGGCTACCATGCTGGGAAGATCTTTGAATAGGGACAGTTATGCTTGAATCCTAGCTTCTTACGTTGTGAGATATGATCAGCTATCATCCAAGTTGAAAATTACGAAGAACTTATTTTGATTTTGAATCAAATCAGTAGTGTTTTAATGTCATTTGGTAGAAATAAATGTTGCTAGCAAAATACAAGCTGCTACTTATTCTAATGCATTAACTGTTGTTCTTTTTCTATTATTATTGCTTTCAAACTGTTGTGTTAGGTTTGTGTGTTAATACTGAATTGAAAAATCAATCTAAATCCACCTTTAAGGCAGCCATCTTAACCTAGCCCTAATTGTCTAAAATCTTTTGTCTTTACGTTCTTAGTCTATCTTTTTTATTATTTTTTTCATTATCAATAACCCCAGTAAAAATAAATATAATTTTCTTGAAAAAGTATATTAATCTTTATTGTAAATCAGTTTTAGGCTTAGCATATGTGTTTGAAAACGTGTTCTAACGATTTCTATAGCTGCTCGAATTCTTTAGAATCATTCATTTAAAATGATAGTTTGAAGTATAGTTCACTTAATAATAAAAAGATGATTATTTCTTTAAATGAAAGTTCTAGTAGGTTTGCTAATAATGTTCACTAATAAACTTAATTTCATTTTAGAAGCTTATACAAAAGTTTCACTTACTGATTTTCTGGAAACACAAACTAGATACCACCAGCACTCATAATATTTAACTGAAACTACCTATAAGAAATTGAAACCAAGTAATAAATTCAATAATAAATAATTAGCTATTCTAGCCTTTCTTGTATTTGACATTGCTTAACTGTTGTTTTAAAAAAATTCTTTGTGTTGAAACACACAGTCATTAAATGAAATAAATTCCCATTGTGTTCAAACAATAACCAATAAGACTACATAAAAAACAACATAACCTACATCACTGCCTCCTTTTGATGATTACAAGTCCATTAAACAATTCTATTACACAAGGATATATAATGGTATGAAGATGACATGATCCATGCTTTTGGCAGTATTTACTGTCCTTTTACTGAAGAATTTTACTTCAGTAGATGATTGAAGAAATCCACTGACTATATCACCCATGGTGATACTTTGGAAATCATGTCTTCGAATATGTTGAGATAAGGTTGACTTGTTTCTGAAGCTAACAAGTTGGCTATTTTCTTGCTAACGTACCTTCAAAGGTTATTAGGGGCTGTGACCTTTGACTCTTGACGATTCAAAGGTTATCAGAGGTTGTGACCTTTGACTCTTGACGATATTTCTGCAAAGAATATTGTAGTATGTGATCTTTGGTTCCTGTTGACATACCTACAAAGATTATCACAGTCTGGGCCAACTGTTTCTCTGGCTTTTGCTTTTTTGCGCTTTAGGCTTATTACCGTTCTTACATTGTGCTTCTATTATTGTTGTTATTGAAAGGCTGTCCTCTGGTAGTGATAATTTTCAGGTAGTGCACGTGGTCATAAGATGCGAAAAAACTTGAAGCAAGCCTAGCTTTATTTCTTTGTTTCAACATGAAGCCAGTTCACTATCTTACAATTACTCGTACATCGTATCGTGCATGTAGAGGTTTCCCAAACTGCACACAACTTTATGACCACTTACGTGTTCTTTACATCAATCCATCTATTAACTTCATTTCTGTAGGAAGTTTTCGGTCTTCGTTAACATGTTCAACAAGAATTAGTGTTAATGAGCATGTTGCTAAGTCAAAGAACTTGTGGACTGGTGTCTTTAAATAATGAACTTATCTAAGTTGGTGAAGAAGTAAAATTATATTAAGTGAAACGGGTTCTTATACCAACGGTTCATTCACAATTTTTTTGAATACAACTTTCGTGTTTTTCAGGTTTATAGCAAATCATTTTTTTTACTCCATAATTAGCATTAGGTAATATTTTACTTCCATTCTGGGTGAGCCTTGTGGTACATGGCGGTCAAGATGCTTTGCTCTCAATCTGCGATTCACAAATTTAGACCTCGTCACTAAATATTGTTTGATTTTTTTGAATTTCGCGCAAAGCTACCCGAGAGCTATCTGTGCTAGCCGTCCCTAATTTAGCAGTGTAAGAATAGACGGAAGGCAGCTAGTTATCACCACCCACCGCCTACTCTTGTGCCACTCATTTACCAACGAATAACGGGATTAACCGTCAAATTATAACGCCCCCATGGTTGAAAGGGGGAGCATATTTGGTGTGACGAGGATTCGAACCCGCGACCCTCGGGTTACGATTCAATTGCCTTAACCACCAGGTCATGCCGAGCCTCATCACCAAATAGACTCACCTTTTTACCCTTGAGAGAAGCTATAAAGTTAGACCAATCCCATTTATTGTTGGTAAAATACTGGTTCAAGAGTTGGCATGGTGATGTTGACTGCTTGCTTCATATTTCATCTAAGACTTAAAAATTTGGGATGATTAGAGCAGGTAGCCAATGAGTAGCTTTGCTTGAAACTTAAAAACAACAACAAAAATAACATCGATTAAACAAACAAACAAACCATTTTGAGTAAATAATTTTAATTAATTTTTATGTATATTCTATGTTTTCATCAGAGAGTGATGGTGTTTATATCTTATATGAGAAGATAAACTCATAATTCTCGGATGAGTCTTTATTTGTGTAAATGCTGCTTTAAGTGATTCACGTGTCATTGCAAACTGGATAAATTCAGTTTAAAATGTTCATACACTTTGCTTTAATGCAATTAAAATATTTTTCTCTACTATAGCTGCTGTGAATTAGCCTCGTGATAACAAGTCCATAATTAGATGGAATATGATTATATGGAAAGTATTTTCGCATCTTCAGTAAGTACATTTCAGGTCCTTACATTTTAGATGGCGCAGTAATCTTGGGAAGAGTTGTAAACCAGATGTTTTCTTCTGGTTTATTTGGCCAAACAGAAGAACTAACGGGTGTAGATGAAATGGATTATCAGTTTCAAATGGCATAGTTACTAATGTTTGAGTTTGAAATTGCTAAGTAATGAAGGTGGATGACTGGTTTCCTGATTGTTTGTTTTGTTGTTGTTTTTTTAATTTCGCACAAAGCTACTCGAGGGCTATCTGCACTAGCCGTCCCTAATTTAGCAGCGTAAGACTAGAGGGAAGGCAGCTAGTCATCACCACCCACCGCCAACTCTTGGAATACTCTTTTACCAACAAATAGGGGGATTGACCTTCTCATTATAACGCCCCCACGGCTGAGAGGGCGAGCATGTTTGGTGCGACAGGGATTCGAACCCGCGACCCTCGGATTACGATTCGCACGTCTTAACACGCTTGGCCTTGCCGGGCCGACTGGCTTCATATATTCATCTGTTCAGATATCCAATGTTAACATTGAGGTAGTTCTTCTGTTGATGTCGATACTTCTCTTGGTTGATCGTCTGGTTTTCCTTTCTTCTTAACCCTCGTTCCACAGTTTATATTAATAATTCAGTCTCCATTTGAGAACTCTTTATGTTCTTGAATTTCCGTCCAGAATCTATTTTCTTTTCTTTTCTTTTTTTACACAAAATAATCCGACCACTTATACTAGTGTTGTATTTTTTAGATTATTTGTTGAAAATAGGTTACAAGAAACAGCCCCCTTAATATTAATTGTTAGTTTTTTTCACTCCATGCTCTGTTAGGTTTAACTGATGTTCAGTGATATTAATTTCTTCGAATCTTTGTAGAGACAAACTCGGTAATCACAGCATTGAAACCAGAGATTATCGCCATTAAATTCTAATTACTTCAGACTCCATCTCATTTAATTATAGGCTCGGTAATTAATAATAATCTGGCCAAGTTAGCACTTTATGTTACACAAATCGTTTTAAAGAAATGTCACATCACGCGTTTGTCACGTGATGCTTAATTTTACACTGTACATACAAAAATAAAATGATCTAATTCATACGAACATAGTCAACAATACACCCATCCATCTGATTTGGAATAAAATTCTTTATATAAAAATTTATATTTATTAATTCTTGTTTGTCTAGAACATGTTTTCGTGTATTAAGTGTATTTTATCAGAGTTATTATTGTGTTCAATATTAGATTCACGACCAATCTGTTCACACGCATCACGAGGACCTACAGAAACGTGTGACCGTTCGTTACACATCTGGAAGTCAACGATACATAACAGCTTTTCTGCCATATCTACGTTTTGTAACAACATTGAGGTAATGAGGGTTAAGGATACGTTGTGTCCTATAGTTTTCCGGAGTGCATCATTAGACTAATAAAACATTTATTTCGTATTGCTTGCCTGTGTGTGTGGATAGGTTTTATTGTACGTGTGTCGAAGAACATTTAGTTTTTGTTCTACCGTTTATTAGAAAAAAATTGATATTAATGTTTAAAATTTCGATAACAAGTCGATCAAAAGAGATGTTTAAGATAACAGGAAGACTAGTTCATACAAAATAAATACATTTTAAATCAAAGTAGTCGAACGGACTGTGCACCTGTTCTAGAACGTGGCGAATGTTACTGTATGACGTAATCACGAGAATCTCGTAAGATTGAAATGTTTAATTAAGACACACCCAGCGCTAAGTTACAAATTCTTAAATTTGTTATTCGCTAAATCATTAATGTCATAAAGTAGAAATGAAGTGTTATTAATAACAGTGTAATGCTGGAACCTTCAGTTCATACCAGCCTAGGACTGTTTATAGTTGAAAATGAAATCGTTATTAAGTTATTTTGCTGCTGGTTTTTACATTTTTTATTACAAACGCCTACTTTCACACGTACCATGAGACATACTTTCTCACAAGCTGTTTATCGTGAACTTAAACGTACGTCTCTTCACAACCATTTAAAAATAGTGTTTACGCACAGATAATGAGTTCTGTATCGCACACACAAGTCTTGGGATTATCACTTCTCTTACAATTTTCATATATATATATATATATATATATATTCCATAAGAACTTTCATTTGTACAATAGGACCTACGTTATATGATTTAAAAAAAAACCGTTTTAGGGTTAAATATTTATTAGTCTGTTGCCGACCTTTGTTTACTTCGCGTTTTTCGAGAGCTAGAATAATAAAATAACATAGACGTGTTTGTGTATCAATACTCTCGACTTGTATCCACTAACCCTAACGTGGAGAGTTAAATCATTTAATAAATAACAGATACTGGGAAAATTGGTTTAAATAAATATTGTTCGTTATTATTATACATGTTTATTATTTGTACGGATTCGTTATTATTATACATGTTTATTACGAAGGTCTTTGAATTTGACATTTTTGATAGAAAAGTTCAGTAACAGTTAGAGACTCGCCAGAGGTAAATTTGAAAAGAGAACGTAAGATATAGAGGTATAATGCACTCTTTGGCTTGATGTACCCTCTGCTATGGATTCTTGAACTTGTGACGTGAAGTTAAAGTTTTATAGGTTCATTCATTGGCTGTACCTTCTGCTGGGGAATGTTGAACGTGACGCTGGGGTATAATACATTCTATGACTCTCTGTACCTTCTGCTTGGGAATGTAGAACGTGACGCTGGGGTATAATACATTCTATGACTGGCTGTACCTTCTGTTGGGGAATGTAGAACGTGACGCTGGGGTATAATACATTCTATGACTGGCTGTACCTTCTGCTTGGGAATGTAGAACGTGACGCTGGGGTATAATACATTCTATGACTCTCTGTACCTTCTGCTTGGGAATGTAGAACGTGACGCTGGGGTATAATACATTCTATGACTCTCTGTACCTTCTGCTTGGGAATGTAGAACGTGACGCTGGGGTATAATACATTCTATGACTGGCTGTACCTTCTGTTGGGGAATGTAGAACGTGACGCTGGGGTATAATACATTCTATGACTGGCTGTACCTTCTGCTTGGGAATGTAGAACGTGACGCTGGGGTATAATACATTCTATGACTGGCTGTACCTTCTGCTTGGGAATGTAGAACGTGACGCTGGGGTATAATACATTCTATGACTGGCTGTACCTTCTGCTTGGGAATGTAGAACGTGACGCTGGGGTATAATACATTCTATGACTGGCTGTACCTTCTGCTTGGGAATGTAGAACGTGACGCTGGGGTATAATACATTCTATGACTGGCTGTACCTTCTGCTTGGGAATGTAGAACATGTAAAGTAGAGTTGTAATAGAAACATTGAATAAAACAATGACATGTTGTTACAGTGGTGTTTCTATTTTACATAAAGAACTGAATATTTTGCAGATTGTTACAGACTCGGTGTCGATATTTAACTACTTACCATGACGCTGTCTTCGCGATTCTAGTGCGCATGACAATATCTGTCTCCACTCCTTAGGTTTAGAAAATGTCATAAACAGTTTCTGGTTGCACAAAGAACAAGCACGATGTATCAGGAAGTTTAGACGTGTTAGAGGAAATAAATAAATTGATATTTATTTGTTACTAGTTTTATAGGAAGCATGTACGTAAAATAACAATCTAGCTATTGTTTGTTATTAGTTTTATAGGACGTTTGTACGTAAAATAATCTTTTATTTATATATTACTAATGGACGTAAAACGTATTTTGTTAATTACACAAATCGTATCTCGATGGCATTTGTGGTCGGTTACCATGGTACCCGCTAAGTATGAAACTTCATGAGACCGATGGTTTTGTTCGAGCGTAATGATACATTGCGAAATGGATTAAACAGTGATTCGTTTAGGAAAACAAAATTCTGGTCTTGATTTTTCGTTTCAATGAATTAAGTCTCAAATTTATGACCATATATACCGAGATGGTTCATAACTAAAGAAACATTGGTGAGGTGGCGCTCCAAAGATTTTAAACAAGTAGGAGAAATTAGTTATGCAAGAAATGTATGTATAAAGAAAACAAATTTTAAATTCTATTGAATATTGGAGTGTAGAGAGAGTGAGTATTGTGCTTAGGTTGGTGTATAAAGAGAATATTTATGTGCTTAAAAGAAGAAAAAGTGCTAAATTATGTAGAACGTTGTTGTGTATAAAGAGAGTGAGTGCTATGTGGAATATTGGTGTGTGTAATAAGTGAGAGTGTCATGTGGAATGTTGGTGTGTGTAACAAGTGAGAGTATCACTTGGAATATTGGTGTGTACATAGACGGAATATTAAGGTATTTATTCAGACAGCTTAAGATAGTTTTTATCTGTTTCTAAGTGTGTTGTGTAATAAATAAAGCTCTCAGTAAACCAATTATAAATATACTGTGTTTAAAATAAAGCAGTCAATCACTAGCAGGTATATATTTTAGTGTTACAAGAATCCTGGTAACACCTGTTAACTCTAACGTGTATTAATCAGATGAAAGTTGGTGGGGGTAAACAGAAGCAATGTTTTGTATTGTTACATAACCTGTCAGTATTATGTAACGTCGGTGTTGCTATGGCATGTTCTTCGCCTCAGAAATACATTGTTCCTAAAGTTGGCTTTCTTATCAATATGATTAACGTAGTTCATGTTGTTTATGAATTCTATATTATATATAAATGTAATTTACATGAAGAAATATGTGATGTATTAAAAATACCATTCTAACGATTTTATGCATTTGCTGATCGTGTTTGATCACCTGGTCCATTTTAACAAAGTGTTTTATTTCTCTAACTAACAGTTGTACAAGATTAAATACGAACTGATGATAACTCAAGGTAACCTTAACACTAACTTAAAATTAATAATCACTTCTCATTACAGTGCATTTACCTGTAACAGTGTAACCAGCAATCTGTGAATGTTACGATACGGTCGCCTGTAACAATGTAACCAGCAATCTGTGAATGTTACGATACGGTCGCCTGTAACAGTGTAACCAGTAATCTGTGAAAGTTACGATACGGTCGCCTGTAACAATGTAACCAGCAATCTGTGAATGTTACGATACGGTCGCCTGTAACAGTGTAACCAGAAATCTGTGGATGTTACGAAACGGTCGCCTGTAACAGTGTAACCAGAAATCTGTGGATGTTACGATACGGTCGCCTGTAACAGTGTAACCAGCAATCTGTGAATGTTTCGCGCCATTATATGTGATTTTTTTCTCTTTACGTTTTCTGACTTGGAGAGGAGAATGTTTGTAGAGTTTTATTGATTACTTTAGTTGTTAGTTCCACCTTGTGATGTGTCTCAGTGTTATATTAAATAATTTTTCTTCTTTTCACCACATTTCCAAATTTCGTACGAGTTTCATGTTTAACAACGTTTTGGAGAAACATTTTTTAAAGATTTGTTTTATTCGTCTTGTAAACAAGACATCAAGACGTCGGTTGTTGTTTCATGAAGTTTAACAAACTTTACGCCCGTCTCTGTCTTTTTAGAAAGGGTGGAGTAGGTGAAGTTCAGAGCTGATAAAGGACAAAGAAGAAGAGATAAAACTACCACTTTGGACTGCAAAGTTTACAACGAAATGTGAATGAACACAGAAAAGTCATTAAGAACTTGAGAACAGGTAGGTAACGTAGGCTGGGAGAGCCCTTGAAATCGTGAGCTGGAATTCCTCAGATTTTTGTTACACATTAATCAAATCTATGTTATTACTAGTAGTGGACACTGGTGAAAAGGTTTTCATCCTTATACATTCTAACCTCAAGTAGAAATCTCGCTTCAATATACGGAATTTGTTCAGAGTTTACTTGACCTGTATTAACTTTGAAGCCAACATCCCTGTGTCGGTCTTCCAAGCTTCATTTCTACTGCGACGACATCCCTGTGTCGGTCCTCCCCAACTTCGTTTCTACTGCGACGACATTCCTGTGTCGGTCACCACAACTTCGTTTCTACTGCGACGACATCCCTGTGTCGGTCCCCACAACTTCATTTTTACTGCGACGACATCCCTGTGTCGGTATCTCAAGCTTCGTTTCTACTGCGACGACATCCCTGTGTCGGTCTCTCCAACTTCGTTTCTACTGCGACGACATCCTTGTGTCGGTCTCTCCAACTTCGTTTCTACTGCGACGACATCCTTGTGTCGGTCTCTCCAACTTCGTTTCTACTGCGACGACATCCCTGTGTCGGTCGCCAACTTCGTTTCTGCTGCGACGACATCCCCGTGTCTGTTTCCCAAGCTTTGTTTCTATGTTAGTGACATCTTTAAATATTTTTCAGTCTTTATCTTTTACCTTATTTATTTTAGACATTCAGTCTTATTGTATATTTTAAATTGATGTCACTCAGCAACATTTATTTTGTAAGCCAGCCAGATTTTACAGCCGTCTTTTATCAACTCTTACATGTTGAGTAAATCCACTTTTCGAAGCCTTTGATTAAGTAAAAAAAAAATTCTCATCAAATCACGTGCTTTGTCGAACAATCTTTAAGTTATTACAAGCTATGAAAACTCGTGCACGATTTATTCAAGCAACTAAAGAATATGTTAGGAACTGTGACACGTGCAGCTATGTTAATCAGGAGAGAAAAAAAAGGCTTAGGTTCTTTTCAGTTTTACAATGATGGAAGCAAAGAATTGTTTGTTTTGCTCTACGTAATGACCGACACAACCGTAGTTTGGTGAATGAGTTACATCGAACGTTTGTCGTAAAGATTATGAAAAAGTTTTGTCTGATTAATTAATCATAAAAGAAAAAGTTTTGTTGATAAAAATCTAATAATAGAAATTTATTTGACTTTGGTGTACCAACGGAAAAAAACATTACAGGATTGACTTTGTGTCAATCTGGTGCTTTGGTAAACAAATAACGGTAGAAACTGGTTTGATGGAAAGATCAAAGATTGGTGTAGTGTTTAATACAAAGATTAATATATTGTTTAATATACAGATTTGTATATTGTCTAAAAGAAACATCGATGTTTATTTAATGTAAATATTGCTATATTTTTTAATGTACAAATTGGTTTGTTGTTTACTGTAAATATTGATGTATTATTTGATGTACGGATTGGTATGTAGTTTAGTGTAAACATCGGTGTGTATTTTAATGTACGGATTGGTATGTTGTTTAGTGTAAACATCGGTGTGTATTTTAATGTACGGATTGGTATGTAGTTTAGTGTAAAGATCGGTGTGTATTTTAATGTACGGATTGGTATGTTGTTTAGTGTAAACATCGGTGTGTATTTTAATGTACGGATTGGTATGTTGTTTAGTGTAAACATCGGTGTGTATTTTAATGTACATATTGGTATGTTGTTTAATGCAGTGATTAGAATTTTCTTTAACACTAATTTTTAAATATTTTAATTTTTAACTGAGAAACTTTATAAATCTGACGACGTTCATATTAAAATATCATGGAATACGTCTTGTTTTGATTATTATTTTATTATGTAATCCGAAAATTGAGATTTGTTAAAATGTACATATAAATAGTTTTTTGATAAATTGGCTTTTTTTAAAATCTTTGTTTTAATAAACGTGAAGTAGAAAACACGAGATATCTTCTGATTGATAGTATAACATAGGTTTACATCCGATACCAAATACCTGGTAAATGTGATATAGTATTAGGCTAGTCTCGTCTCTAAATTAATATGTACCGAAATATCATATTGTCTTGGAATAACTTACTGTCTTCTGTAATGTTCCTTACAACTCTAAGAATTTAGGAGGTTTTATTCATTTAATAATGAGTTCAATGAACATTTATGATACACGTGGAGGTAATACACATCATTTATAAATAGAGAGAGTCTGAAAAAAGATAACAACTCAAAGTTTGGAAACTTAACTTTCCTCCATTCCTCAAATCTGACGATTATTTCTTTATCTGACTAAAACATTTTCTGAAAACTTGCTAAAATTATTGAGGTAGTTTTACACTTTCTCTGTATTTTATTTCTAAAGATGAAACCCGTGAATAACGAAAAATAAAATTATTCTCACAGTTTTGAGAGTCCAGTAACGTGTGATATACCCACTGCCTCGGCTAGTCATTTCCTGATCGAAACATATCCCATCTCCTAGAACCTCTATGTTTTTTCTTTTCCCGGCCAGATGTTGGCTAGAGAATGTGCCACAGATATCATTTTAAACATATCTGAAAGAGATTTTCAAGTCAAAGAAAAATCGAAAAAAATATGTTTTCGTTTCTGGTCTCGCTGAGTGGACGCCATGTCTACAAGAAAACGTACGTGTTTCAACAAACCGTTGAAAGAACATCTGTCGTTCGAAACATTTTTTCTCTCACACATTCAGAAAGAAAAATAATATTTAAGTAAAAAAGAGTTTACTAACATAGTAAATTCAAGGCACAAGTAAGGTGTAATGAAATAATATTACTACATAAAGATATCAAAACATACAGAAATCATAAATGTAACTTTTAATAGACTGACCTAAAAATGTACATCCGTATTGGTGAAGCAGAAACTTAGTTATGTCACAAATAGTGGGAAAGAGATCAGGGCCAGTCTTGTAACAGTAACAGTAACAGAATTGTTCAGGGTCAGTCGTGTAGCACTAACAGAACTGATCAGGGCCAGCTTTGTCACAGTAACAGAACTGATCAGGGCCAGTCTTGTAACAGTAACAGAACTGATCATGGGCTGCCTTGTCACAGTAACGGAAATGATCATGGCTAGCTTTGTAATACTAACAGAACTAATCATGGATAGTGTTATGACAGTAAGAGAGATGACCGTGGTTGTTATTTGTAGAGTTATCATTAGAAGTAAGTGTCTGTTGGTTCCCCAGTTTGTTTCATAAATGAATAAGATAACTTTTGAAGAAAGCGATAGGTCTGTTCAGAGATATGTACTCTGGTTATCTTGACAGTTCAGAGATGTGTACTCTGGTTATCTTTACAGTTCAGAGATGTCTACTCTGGTTATCTTCACAGTTCAGACGTGTACTTTGGTTATCTTCACAGTTCAGAGTTGTGTACTCTGGTTATCTTCACAGTTCAGAGATGTGTACTCTGGTTATCTTCACAGCTCAGAGATGTGTACTTTGGTTATCTTCACAGTTCAGAGATGTGTACTCTGGTTATCTTCACAGCTCAGAGATGTCTACTCTGGTTATCTTCACAGTTCAGACGTGTACTTTGGTTATCTTCACAGTTCAGAGTTGTGTACTCTGGTTATCTTCACAGTTCAGAGATGTGTACTCTGGTTATCTTCACAGTTCAGAGTTGTGTACTCTGGTTATCTTCACAGTTCAGAGATGTGTACTTTGGTTATCTTCATAGTTCAGAGATGTGTACTTTGGTTATCTTCACAGTTCAGAGATGTGTACTCTGGTTATCTTCACAGCTCAGAGATGTGTACTTTGGTTATCTTCACAGTTCATAGATGTGTACTCTGGTTATCTTCACAGTTCAGAGATGTGTACTCTGGTTATCTTCACAGTTCAGAGATGTGTACTTTGGTTATCTTCACAGTTCAGAGTTGTGTACTCTGGTTATCTTCACAGTTCAGAGATGTCTACTCTGGTTATCTTCACAGCTGAGAGATGTGTATTTTGGTTATCTTCACAGTTCATAGATGTGTACTCTGGTTATCTTCACAGTTCAGAGATGTGTACTCTGGTTATCTTCATAGTTCAGAGATGTGTACTCTGGTTATCTTCACAGTTCAGAGATGTGTACTCTGGTTATCTTCACAGTTCAGAGATGTGTACTTTGGTTATCTTCACAGTCACTAGAACTAACGCTCATGTTTATATCTCCAGTTGTGAATGTGCCCAGTTCTAGTTCTCTGAGTTTATTACTAAGTATTAGGAAGAGATATTTATGTTACTTATAAAGTAAGCTCGTTGTGGCTTCAGTGAAGTCGTACTTAAGTAACTATTAGAGACTAAGTCTGACTCACTTTTGCTATGACTAACATAATCACCGGTTTGTTGTTCTTGTTCGGTATTATCAGTCGAGAAAATTATTTATTAGAACATGTTGAGTTGCAGATATAGACCCGCCCCATGACCGCCCGCAGCGCTGTGGACACAATTAATTTGAAGTTATATGATGTGAGGATAGTTAAGAGATCCCTCGAGCGAGAGGAATGAAATCTGAACACATTTATCTTCATTTCCAGAGAAACGAATGGAACGAAACAGTCTCTTCATAATGAACTCCGGATCGACTTCCGAACATTATATGAGATTTTGCATATCTGTATGTGTATTTCACGTGAATATCAGTCGATATCTAAAAAACAATATCTGTTCCTTCACTTGGTCAAAGGAGCAAGTTGATAGTTCTGGTAACTAGACTTGGAATATCAATCGATTTCCCATTCTTTTCTTCTATATACACTCATACTTATTTCCATATAAATAGGTTTTTGTTTCAGTTAACAGTACGAGTTGCAAACTTTTGTCATTCGAAATTACGATATCAAAATAAGTGGTTTCTCTGGACATTAATAATGGAGTGTTTCGGTCAGTTAAAAAATACGTAAAACAAAAACTATGGTTTAAACTAAAATTCGCTAACAGCTCAGTTCTACTGTTTCAACTGGTTCTGGTTCCTTTCTGTTCTTCTTACTCTTTCCATAGCTTGTAACCTTTTGTTACTAAAGGCAGTATTATCCAAGTTTATAAAAAAATAAAAAAACGCTCTAGTTTGATAAATAACCGTTAGATATGTTCGTTATCATACTCCCAGTAACGTTATCACAGCTACAGACAACAACATTACTACAGTTATACTCTCAGCAACGTCATCACAGCTACAAACACAACTTCACTACAGTTATACTCCCAGTAATATCATCACAGCTACAGACACAACATCACTACAGTTACACTCTCAGTAACGTCATCACAGCTACAGACACAACTTCACTACAGTTATACTCCCAGTAACATCATCACAGCTACAGACACAACGTCACTACAGTTATACTCCCAGTAACGTCATCACAGCTACAGACACAACGTCACTACAGTTATACTCCCAGTAACGTTATCACAGCTACAGACAACAACATTACTACAGTTATACTCTCAGCAACGTTATCACAGCTACAAACACAACTTCACTACAGTTATACTCCCAGTAACATCATCACAGCTACAGACACAACATCACTACAGTTACACTCCCAGTAACATCATCACAGCTACAGACACAACATCACTACAGTTATACTCCCAGTAACGTCATCACAGCTACAGACACAACTTCACTACAGTTATACTCCCAGTAACATCATCACAGCTACAGACACAACATCACTACAGTTATACTCCCAGTAACGTCATCACAGCTACAGACACAACGTCACTACAGTTATACTCCCAGTAACATCATCACAGCTACAGACACAACTTCACTACAGTTATACTCCCAGTAACATCATCACAGCTACAGACACAACTTCACTACAGTTATACTCCCAGTAACGTCATCACAGCTACAGACACAACGTCACTACAGTTATACTCCCAGTAACGTCATCACAGCTACAGACACAACGTCACTACAGTTATACTCCCAGTAACGTCATCACAGCTACAGACACAACGTCACTACAGTTATACTCCCAGTAACGTTATCACAGCTACAGACACAACATCACTACAGTTATACTCCCAGTAACGTTATCACAGCTACAGACACAACATCACTACAGTTATACTCCCAGTAACGTTATCACAGCTACAGACACAACATTACTACAGTTATACTCCCAGTAAGGTTAGAACAGTTACAGACAAGAACACTGTTACAATTATACTTTCACTAACGTGAGAGCAGCTACAGATAACAACATTATCACATTTATATTCCTAATAGTTACGTTATTAGAACTATACACAATGGATGTAAAGATTACCGTTATTACCTGTTAATAGTACCAAATCATGGTTGTGAGTGTATCATTACATTATATATTCGAGTGTTCTGGTCTTCCAACATGGTTCATACGTGTCTGTTTACGCATATTCTATCGACAAAGGTTACCTACATTTGATAAGAGGTCGTTTGTAGTGTAAAGATTGTTCTATTTTACACTCTGTATCTTTCTATTGTTGCTTTTATGTGCGGTAAACTTTATCAAGTCTCTTTTTCCCGGATTCTAACTTTTATCTAGTCTATACTATAAACCAGCTCCATATAGTCAGACCTTCCTATAATGTCGATGATGTTGATGTTTTGAATTAAGCACAAAGCTACACAATGGGCTATCTGTGCTCTGCCCACCACGGGTATCGAAACCCGGATTTTAGCGTGTAAGTCCGCAGACACCGCTGAACCACTGGGGGGCTCCTATAATGTCAACCAGCTTCTTGTAGTGTAGCATTGCTATACAATAAACAAGCTCCATATAGTCAGGCCTTCCTATAATGTCAACCAGCTTCTTGTAGTGTAGCATTGCTATAACATCAACCAGCTCCATATAGTCAGGCCTTCCTATAATGTCAACCAGCTTCTTGTAGTGTAGCATTGCTATACAATAAACAAGCTCCATATAGGCAGGCCTTCCTATACCATCAACCATCTCCATGTGCTGGAGTCTTCCTGTAGCATCAACCAGCTCCACATAGTGAAGCTTTGCTATTGTATCAACCAATTCCTTATGGTGAGACCTTTTATCCTTCAGCTACTGTGTCCTCCACATTCTGATAACATGTACATTGTTTCTCGTTGGGACAGCGGTAAGTTTTCGGATTTACAATACTAAAATCAAGGGTTTGCTTACCCTCGGTGGACACGCCAAAGAGCCTGATTTGGTTTTGCTATAAGATACACACATCAGTCTGATCGTCTCCAATGATTTATTCATCAGAATCCTTTAGGGTTAAAAATTCTTCATCTCGCAATCCTCGTACATCTCTATCATTTGAATCCATCAGAGTCAATAATGCGTCATATTGCTATCCTTTAATACTCCGAATACAAATTTAAGTTTCTGTGTCTCTGCTGTCCCGCTGTACAAGAAAGAATTTCTGTAGTGAGCTGCTTCCTTGTTTCAACAAACTGAAACTTAAGTTTTTCTTTGACTCCACTCTCTCTCAGCCAACCATGATTTGAATCTTTTATAAGATGCCACTGTTGACATCTAATATTTCCTTTAAGCTCCACTATCTCTTAGCTAACCGTGACTTGAAGCTTTCATAAGACGTTACTGCCTGACACCTGAACTTTCTCTCTCAGTTACATCTTTCCCGAATTATTTCATCGATTTAACTCGTGGTGTTCGTCAACTATGACTCCTCCTGCACGTGACTCTCAACCATAACGACTCTATCAATAATAACTCTGGATCACCTGATGGTCAGCTAACTCACATGCATGATGACATTCCAGATCACTGGTACAGGTAAACCTATCCAGGAACTCCAGCCCTCTGGATAATATCCATTCACCTTCTCGTAAGTAAGAAATAAAACTTTCTCTTCCACATAATTCAGAGGTTGGTCTCAGCTTCGGTGTTTCATTATCCTTGGATTTGCATACCGTCGGGTCGAAATCTACGACTTCTTACCACATCTTTTCTCCATGGTACAGTAAACAGTCTCCACGAGGTACACAACACCCCTAATCACCAGAGCAGATACAATGTTGCATTCGGATTAGATACACTCTTTATACCACTGTTTACACCTAACTCTACCTTGGATCTCCACGTTCAAAAACCTTCTCGATGTGACCTCTTTCTGCTAATATATTCTATGTGTGGCAAAAAGCTCATCTCTGAGTAAGATTTTTCCATAGCTCATCTTTCATTATATTCATAGTGGTGTGGTCTTAGCAGAAGATCTGATTCTTAACTTGTTGCTACAGATACCTTAAGGTGTAATCAGTTCATGTCATACCATAATTCTTCATCCTCACTTTGGCAAATAATAAAACACATTATGACAGTTATACAACAGTAATGGAACTGTCATCACAGATATAAACAGGAATGTTACCACAGTAATAGAACTGTTATCCCAGATATAAACAGGAATGTTACCACAGTAATGGAACTGTCATCCAAGATATAAACAGGAATTTTACCACAGTAATATGACTGTCATCACAGATATAAACAGGAATGTTACCACAGTAATATGACTGTCATCACAGTAATAAACAAGAATGTTACCAAAGTAATAGAACTGTCATCACAGATATAAACAGGAATGTTACCACAGTAATAGAACTGTTATCCCAGATATAAACAGGAATGTTACCACAGTAATGGAACTGTCATCCAAGATATAAACAGGAATTTTACCACAGTAATATGACTGTCATCACAGATATAAACAGGAATGTTACCACAGTAATATGACTGTCATCACAGTAATAAACAAGAATGTTACCAAAGTAATAGAACTGTCATCACAGATATAAACAGGAATGTTACCACAGTAATAAAACTGTTATCCAAGATATAAACAGGAATGTTACCACAGTAATAGGATTGTCATCACAGTAATAAACAAGAATGTCACCAAAGTAATAGAACTGTCATCACAGATATAAACAGGAATGTTACCACAGTAATAAAACTGTTATCCAAGATATAAACAGGAATGTTACCACAGTAATAGAACTGTCATCACAGTAATAAACAGGATTGTTACCAAAGTAATAGAACTGTCATCACAGATATAAACAGGAATGTTACCAGAGAAATAGAACTGTCATCACAGATATAAACAGGAATGTTACCACAGTAATAGGACTGTCATCACAGATATAAACAGGAATGTTACCACAGTAATAGGACTGTCATCACTGTAATAAACAATCATCAGAGTTATAAACAGATATTTTACCACAGCAGTAGGACTGTTGTTACATTAATAAACAGTTTTAGACAGGAATGACACAACTGTAATCGGACTTTTATCACAGATATGGACAGGAATGTTAATACAATAATGGAACTGTTATCACAGTTATAGACAGGAATGTTAACACAATAATAGGGACTGTTATCACATTATCACAATTATATATAGACGTCTTACCACAGTAATAGAATTGTAATCACACTATAAGAAGTATGTACAAAAATGTTACCATAGTAATAGGACTGTTATCACAGTTATAAACATGAATATTACCACATTAATAAATATGAGTCATACAACAGTTATAAGCAAACAACGTTTTCACAATTATAAATAGAATATAAATATAAATAAAGTTGTGAGTGTGAAACTGTATAGATTATTGTGTCACTTGAAGTTTTTGACATTGACTGTCACATTTGATACACACTTTTAACATGTTTTTTTAACTTTTCCTTAAAATGTTTAAAAATGAAATTTATCGTCGTAGAGAAAATAAATTTAAGATGGAATATTTACTTTTAAACGTTTTTGTTCAATAAATTTTAGTCGCTTATTTAAAGAAATATATGTCGGCCAATTTACACTACAAAATAGACGTTATGTATATATGTACTATTAGGAACTAAATGGATGGTCCCCTTGTTACAAATGCGAAGTCTTTCTTTTTCTTGTTATTTAGTTTCATAAAACATGCGCCACTGAAGCAGAGTTTTAGTTGTACATTAGATGACTGCTCATTCCGAAGCATTTTTGTTTCTTTATCAAATACGTTGATTCATTAACAGTCAAATATCAGACAAATATGATGCGTTTTCTGTTTTGAGAAGTTTAGCTTTAATGTGCAGAAGTTACCGTTTTCCGAATGTGAACTCAGAAAGACACGAGAAAGGTGGATGTTCTCCAGCGAACAACAAGCTACTCACATCATTACGAAGGAGACCTCGGCTTTCTATCGGTTTAAATCTGCCCCACGAGACGTGTTCCCACTCGATTTCCGCCGACATCATTAGCCCGAATCTTGCTTTAGTTACCTGTGTTCTCGGATTAAGTTGTCAGCTTGAAGATAACCATCTGACAAGATGTTATCTCGTTTTTCGCTCTGTTTCTCCTCTGACAAATCAATATCCTTCTCAAATAATATACTGAGCATGTCGCACAGAACGTTGATTTTTTGTAATAACGTAAGACCGATAATTTCGTAAATGTTTCGTGTAAAAAGAGAACTATAGAGAGCCAGAATGCTCAGACATTGAAATATAATAGTTAGTAATGCAAACATTAACCATCGCAGAATGTTCGCATATTGAAATATAAAAGACTATAGTTCGCGTTTAGTCCTATGATGTTTCCCTTACATAGCAACATTATGTAAGTTAAGTGATACATTGCTGTTTCAAAAGTAATGTTCGTGTTAACAATATATTTATATTATGTTGTAGATCTGTTTTATGTTAACAACTTAACGCCCGTCTGAAGTTCTGTCTTCATATTTTCTCCTTACTGTAAATTCCATATGACTCCTAGTTTCCCTTTCAAACTGAGTATACACGGTAAGAGAAAGTTAGTAAACCATCATATACATTTATTTCTTTAGCATATTGAATACAAAACTCGAAAACGTTTCTTTAAATTATATAGAAACGTTTCGTAACTGCTAATATATACATCACAAAGATATTGGATTGAAACACCTTTTATTCTACGAGTGTTGTTTCGAAAACAAAAGGAATCAAGAAGAAAACATTTCTGTTTGAGACATTAACGCCACCTGGTAGGAAGAGGTTTGGCGGAAATTCAGTGGCTACGAGCAAGGAAAACACCAGAAGAGAAATGTGCTTTTACTCTCTTTAAACGCTCGTCACGTGTGGGGAACCAGCTGCTCTGGATAGTCGGGTGATTGCCTCTTTGTCACATAAATTTCACGGGCCTTCTTTCAGTTGGTCTCTTATTTCAAGGGGACTACTGCAGTGAGAAGAATAAGTGTGACAAAATTCGGAGTGTTTGTTGTTTCTCGAGTTTTAAACCAGAGATGTGTGTCATTTAACTTGTTCGTAATGTTGTCTACCTGATCTCACACACTAACCGTTATATAACTTTACTAATGCTGCCTGGTCACTGTAATTTCTGTGGTACTTGTCCATAATTCCTTGTTAATCAGCACATCGTGTGGTTCTCTTTCTGTAGTGTTCTATAATTTTATGTTAATCAGAATACTCTGTGGTTCTCTACATGTAATGTTCTACAATTCCATGCTGACCAGTATATTATTTGGTTCTCTTCCTGTAGTGTTCTTCAATTTCGTGTTAATCAATACATTCTGTGGTTCTCTTTCTGTAGTGTTCTAAAATTCCATGTTAATCTGAATACTCGGTGGTTCTCTACATGTAATGTTTTACAATTTAATGTGAATCAGTAGATTCAGTGATTCTCTGCCTGTAATGCTCAATAACTCAGTGTTAATAAGTACATTTTGTGATTTTCTTTTTGTAATGTTTAATAATTTCATGTAACTTAATATATTCTTTGGTTGTTTGCCTGTGGTGTTCCACAAATCTGTGTTAATCAGTACATTCTGTTATACTCTTCCTGTAGTGTTATACAACTCCATGTAAATCTGTACATTCTGTGATACTCTTCCTGTAGTGTTATACAACTCCATGTAAATCGGTACATTCTGTAGTCCTCTTCCTGTAGTGTTATACAACTTCATGTAAATCAGTACATTCTGTGGTTCTCTTCCTGTAGTGTTATACAACTCCATGTTAATCAGTAAATTCTGTGGTACTCTTCCTATAGTGTTATACAACTTCATATAAATCAGTACATTCTGTGGTACTCTTCCTGTAGTGTTATACAACTCCATGTAAATCGGTACATTCTGTAGTCCTCTTCCTGTAGTGTTATACAACTCCATGTAAATCAGTACATTCTGTGGTACTCTTCCTATAGTGTTATACAACTTCATGTAAATCAGTACATTCTGTGGTACTCTTCCTGTAGTGTTATGCAACTCCATGTAAATCAGTACATTCTGTGGTACTCTTCCTGTAGTGTTATACAACTTCATGTAAATCAGTACATTCTGTGATTCTCTTCCTGTAGTGTTATACAACTCCATGTAAATCGGTACATTCTGTGGTACTCTTCCTGTAGTGTTATACAACTTCATGTAAATCAGTACATTCTGTGATTCTCTTTCTGTAGTGTTATACAACTCCATGTAAATCGGTACATTCTGTGGTACTCTTCCTGTAGTGTTATACAACTTCATGTAAATCAGTACATTCTGTGATTCTCTTCCTGTAGTGTTATACAACTCCATGTAAATCGGTACATTCTGTGATACTCTTCCTGTAGTGTTATACAACTTCATGTAAATCAGTACATTCTGTGATTCTCTTCCTGTAGTGTTATACAACTCCATGTAAATCAGTACATTCTGTGGTACTCTTCCTGTAGTGTTATACAACTTCATGTAAATCAGTACATTCTGTGATTCTCTTCCTGTAGTGTTATGCAACTCCATGTAAATCAGTACATTCTGTGGTACTCTTCCTGTAGTGCTTAATTATTATATGTTAATCAGTACATTCTGTGGTACTCTTCTTGTAGTGTTATACAACTCCATGTAAATCAGTACATTCTGTGGTTCTCTACTTCTAGTGTTTAATAAATAATTCTATGTTGACCAGTACATTCTGTGGTTCTCTACTTCTAGTGTTTAATAAATAATTCTATGTTGACCAGTACATTCTGTGGTTGTCTGGTATTAGTAATCTTTTCCTAATGTATTTTGTATTATTTCATTACCTAAATGATATTATTTTGTAAAAAGTGTATCTGGTTACTTCTGTAAGGACTACTAACATGGATTGAGTCAATGATGAAATCGTTATTGAACTAACCCTTGTTGAGTGAATTACTGTTGATCTAACCCTTGTTGAGTGAATTATTATTAACCTAACCCTTGTTGAGTGAATTACTATTGATCTAACCCTTGTTGAGTGAATTACTATTGATCTAACCCTTGTTGAGTGAATTACTATTGAACTAACCCTTGTTGAGTGAATTACTATTGAACTAACCCTTGTTGAGTGAATTACTGTTGATCTAACCCTTGTTGAGTGAATTATTATTAACCTAACCCTTGTTAAGTGAATTACTATTGAACTAACCCTTTTTGATTGAATTAATATTGAATTAGCCCTTGTTGAGTGAATTTATATTGAATTAACCCTTATTGAGTGAATAACTCATTTAAAAATATTTTTGAATGAATCCTTATTAATTAATCATTTTTAAATGAATTATTGTTGAACATGCCATTTTTGAGTGAATCATTTTGTACGAATCTTTGTCAAACAAATCCTTTATGAGTGAATCATTATTGAGTCCTGTCCTTATTAGGTGAATAATTGTTGATTGATTGGTTGTTGGTTGTTTGACGTTTATTGGCGCAAAGTAACCGGGCTATATGCACCATACAACCTGTAAATATTTAAAGAAATAATAGTAAAATTATTAAGTTGCGTAAAAATACATCGTCTTTTAATAAAACGAAACCAAATTTACTAATTAAAAACTTAAATAAAATACAACAGGACAATGGTCCTTAAATATTTATTTAAAAAATGAAGCAGACAGTGTCATGATCGTCACTGACACCATCTAACATGAAGGGTGAACCCTTCAATGGGTGTAGAAGCAAGATGTCTAAAGTCCAGTAAAATATTTGATCTGAAAAACTTGTTATTAGGTCGATCACTTCTACTGGAGCCGATACAAATATCGAATAGTGGACTGTAGTCCATGTATAGAACCAAAGTAGACGGACTTAGCTGCAGTGAACTGGTATCCAGAAAAAAACTGGACAGAAGTAGTAAAGTAAAATGAGCCAGATGGTTTTGAATTTCGGCAAAAACAGTGTGAGAACAAACGTGTGACGATTCCATGGCCAGTACAGAGCTAAGTGAGTCAGTATCAATAGTGCAGTTTGTGTACCGCATAACTTCTATGTGATCCAGGGTGAGAGAAATGGCGTACATTTCAGTAGTGAACATAGAATATGTACAGGGTATCCTGTGTGTAGCCACCAAATCACTAAAAACCATGACAGAGTTCACACAATCACCTGATTTCAAACCATCCTTATAAATGGGAATGGAAGAATGGTTCGAAAGGTGTTCAACAAATAAAAGATGGTACTTTCTATCTCTGGAGCAACTAGAAGAAGGTACTTTTTACCTCTGGATCAACTAAAAGACGGTACTTTCTATCTCTGGAACAACTAAAAGACGGTATTTTCTATCTCTGGAACAACTAAAAGATAGTGTTTTCTATCTTTGGAGCAGCTAGAAGATGGTACTGAGGTGTCACTAGGATGATTGGTGGGTACAGAATTGGAGTAAACTTTGACTCGTCCAGTCTTTTAACCACAAATGGCAGAAACGTCTTCACGTAGTTGGGGAATGGTTCTGCTGGAGACACAAGAGGATCCATCTGCACTCCCACTGTAGTAGCAAAACGGAGTACAACAGCATGCATCCAAAATGGTGTGGTGGACAATAACTTTCGAGCCTCGGGGTAAAAAATATCGTGAACCGTTTTCAATCGCTGTACCTTTTTCCTCTATCTTTCTTGGGCATTAAAGAAAGTAAGAGGGGTGAGAACCATTGCAGTTGATGGCGTCTTGGTATTTGCCACCACAATGAGCAAACGTTGAAGATCCATGGCAAGCGATGGTAGTAGAAACATCAAAGATGGTTAGGAATATATGACTATACCTTACAATGTAAGTATCCTGCCTTGATAGTGGGAGGTGAACGTGGTGATTAAACGTCAAAATAAGTACATTTGTAAGTAATTTTGTCCTTTTGAATGGAAATATAGTGCACTGCAGAAATAAGCTAGGATCTCCATTCCAACTATAACTTATCTGGAATAATTCAAACTCAATGGGCATATCCCACATGATCGTCGACTTCAAGATAAGTTTTGTATGTTGTTGTAACGATGTTTCCACCAAAATATCTCCTGAGCCACCGAAATAAGCATATGTCAAGAAACCAAGACATGATGCCTGTAAGTGACTGAATCGCTGAAATTGGAAACATCTGAGAGAGTTTGGAATGTCCGGCGTATCTTGAAATTAAGGTGACCTTCCTTGATTGTGGCAGGTGGATATGGTGATTTAAACTTTAGGAGGATGAAAAATACGTGGTTGTACCTTACAGTTAATAGAACCTGCCTTAATGGTGACACATGGACGCGATGATGTAAATGTCAGAATGAGGACATTTGTCGGCATCATAATTCCATCTTTGCGAATGGAAATACACTTTAATACAAAAAATCCTTGGGTGGAGAAATCAGCAAGGATTTTGATTCGGAAATATTCTTCAAATTCCTCTCAACAATATCTCCTCGTAGTGAATTCAAAGTAGTATGAGGTGTAACCTCAATGAGTATATCTCCAATCGCCTTTGAATGTAAGAGGAGTTTACTATGTGTAAGGGTGGATGTAAATGCAAGAGGTGTTTACTGTGTTTAAGGGTGGATGTGAATGCAAGAGGTGTTTACTGTGTTTAAGGGTGGATGTTTTCACCAATATGTCATCAAAATATAGCATTTTGATTGACTTAGGAGAGCCAACACATCCCTTTAATTTCTTCCGAATAAAAAAGGGAAACATTTGCCCTAAAGGTTTGTCTGAAGAAGAATGTCATATTACAACATGAGGTACAGGTGTTAGAGATGTTAAAGATTGCTGCTCAGAATCTTCAAGACGTGGTCTTTTAAGTATGGACTTTTTTACTCTTTTAGTATGATTTTTTTATTGGAATATCCATGATAAAATATTCCCCAAATAAAAAAGAATGTTTAGGTGCTCATTGAACCCACCCACCATGGAGCCATACGAGGGAAGACACCTCAGTGCTAAACAAAGACAGTGCAGCAACGTCAGGGTTTCACGAGCACTATATACAAACACCAGAAAGTGTTCGTAACACTTATTGAGAAAGCTCAACACTAATACTTAGTTGACCCTAGGTCAAGTGGACCACATAACACATCCTGAGGGACCCCATTCTGTCTGCATCAATTCAAGGCAAAAGTGGCAGTTAGGATTAGACCCCTCAATCACAAGCATTCTCACATCCCCTTCAAAACTTCTCATACACGGCAAACACATGGGTGGATGTTTAGATCCCAGAGGAAAAAAACTGAAAAAGCAGATTCTTCCCTGGGAGGAACCCTCAACACGTACAGAAATTTCACACCGAAAGGAAATTCATGCTCATTGAATTATTTGTTGAGTGAATCTTTATTAAAAATATTTTTTCGAAAAAAATTAATAAACAAATCCTTGTTGCCAAATAAACTATTAATCTGAAATCTCTGAAAGTTTTATGACGTAACAAGCATGGGTGTTTTCATAAGGATAACTTGGTGTTTCCTAAATTGCAAATGTTTATAATAACATAAATAATGCTGGAATTTTAGTAAGAAAGAGCGTACTTGTTAAACCTAAACTGTAGGCTTAATAAAACGGTAAGAGACAGATTGTAATGACAGGATATATCACTGCGCATTCGTGGAGTGATTACATGTAAAACGGCGCTTCCTTTCGCTCTATTGTCTGATGACAGGCCGTGAAGATATGACATCCCTATTAAAATCCGAGCAAATTAAACTGTCTCCGACAGTCAGAAACAATGAAAATATATGAAAGTACTTTTCCAAAAATATGGAAATGTTAGTTTAATCATTTGGAAATCTGGTGTAACACGACTTGATGATGTGACGTGTGACGAAGTACAAACACTAGTGACAAACCAGTCAGCTTTTGATATCCTCAACTTAATGAATTTATTTCTGACTCAAACACATTTACCATATTTTATCGATTTTATGGATCTGCTTGTATACATTTTGTTTCTATGTTTTTTAAATAACACAGAGTTTAGGTTATTTTTATATACTGTAGTTAAGATTAAACTACGTTGATAAGGTTACATATAGAGTATTTCTGTTTAACATTGTTAAAATTAAACATTATTGTTAAGGTTACTAATACAGTATATCTGTTTAACATTGTTAAGATTAAACTGGATTGTTGAAGTTACACATATAGCTTACCTGTTTACTGTAGTTAGGATTAAAATTAATTGTTGAGGTTACATATACAGTATCTCTGTTTATCATTGTTAAGATTAAACTTGAATATGTAGGTTACATATACTGTACATCTGTTTAGTGTAGTTAACATTAAACTTGATTAGTAAGGTTACACATAAAGTATATCTGTTTACTGAAGTTAAGATTAATCTTGATTGTTAAGGTAATTTATAAAGTGTATCTATTTATTACTGTTAAGATTAATCTTGATTGTTAAGGTTATTTATAAAGTGTATATATTTATTATTGTTAAGATTAAACTTGATTGTTAAGGTTACATATACAGTATAACTGTTTACTGAATTTCAGGTTAAACTTGATGGTGAAGGTTACGTATACACTATTTCTACTTACTGAAGTTAAGATTGAAATTGATTGTTTAGGTTACGTATACAGCATATGTGTTTATCATTGTCAAGATTAAACTTCATTGTTAAGGTTACTATATATACTGTTTACTGTAGTTAAGATTAAACTTGATTGTTAAGTTACATTTAACAATGACGTGCTCTTCTTGAACGGAGTGAAATATCTAAAAATATTTTTGAACAGTTAGTCTTAGATAGAAACACAAAGTTTTATTGCTATTGGTTTTGGAAACATTGATTTTGTTAGAAAAGTAATTTTTCGGTTAAAGCACCGTCCGCAAAGGTCATTAATCAAGTAAAGTGCTGACTATAATAAAAACTGAGACGACAAGATAAATCTTTAAAAGTTTTGTTTTTCTACTTTGGAAATGTATAAACAACCACTTGTCATCTAGCTTCAGTTTTGGCTTTCCTTACAAATCAGACAGTGATAGATTGATAGAAACTCAAGTGAAGTTAGATTGATGAGTCTTACGTCCGTATCTAATGACCATTTTCAATTAAATCTTGTCCACTTATAGATTGCGTGGATCACCTTTGGACATATTACACCAGAAAGTTTCAAGTGAATTGAATCCTTGCATCATGACATATCTAACGTTTTAACTGCTTTTGTTTCAGATGTGGAAACATTCACTGTGTTCGGTTTAGAAGATAAGGAACATTACATGAAGTGATTTACTTCTGAGATGTTTCAAACTATTGTCCTTTTCATGTAATAAATGCATGAATTACTTGATGTGAAACAATCTGGTTGGAATGTTATTCATGAAATTAATATTAAATATCAATGTTCTAATCAAAAACAACTTATTATTGTTTGTTCAAAATAATACTGTATCGTGTACTGACTAAAACGGTATTGGGTTGTCTAGGTCTTGATACTGTGTCGTTTATGGTGTCAGGTACTGACTTAAACGGTGTTGAATTGTCTAGGTCTTGATACTGTGTTGTTTATGGTAATGTAAACTGACTAAAACAATATTGGGTTGTCTAGGTCTTGATACTGTGTTGTTTATGGTATACTGTGAGAAACAGTGGTAGGCTGTCTAGATCTTGTGACTGTGTTGTTTATAGTATGGTGTACTGACTAAAGATAGTTGGGTTTTCTAGTTCTTCATATAGTGATGTTATGGTATTGCATACTAACTAAACAATTTTTGAAAGTTAGTAATATCATATGTTTAAAATAGAAAGTTTTAACCACACTAATTTAGGTAGTTACTGATCTCATCTGTTTAACATTGGAAGTTCTAACTACACTTATTCATATAGCTAGTGATGTCATCTGTTTAACATTGGAAGTTCTAACTACACTTATTCAGATAGCTAGTGATGTCATCTGTTTAAAATAGATAATCATAACCACTCTAATTTAAATAGTTGAAGATCTCTCCAACTTAAAATAAAAAGTTTTAACCATACTTATTCAGATAGTTAATAACCTAATCTGTATAAAAAAGCCATTTTAAACTTACTTTTAGATAATTAGTGATTCCTCTGTTTAAAACATACATTTCTAACTATACTTATTCAGTTAGTTAATGATCTAACCTTTTTCTAAAAGTAAGTTTTAACCACATTTATTCATAGTTAGTGACATTATCTGTTAAAAATAGACATTATAAACCTTACTTATTCAGATAGTTAGTGATCTCATCTGTTTAAATTAGTCATCTTTAACCTTACTGATTTAGATATTTAGTGGTTTCATCTGTTTAAAATGGACATTTTAACTACACTTTTTCAGACTGTAACTAATCTAATCTGTTTAAAATACACATTTTTAACAACACTTATCTGGGTAGTTAGTGATTTCATCTGTTTGAAATAGATACGTTCTTGAGCAAAATAACTTAAACAAGATGGAAAATTAGGATTTTTTAAATATTTTGCGATTTTTTTTCTGATAATCCAAATATTACTCACAAATTAATACATGATGTGACCGCCTTTATTTTTCAGAAGATCATTAATCTACTTTGGCATCGAGTCCACAAGTTGACTGCAATCTTTACTAATTTTGGATCGCGGTACCACACCTCAATTATGACCTCAATAAGCTTATCTTTCTATACAAATCGCCCAAAAATTTTCAATGGATTTCAGTCTGGCGAGTTTCCAGGCCAGTCCAACACCTTCGCGTTGTAATCATAAAATTCTTCACAAGTTTCGATGAGTGGCACGGAGCCAGATCTTACTGAAAATGCCAAATCCATCTGGAACGACTCTTCTCTGCAAAACTTTGATGTACTGTGGTCCTCGCATCATACCTTTTACGATATGTAAGCTTCCAACGCCATAGTAGCTGAAAAAGCCCCAAAACATTTTCTTCAAGAGATGTTTTACGAACTGATTGACATGAGATTCTCGAAGTTTCTCACCTGGAGATCTGCAAACATGCAGACTTCTTTGACCCTGTACGAAGAAATGAGTGTCGTCACTGGATAACACCTTCCTCCATTGTTGTTGCGTCCAGTTCTTGTATTTCAGACCCCACAAATACCGTTTTTTCTTCATTAATTTGGTAAGAAGTTGTTTTTTGATTGGTCTCCTTGCCCTTCTAACGCAATTCGAATGACGTAATATTCCTCAAAATTTCGTCATATATCCCAAAAATAGATCAACCGTGCTGCAAAACACAGCTAATGACGCCGTCTGTGTGAAAAGAATGACTATTAAAGGAAATCAGAGGGTCCAGCGAGCCCATACCGGCCGCCATGCTGAAAATATTACAAAATGACCATTTGTTTCAATTAATTTGCAAAAGGGTGTACTTTTAACCACTCTAATTTAGATAGTTAATGATCTCACCTACTTAAAATAGTAAGTTGTAACCACACGTGTTCATAGTTAATGATCTCATCTATTAAAAATATACATTAAAAACATTATTCATTCAGATAGTTAGTAATCTCATCTGTTTAAAGTAGAATGTTTTAATCACTCTAATTTAGAGAGTTAGTGATCTCATCTGTTTAAAGTAGAATGTTTTAATCACTCTAATTTAGAGAGTTAGTGATCTCATCTGTTTAAAAAGAGAACTCATATTAATTTAGAAAGTTGGTAATCTCATCTGTTGAAAATAGTAAGTTTTAACCACTCTTATTCAGATATTTATTAATCTCTTCTGTTTAAAGTAGAACGCTTTTAACCATACTTATTCAGGTATTCATGAATCTAATCTCTTTAAAATAGTAGGTTTTTGCCACACTAAGTAGTATTGTTAGTGATCTCGTAGTTTAAAGTGGACATTTTTAACCACACTTTTTCATATTTTCAGTGTAAATGTTTAAAATAGACATTTTTAACCATACTGATCGAGTTAGTAAGTGACCTCATCGTTTTAAAATAGAAAGTTGTGTTTAGAATTATTGAGACAGTTTGTTGTCTCATCTATTTTAAACAGTCGCTTTAACCATGCTTATTCTTAAATTTAATGATTTAATCTGTTTAAAATAAACAGTTTCAACCATACTTATTCTTAAATTTAGTGATTTAATCTGTTTAAAATAAACAGTTTTAACCATACTTATTCTTAAATTTAGTGATTTAATCTGTTTAAAATAAACAGTTTTAACCATACTTATTCTTAAATTTAGTGATTTAATCTGTTTAAAATAAACAGTTTTAACCGTACTTATTCTTAAATTTAGTGATTTAATCTGTTTAAAATAAACAGTTTTAACCATGCTTATTCTTAAATTTAGTGATTTAATCTGTTTAAAATAAACAGTTTTAACCATACTTATTCTTAAATTTAGTGATTTAATCTGTTTAAAATAAACAGTTTTAACCATGCTTATTAAGATAGTTAGGGATCTCATCTATTTAGAATAGTCTGTTTTGACCACTCTTATTCAACTGCCAAATAAAATCAATTTATTAAACAGACCAAATGAAATTGTTAATTATATTTACTTATCCCAGAAACATAAAGTTACTGTGACGTAATTTTTATAGAAAACGTAAAACTTACACTATCTTTGCTGTGAAAATTACAGAATAAAGAGAGAGGGAGTTGTGTGTATTGAAGCATGAAAAAGACATGAAAGAAAAATATCACATTTTTGAAATAGTTTAAGTTTTCAACCTAAATGGTTTAGAGGTAACAAACAGTGTCTATGTTTCAGGGAAGGCGTGTATAAAAATTTTGTATGAATATAAATTCATTATTTGAAGTATTTTCAGCTTAGAGTTGTACAGGACAATCAATTTGGCTCAGTTTCTCGGTAAAAGTTTTTTTTTTGTTTTAAAGAAGTTTATCAGACAAATACACAACGACCATGGTCATTAGTATAGTTAATGCTTACGCGTGGTAGGCTCTTTACGCTGACTGTATTTTTATAGACACTATACTAAATCATGGTAAACACCTCACAATGAATTTATTGCTAAGGCTAAGTTAATGCATTTCTAATGAAAAATTGCCATCTGTTGTCTTACAAAAGGAAACTTTCCTCAACAAATTACCAAACCATTGGCTCTGGAGATCTGTCGCCAAACTGCACTTTAATTATAGAAAATCTCATGTTTAAAGCTATCAGAAGACATTTATTTCGAAGAACATCTGGTCCTCACCTTCTGTGGAGGAAATGTTCCATTGTGAGAGAAGATTCGTAAGGTAATTTTTACATTATCTTAAAACAGAGTAAACTATTTCTTTATAGTTTTTACTAGGTTATTCTCTTTTGCACTGAATGTATGTGTTCGTTCAGGCAAAATCAATAATGACTTTTAATTAATTTCTGTTGTGGCAATCTAGCTAAAATTATATGCTCGGTTGAGCTTATAAGATTCTGCTAAAAGTAATTTTGAAATACTTTAATCTATTTTAAAGCCAAATCCGAAATATTATTTGTTTTAGTAAAGTAAGAATTTAGGGAAAATTCCTTTTGACTGAGAATAATGTTGAACCTGGGTATTAACATGCTCATAAGTGTTTAAACAACACTGTTTTAAGGTGTTATAACACTGAAAGAATAATATTGTGAAATGTTATAAGGTTTTTTAAAAAACACTGTTTAAGGTGTTACTAGATCCTACAAAGATATTTTCTTTTAATATTTTAAGGTATCATAAGATTTTCAAAAAATACATGTAAGGTACCGTATGATTTTGAAAAACGCTTGACGTAAGGTTTCATAAGAGTTGGAAAATACTGTTGTAAGGTGTTATAGGATTTTCAACCAGGTGTTACAAGTTGTTATAAGACTCTAAAAAGCATTACTGTAAGACTAAAAACGCATGATTTAAGGCTTTTTAACAGATATTATAATAAAAATTGTTGTAAAGTGCTATAACTACATCTGTGTAAAACATCTAGTGTAAGTTTCTATAACTAAAATCATGTAAAACACCTAGTGTCAGTTTCTGTAACCAAAATCATGTAAAACACCTAGTGTAAGTTTCTGTGACTAAAATCATGTAAAACACCTAGTGTAAGTTTCTCTAACTAAAATCATGTAAAACATGTAGTGTACGTTTCTCTAACTAAAATCATATAAAACATCTAGTGTAAGTTTCTATAACTAAAATCATGTTAAACACCTAGTGTAAGTTTCTATGACGAAAATCATGTAAAACATCTAGTGTAAGTTTCTATAACTAAAATCATGTAAAACACCTAGTGTAAGTTTCTATAACTAAAATCATGTAAAACACCTAATGAAAGATTCTACATTTAAAGCTATATAAAACACCTGGTAAACGTTCTGTAATTAGAACTATCTAAACCACGTGCTTGAGGATACTTTTATTAGATGTATTATAACTAAAATTGTTACATCTTCAATATTTTTCCTTGGTTGAAAAACATTTTTATTAGATCTTGAACCCAAGTTTTGTTCTTGAAACAAACTGTGTTTGACACTAAATAAAACAACGAAGAAGGAGAGACAACTTATGTCTATTGTAACCAATCAGAAACATTGTTTGTCCGTGCTACTAATACATTCTACTGTTTTGTTAAACGCAACTTCCTTTCACATGCTAACTTCTCTGAATTGAGAATTTCTGTAATGTTTTGTTATTCTGGGATACACACTGTTAGAGCTGAGGAGGACTTTACCCCCATGAAGAGGTTACCTTCCTTTTGATATTGCTTCTCTTGTCTAATTTACTAAACTTGACACCTATATGCTGTTTATGTCATCAGTACGTAACTTTGAGACAAAATCATTCTGTTACCAGTTTCACCATTTATTGTTATCCTGTTACCGATCTCCAGTTGCTAGGTTTCATCATATATTGCTTCTCTGTTACCGATCTCCAGTATGTAGGTTTCACCATCTATTGTTACCCTGTTACCGATCTCCAGTTGGTAGGTTTCACCATCTATTGTTACCCTGTTACCGATCACCAGTTGGTAGGTTTCACCATCTATTGTTACCCTGTTACCGATCTCCAGTTGCTAGGTTTCACCATCTATTGCTACTCTGTTACCGACCTCCAGTTGGTAGGTTTCACCATCTATTGTTACCCTGTTACCGATCTCCAATTGCTAGGTTTCACCATTTATTGCTGCCCTGTTACCGATCTCCAGTTGCTAGGTTTCACCATCTATTGTTACCCTTTTACCGATCTCCAGTTGCTCGGTTTCACCATCTATTGTTACCCTGTTACCGATCTCCAGTTGCTAGATTTCACCCTCTATTGTTACCCTGTTACCGATCTCCAGTTGCTAGATTTCACCATCTATTGTTACCAGGTTTCATACTTTTTCTTACTAGGATTTACGCATTCTTCTTATTAGGTTTCACCACATATTTTGTTACTAGGTTTTAGAATCTCTTGTGACTGGGTTTCATGAGTTGAATATATAAATAGTTGATATTTTGTCCACCAGAGTTATGTACGTCACGTATCTCTCGGATGGCAGAATTAGGCTTCAGGCAAGAAGATTCAACAAATTTCCTGGATTCTGAAACATCCGAGAAATACAGAAGTCATAGAACTTGTTTTCTATCTAATCAGTTCCTCACGAAATGTTTGAATCAGGAAAGACGTTTTCTTCTTGCTGAAAACATTCAACTGAAAATGATTTTACTTCTTTTAATAACCAGAGTTCCGCGCAGCCTAAAATATTTAAAACAAAATAAACACAAAGAGAAAGTTTCCAAAGAGGTAGATAAAGTGCCTAAATGAACGTTCAGCGGTTAAAACGTTCAGCGTCAGAAAAGGTACTTCATAGAAATTTTGAATAAGTTCAAGAAACACGCACACACTTACAGGTTTAATAGCTTTCTATGGTTAGTGTTAACTGTAACGCCCTCTACATTCCTAGGGAAAAAAATATTACTCTGATAATAAAAAGAAATATTTTCAGGTTCTCAATCAAAGAAAGACTATAAGAGAATCGGCATATTGTGATAAATTTAAGAGTTTCTGGATCGTTAGTCATGTGTTTTACTGAAGTTTAAAATCACTAAAAGTCATTAAAATGAATGAAACAAATAGCGAGCATGCTAGCTTTGAGCTGTTATAACGCAACATTATCACACTCTCGTACACACTGTGCTTTCTGGAACTATACAGTTGAAGTATGTTAATTATTATAACACCGCTACGAAGACAAAGCTCAATAAGAAGAAACTCTGGGTTTAGAAATAATATAAATTATTTATTAAACCTATCTTGTCACAGATTTATGCTGAGATACAGAGGTAACTGTTTGATAAACAGTAACTCTGTGTCATAGAGTAATCTGAAGTTATTGTTATACAGTAATAGTGGGTTATAGAGTAAGCACAAGTTAGGGGTAGTATACAGTTTTATATATACAGTAATAGTGGGTTACTGAGCAATCCCTAGTTACTGTTAGTGTAGAGTTTTATATGTAGTAATGCTGGCTTACTGAATAATACCAAGTTAAAGCTAGTATAGAGTTTTACATGCAGTAACACAAGGTTATAGAATAATCTCAAGTTAGTTTTAAAATAGAGATTTATTTAAGGTAATTCTGTAACAGTAAGCAATTGTTAGTATAGAGTTTCATGTACAGAAATGCTGGGTTAGAGAGTAAACACAAGATAGTTTAGTTTAGAGTTTTATATTCAGTAATACTGGTTAGTAGAGTAATTCGAAGCTATTGTTGCTATGGGGTCTTGCACACAGTAACACTTTATTATAAAATAATTTCAATTTAGTGCTAGAATAGAATTTTATGTACATTAATAGTGATTTACAGAGCAATGCCAAATTAGAGTTAATGTGGAGCTTTAGGTACAGTGATATTGGGTTATACGTTAATCACAAAGTTAGTGTTAGTATAGAGTACTATGTACAGTTATACTTGGTTATAAAGTTGGTGTAAGTATAGAGTACTATGTACAGTTATACTTGGTTATAAAGTTGGTGTAAGTATAGAGTACTATGTACAGTAATACTTGGTTATAAAGTTGGTGTAAGTATAGAGTTTTAAACACAACAATAATGCATTATAGACTATTCTGAAGTTATTATTGATATGACGTTTAATATACAGAAGCACTACATTATAGAATAATCTCAAATTAATGTTAGTACAGAATTTTATATACAGCAATAGTGGTTTACAGAATAATCCCAAGTTTGTGTTCGTATAGAGTTTTATTCACAGTAATACTGGGTTATAGAGAATTCATAAAGTTAGTGTCAGTATAGTTTTATATACAGTAATACTGGGTTATAGAGAATTCATAAAGTTAGTGTCAGTATAGTTTTATATACAGTAATACTGGGTTATAGAGAATTCATAAAGTTAGTGTCAGTATAGTTTTATATACAGTAATACTGGGTTATAGAGAATTCATAAAGTTAGTGTTAGTATAGTTTTATATACAGTAATACTGGGTTATAGAGAATTCATAAAGTTAGTGTTAGTATAGTTTTATATACAGTAATACTGGGTTATAGAGAATTCATAAAGCTAGTGTTAGTATAGTTTTATATACAGTAATAATGGATTATAGAGTATTCTCAAGTTTCTGCTAGTATTGACTTTTAAGTACAGAAATGCCAGGTTACAGAGTAAACATAAGTTAGTATTAGTGTAGAGTTTTATATACTGTATTACTGTTAGTGGAGGGTTTTATGTACAGTAACACTAGGTTATACAGTAAACATAAGTTAGTATTAGTGTATAGTTTTATATACTGTATTACTGTTAGTGGAGGGTTTTATGTACAGTAACACTAGGTTATACAGTAAACATAAGTTAGTATTAGTGTAGAGTTTTATATACTGTATTACTGTTAGTGGAGGGTTTTATGTACAGTAACACTAGGATATACAGTAAACATAAGTTAGTATTAGTGTAGAGTTCTATATACTGTGACACTGAGTTACAGAGTAATTCCAAGTTACAGTTAATATTGAGTCTTAGGTAGAGTAACACTGGGTTATATTATATTTTCAAAATTAGTATTAATGTAGAGTTTTATATACTGTAACACTGGGTTATAGAGTAATCCCAAATTAGTATATTTACAGAGTTTTGGATACAGTAATACAGAGTTATAGGGTAATCCACGTTAGGGTTACAAAAGATTTTGATATGCAATAATACTGCGTTATAGAGAAAAACATAAGTTACAGTTAGTACTGCGTTTTATATTCAGTAATACTGGGATACAGAGTAACTCCAAGTTATTGTTACAATAGAGTTTTATATTCAGTAATACTGGGATACAGAGTAACTCCAAGTTATTGTTACAATAGAGTTTTATATACAGTAATACTTGGATACAGAGTAATTCCACGTTATTGTTACAATAGAGTTTTATATACAGCAACAATAAGTTATAGAATAATTCCAAGTTAATGTTAGTGTAGAGTTTTATTTAGAGTGATACCGGACAATAGCGTAATCCAAGTTAGTGTTTGTGAAGAGTTTTATATAAAGTAATACTGGGTCATAAATAGTCTCAAGTTAGTGTTAGTATAAAGTTTTATATGCAGTAATACCGAGTCATAAATAGTCTCAAGTTAGTGTTAGTATAGAGTTTTATATGCAGCAATACCGAGTCATAAATAGTCTCAAGTTAGTGTTAGTATAGAGTTTTATATAGAGTAAAAACAAATTAGAGCAGTACCAAGTTAGAGTTTCTAAAGAGTAATTCCGGGCGATAGAGTAATCCAAGTTAGTGCTAATAAATAACTTTATATACAGTAATCCAGGGTTATAGAGTAATTACAAGTCATTGTTGGTATAAAGGTTTCATAGAGTGACACTGAGTTATAGAATACTCTAGAGTTAATGTTAGTTCAGAGTTTTCTAATATAGTTATAGTGGTTTATAGAGTAAACACAAGGTATTATCAGCGTAGAGTTTTATATACAGTAGTACTGGGTTATAGAATAATCTCAAGTTAATGTTAGTATAGAGTTTTGTACACAATAATACTGGATTCCAGAGTTAACACAAGTTAGTGTTAGTATAGTGTTTTGTATACAGTAATTACAAATTATCACATACTGTAACACTGTACTACACAATAATCTCAAGTTAATGTTATTATAGACTTTTATATAGAGTAATAATGGTTTAAGAGTATTCCCAAGTGTTATGTAAATGTCGTGTAAATATTTTGTAAACGACGGCATGTCGTGTTGTGTTGTGTTTGGATTTTCATTTCTATTATTCATTTTTCCATATTTATATTATTGTTTCGAAGTTTAAACTAATAAAATATGTTGTTATTCATTTAGGGTAACATTTAGAATTTTCTTAAATTAAGTAGACCAATCATATGTTTGTAAATGAAGTGCTGGCGACTTCGTGTCTAGACGTGTAGTCTCGTGCAAGAACGGATATGCGCGGATTGCTCTGGAGATCTGTAGAAAGTTCGCGGTTATTCGAGGGGTCTAGGCCTACAATATATAAACAGACAAAGATGCGAGAGACAAAAGAGAGTCAGACATTAGTTTTATTTCAAAAGAAGAGAGTCAGTTATTTGAGAAAGATTAAGTGTTTGCTGTGATTATTCAACTTGGATTTGTGACTGAAGTTAGATCTACGGAAGCTGTGACTTTATTTCGTCAATCTCTACGATTCATCTGAATTACTGCTTGTGCTGAGAGTCGGCGAATTTATTGAACTGTGAACTGTTTCGGAATTTCTTCATTTAAGCTTCGGAATTTCTTCGTGGGACCAAATTCACACCCTAGACTGGAGTTTGAGACTTTCATTTTAGATCATTATATTAGATACAGGCCAGTACCGTTTTGTATTGTGATTAATTTTGAAGTTTGAAACTAATATTATTTTGTTTTGTAATTAATTTCGAATGTTGTAACTTAATATCTGTCACTGTTATTATATAATTTATGTTATATCTGTTATATTTGTTAATAGTTTAGTGTAATAAATTATACAAGCTGTTATCTGTGTTTTTCTGTTGCGTTTAGTCTACGAAGAACATAAAACATAAAAAATACGTAACACAGGTTAACGTTACTACCGAGGTTTATGTACAGAAATTCTAATTTATGGAGTAAACACAAGTTATTGTTGGCATATAGTTTAATATACAGTGACCCTGGGTTATAGAGCAATCCCGCATTTATGTTAGTATGCAGTTTTATGTACGCTAATTATGGGATATAGAGTAATGCAAACTTAGTGTTAGTAGAGAGTTTTATATACAGTAATACTGGATTATAGAGTTTTCCCAAGTCTCTAACATAGTATCGATTTTGATGCATAGAAATGCTAGGTTATAGAGTAAATACAAGTTACTGTCTGTATACAGTTTTATGCACACTAATATTGTGTTATAGAGTAAACAAAAGCTATTGTTAGTATTGAGTTATATGTAGAATAATACTGTGTTATAGAGTAATTCCATGTTATTGTTACTACAGAGTTTTAAATACAGTGATACTGGTTTATAGAATAATCTGAAGTTAGTGTTATTATAGTGTTCTATGTACAGTAATAATGGGTTACAGAGTAATTGGAAGTAAGTTTTAGTATAGAGTTTTGTATACAGTAATAATGTGTTATAGAGTAATCTCAAGCTGGTGTTAGTTTAAAGTTTTACGTACAGTAATACTGAGTTTTATAATAAAGTATAGAGTCTTAAATACACTAATACTGAGTTATAGCTCAATCCCAAGAGTTTTATACACAGTAATATTCGGTTTTAGAGTAGTTCCAAGTTAGTTTTAGTAGAGTGTTTTATATAGAGTATTTTTTGGTTATAGAATAATCACAAGTTAATTTTAGTATGAAAATTTATATACAGCAATACTAGTTTGTAAATTGTAAACACAAGTTATGGATAGTATAGGGTGTTATGTACAGTAATATTGGGTGATTGAGTTATGCAGGTTAGTGATTGTATAGTGTTATATGCTCAATAATACTAGGTTATAGGGTAAACACAAATCAGAATAAATATAGAATTTTATGTGAATAGTAATATTGGGTCATATAGTAATTCTCAGCTTGTGTCAGTATAGAGTTTTGTACGCTGTAATTCTGTGTTAGAGAGTAATCCCAAGTTAGTATTTTTACAGTTTTATATACAGTGATACTGGGTTCTAGAGTAAACACAAGTTTATGTTAGTACAGAGCTTTATTTACAGAAATTTTGGGTTACTCAGTTTTCCAAATTAGTGTTAATATAGAGTTTTGTATGTAATATTACTGTGTTATAGAGCACTTCTAACTTGATACTTGCAGAGAGTTTTAGAGTTTTACGTTATAGAGTAATTTAATGCAATATAAATCAAAATTTGAAGAATTGAAGTTAAAGGAAAAAAAAGGAAAATATTTTCATTGTTTTAAGAACTTCTTTCTATGCATCACTTTCTAGTAAAAACAAATTTTAGAATGTCGTTTGTAACGGTGATTT
The DNA here is from genome assembly GCA_011833715.1 of Carcinoscorpius rotundicauda. Taxonomy (NCBI): domain Eukaryota; kingdom Metazoa; phylum Arthropoda; class Merostomata; order Xiphosura; family Limulidae; genus Carcinoscorpius; species Carcinoscorpius rotundicauda. The sequence continues at coordinate 89,777,112 of CM022398.1, forward strand.
CTGTCATCCAGCTATTTGTGTTGATACTTATTGAATTAAAGATACGTGTGGTAGGGTTAGCTGACGTAAGAAGCAGCGTTATTGAACCGTTGGTGACACGATTAAGTCCTATCTCTGAGAATTCCTCTGTCTTTATTAGTAAGAAAATAATGATTTCTAGAGGCAAATATTCAAAACAATATCTAAAATTTCACATTAAATCTGTTAATAGATAAATCGTATTATTTTGATTTTTTTGCAATTCCTTTCAATACATATGTAATGAAAAAATATATTCTTTGTTCAGTGAGCAAACAGAAAACGTCAAAACCTTTCTTTTTATATCACCAAGTTTAAACTTTTATTTGTGTAGAAAAGTCCATTTATTTTATTTTGTCGAAAAGGGCGTATGAAAGAAAATAGTTCCCTGTATTTTTAAAACTTGCCCTTGTTGTGACGTTAAACAGTTTTTCGGTAAACAACATATTCCAACCTTTATATATTTTTAAACATAATTAATTCTGGATCCTTGTGAACATCTTGAAAATTTGTGTTATTTAACAACTTGTAACATCGCGTGTTTACGGTTTTATCATTAAGTCAGACATTTTGTTCACAGAGGCAGTAGGTCTCTTGATGGAAACATAACACAACTGTAATTCCAAGAGAACTATAGACCACAACGGATCTACTTTTTAGATAATTCCCTTTTATTGTCACAAATAGATTCACCCCCAGATGATCTGTAGCAATGTTTTGTCTCTATTGAATTTTCCTTGTGTTCTATACGTTACATTTATCCAGACAAAACTTGTATTTTCTTAGTGTCCCCAGGAATATTTGAATACGAGAAGACATTCATTAAGTAAAGTAATTTCACATGGCGTTTCGTTATGACTTCATAATTTATTCATTATGAAAAATTATCCATATTGTAATTATAGCAAATTTATTTTAACTTATTACCGGAAATCGCGTACTGTGTTTCTCACGAAAACGTGATGAATGATTTTATCTCTTATGTATATGAAATAAGTAGTCCATAAAAGATGGAAATTAATACATGTGAAACAATATGTAGTTCGTAAAAGATGGAAATTAATACATGTGAAACAGTATGTAGTTCGTAAAAGATGGAAATTAATACATGTGAAACAGTATGTAGTTCATAAAAGATGGAAATTAATATATGTGAAACAGTATGTAGTTCATAAAAGATGGAAATTAATACATGTGAAACAATAAGTAGTTCATAAAAGATGGAAATTAATACATGTGAAACAGTATGTAGTTCATAAAAGATGGAAATTAATATATGTGAAACAGTATGTAGTTCATAAAAGATGGAAATTAATATATGTGAAACAATATGTAGTTCATAAAAGATGGAAATTAATACATGTGAAACAGTATGTAGTTCATAAAAGATGGAAATTAATACATGTGAAACAGTATGTAGTTCATAAATGATGGAAATTAATACATGTGAAACAGTATGTAGTTCATAAAAGATGGAAATTAATACATGTGAAACAGTATGTAGTTCATAAATGATGGAAATTAATATATGTGAAACAATATGTAGTTCATAAAAGATGGAAATTAATATATGTGAAACAATATGTAGTCCATAAAAGATGTATGATGTATATTAATAAATGTAAAAAATGCATAGTCCATAAGAGATACATACTAATAAGTAAATAAAACTTGTAGCCATACAAGATATATACTAATATTTGTATAAAATATTTAGTCCATGACAGACGCATAACAATACTTATATCTAATATGTAGTCCATGAAAGATTCGTAGTTATATGTGTATAAGACATGAAAACATTATACAAATGATTGTATATACAGTCCATGAAAGTTACCCGCTAATACATTACCTTCAAATTCTCTGAACTCAAACGTCCAGTTACAAAAGAAACAAATGCTTTATTCTTTGGACTGTTGTCAAAGGCATGCTTCAAACATTATTCTTCAAAGAGATTGAAATAACATCCAGATGTCGTACAAACGTGTATTTATACACAGAGTTACCACCTTTATTACTTTCACAAACATGTAAGTTACTTGGTCAATGTGCTTCTTTCTTTGTGGATACACACTAGATACCTCGGCTGTAACTTGTCACTTGGAACCGGATAAACTACCAGTTGTTATCTCACGTCTTATATCCAAGAGCATAAAGTTACTGAGATGAGGTTTTAAAAAAGGCTTTATGTTGTAATATATATAATGATTATAGCTTTATGTTATTGTTCTCAGTGTGTAAACGGGTATTCATGTTGTAATTTCTATATGGCTGTGGACTAATCTTTATTGTTATCACTGTGTAAACGAGTATTTATTCCAATTTCTACATGAATATAGTCTAATATTTATTGTTCGCAGAGTGTTAACAAGTATTTATATTGTAATTTCTGTATGTTTATAAATTACCTTCATTGTTATCAATTTGTTAATGTGCATTTATTGTGTAATTTCTGTATACCTAAAGACATTTATTCACTGTTCTTAGCGCGAAAACGAGTGTTTCTGTTGTAATTTCTGCATGACTATAGACTTAGTTTCATTGTTACCAGTTTGTTAACGAGTGTTTCTGTTGTAATTTCTGCATGACTATAGACTTAGTTTCATTGTTACCAGTTTGTTAACGAGTGTTTCTGTTGTAATTTCTGTATGACTATAGACTTAGTTTCATTCTTACCAGTTTGTTAACGAGTTTTTGTGTAATTTCTGTATGACTATAGACTTAGTTTCATTGTTACCAGTTTGTTAACGAGTGTTTCTGTTGTAATTTCTGTATGACTATAGACTTAGTTTCATTCTTACCAGTTTGTTAACGAGTGTTTCTGTTGTAATTTCTGCATGACTATAGACTTAGTTTCATTGTTACCAGTTTGTTAACGAGTGTTTCTGTTGTAATTTCTGTATGACTATAGACTTAGTTTCATTGTTACCAGTTTGTTAACGAGTGTTTCTGTTGTAATTTCTGTATGACTATAGACTTAGTTTCATTCTTACCAGTTTGTTAACGAGTGTTTTGTTTCTGTTGTAATTTCTGTATGACTATAGACTTAGTTTCATTCTTACCAGTTTGTTAACGAGTGTTCTGTTGTAATTTCTGTATGACTATAGACTTAGTTTCATTCTTACCAGTTTGTTAACGAGTGTTTCTGTTGTAATTTCTGTATGACTATAGACTTAGTTTCATTGTTACCAGTTTGTTAACGAGTGTTTCTGTTGTAATTTCTGTATGACTATAGACTTAGTTTCATTGTTACCAGTTTGTTAACGAGTGTTTCTGTTGTAATTTCTGTATGACTATAGACTTAGTTTCATTGTTACCAGTTTGTTAACGAGTGTTTCTGTTGTAATTTCTGCATGACTATAGACTTAGTTTCATTGTTACCAGTTTGTTAACGAGTGTTTCTGTTGTAATTTCTGCATGACTATAGACTTAGTTTCATTGTTACCAGTTTGTTAACGAGTGTTTCTGTTGTAATTTCTGCATGACTATAGACTTAGTTTCATTGTTACCAGTTTGTTAACGAGTGTTTCTGTTGTAATTTCTGCATGACTATAGACTTAGTTTCATTGTTACCAGTTTGTTAACGAGTGTTTCTGTTGTAATTTCTGTATGACTATAGACTTAGTTTCATTCTTACCAGTTGTTAACGAGTGTTTCTGTTGTAATTTCTGCATGACTATAGACTTAGTTTCATTGTTACCAGTTTGTTAACGAGTGTTTCTGTTGTAATTTCTGCATGACTATAGACTTAGTTTCATTGTTACCAGTTTGTTAACGAGTGTTTCTGTTGTAATTTCTGTATGACTATAGACTTAGTTTCATTCTTACCAGTTTGTTAACGAGTGTTTCTGTTGTAATTTCTGCATGACTATAGACTTAGTTTCATTGTTACCAGTTTTGTTAACGAGTGTTTCTGTTGTAATTTCTGTATGACTATAGACTTAGTTTCATTGTTACCAGTTTGTTAACGAGTGTTTCTGTTGTAATTTCTGCATGACTATAGACTTAGTTTCATTGTTACCAGTTTGTTAACGAGTGTTTCTGTTGTAATTTCTGCATGACTATAGACTTAGTTTCATTGTTACCAGTTTGTTAACGAGTGTTTCTGTTGTAATTTATTCATGCCTATATACTTTTCTTCATTATTATAAGTGTGGTAACGAGTATTTATTTTCTAATTTTTATATGTCTCAAAATTTATCTTCTTTGTTCTAAGGTGTTAACAAGTATTGATGTTGAAATTTCTATATGCTTATAAACTTATCTTCATTGTTATCAGTGTGTTAACGAGTATTTATCTTGTAAACGCTGTATACCCATAGACTTATCTTTATTGTTTTTAATGTTTAACGAGAATTTATGTAATAAATTCAATATTACTATAGACTTTTCTTCATTCTTCTTAGTGTGTTAACGAGTATTTATACCATAATTTACATATATCTGTAGACTTACCTTCATTGTTATCAGTGTGCTAAGAGGAATTTAAATTGTAATTTTTATGTGCCTATAGATTTTTCTTTATTGTTCCAGTGTGTTAACGAGTATATATATGGTAATTTGTACATCACTACAAACTTATCTTCACTGTTCTCAGTATCTTTACGAGCATTTAAATAATTTCTCTATGCCTGTGATCTTATCTTCATTGTTATAAGTGTGTTAACGAGTGTTAATGTTATAATTTCTGTGTGCGTATAAATATTTTTTCATTGATTTCAATGTGTTAACGAATATTCATGTTGTAATTTCTATATGTCTATAGGCCCCCCGCTAGTACAGCGGTAAGTCTACGGATTTACAACGCTAAAATCAGGGATTCGATTCCCCTCGGTGGACTCAGCAGATAGCCCGTTGTGGCTTTGCTAAAAGAAAAACACAAAAACACACTATACGCCTAGAGGCATTTTTTCATTGTTTTCAGTATGACAACGAGTAGTTATGTTGTACTTTGTACACACCTATAGACTTATCTTCATTGTTTTCAGTATGACAACGAGTAGTTATGTTGTACTTTGTACACACCTATAGACTTATCTTCATTGTTTTCAGTATGACAACGAGTAGTTATGTTGTAATTTGTACATACCTATAGACTTATCTTCATTGTTTTCAGTATGACAACGAGTAGTTATGTTGTACTTTGTACACACCTATAGACTTATCTTCATTGTTTTCAGTATGACAACGAGTAGTTATGTTGTACATTGTACATACCTATAGACTTATCTTCATTGTTTTCAGTATGACAACGAGTAGTTATGTTGTACTTTGTACACACCTATAGACTTATCTTCATTGTTTTCAGTATGACAACGAGTAGTTATGTTGTACTTTGTACACACCTATAGACTTATCTTCATTGTTTTCAGTATGACAACGAGTAGTTATGTTGTAATTTGTACCTATAGACTTATCTTCATTGTTTTCAGTATGACAACGAGTAGTATGTTGTACTTTGTACACACCTATAGACTTATCTTCATTGTTTTCAGTATGACAACGAGTAGTTATGTTGTACTTTGTACACACCTATAGACTTATCTTCATTGTTTTCAGTATGACAACGAGTAGTTATGTTGTACTTTGTACACACCTATAGACTTATCTTCATTGTTTTCAGTATGACAACGAGTAGTTATGTTGTAATTTGTACATACCTATAGACTTATCTTCATTGTTTTCAGTATGACAACGAGTAGTTATGTTGTACTTTGTACACACCTATAGACTTATCTTCATTGTTTTCAGTATGACAACGAGTAGTTATGTGTACATTGTACATACCTATAGACTTATTCATTGTTTTCAGTATGACAACGAGTAGTTATGTTGTACTTTGTACACACCTATAGACTTATCTTCATTGTTTTCAGTATGACAACGAGTAGTTATGTTGTACTTTGTACACACCTATAGACTTATCTTCATTGTTTTCAGTATGACAACGAGTAGTTATGTTGTAATTTGTACATACCTATAGACTTATCTTCATTGTTTTCAGTATGACAACGAGTAGTTATGTTGTAATTTGTACATACCTATCAACTTATCTTCATTGTTTTCAGTATGACAACGGGTAGTTATGTTGTACTTTGTACACACCTATAGACTTATCTTCATTGTTTTCAGTATGACAACGAGTAGTTATGTTGTACATTGTACATACCTATAGACTTATCTTCATTGTTTTCAGTATAACAACTAGTTGTTATGTTGTAATTCGTACATACCTATCGACTTATCTTCATTGTTTTCAGTATGACAACTAGTAGTTATGTTGTAATTTGTACATACCTATAGACTTATCTTCATTGTTTTCAGTATGACAACTAGTAGTTATGTTGTAATTTGTACATACCTATCGACTTATCTTCATTGTTTTCAGTATGACAACTAGTAGTTATGTTGTAATTTGTACATACCTATAGACTTATCTTCATTGTTTTCAGTATGACAACTAGTAGTTATGTTGTAATTTGTACATACCTATCGACTTATCTTCATTGTTTTCAGTATGACAACTAGTAGTTATGTTGTAATTTGTACATACCTATAGACTTATCTTCATTGTTTTCAGTATGACAACGAGTGGTTATGTTGTAATTTGTACATACCTATCGACTTATCTTCATTGTTTTCAGTATGACAACGAGTAGTTATGTTGTACTTTGTACATACCTATAGACTTATCTTCATTGTTTTCAGTATGACAACGAGTAGTTATGTTGTACTTTGTACACACCTATAGACTTATCTTCATTGTTTTCAGTATGACAACGAGTTGTTATGTTGTAATTTGTACATACCTATAGACTTATCTTCATTGTTTTCAGTATGACAACGAGTAGTTATGTTGTAATTTGTACATGCCTATCAACTTATCTTCATTGTTTTCAAGATTACAACGAGTAGTTATGTTGTAATTTGTGCATACCTAACGACTTATCTTCATTGTTTTCAGTATGACAACGAGTAGTTATGTTGTACTTTGTACACACCTATAGACTTATCTTCATTGCTTTCAATATGACAACGAGTAGCTACGTTATAATTTGTACACACCTATAGACTTATCTTCATTGCTTTCAATATGACAACGAGTAGCTACGTTATAATTTGTACATATCTATAGACTTATCTTCATTGTTTTCAGTGCTTTAACGAGTATTTTTGACGTTGTAATTTCTATACACCTGTAGTCTTATTTTCATTGTTTTCAGTGTGTTAACGAGTATTTGAGTTGTAATATCTATGTTCTTTTAAATTTCATTGTTTTGTATATGCTAACGATAATTTATGTTGTAATTTCTACATTCCTATGGACAGACTTATCTTCATTGTTCTTATTGTGTTAACGAATATTTATGTTGTAATGCGTTTACCAACCATTGTTTTACCGGGATGAAATAATGACTGATTTAATTAAGAGCATTAAGCCTAATTAATCCAATATACGGTAAAAAACTATAAATACTAAATAAAACAAATGTTAAGCATAATCGATTTTTTGATCTACCGAATTAGCTCTTATCGCTGAGATATCGTTTATACAAACTTTCCAATATTGTCACCGATAGCAATTCAGTTGCGTGGTTTGCATATGGACCGCAAGGGTTGTAACTACAAATTGTATTGGTTAGTTAACAGAAAGCAACAAGCATGTGTGAAATCGTATTAATAAACCATAATAGAAGTAAAATGCCGTTAAAAAAAAGATGGTGCGTGACATATGTGTTATAATGTAAAGTATAATTGCGTTTTCAGTTAAAGAATAATAATATTTTATAAAACTTACCTAGAGGTCGCTACTTGAATGAAAACAAAACCACGGTTCAATACAGGTTTGGAAAGAAAAGGTGAGTCAAAGTGTATCGTAGATAAAAACAGATCAAATAAACACAATGTAAGTATGACAATAAATCAACTGCTAGCTACTAATAAAGTGATAACAATTTAGAAAGTAGAAATATGTAGTAACAGCTACAAACTACTACTATCTACAACTCTGACATATAACACAATACTATCTACACCTATCTGACACGTAACACAAATTACTACTTATATCTGTCTAATGCATAACATTAGCTACTATCACCATGTTAATTATACATCATTGTACATCTGTATTACGTATAACATTAACAACTATCACCATGTTATTATACACCATTGCACATATGTATGATGTATAACATCAGTTATAACTTGACTAGAGTAATGACTTCATACGAATCTTCGCTGCTACTGGCCATAATCCTAATATTAATATTTCATGCCAACTGAGGAAACTGTGGTTAGGCTTAACGTCGATTAATCTCTGTAAAAACTATTATACTTTATACATTATCAAAGTACTGGCAAAATAAGATAACATTTAACGTAATCGTCTCCACAATCTAGTCACTCTGAGCCTAATAAGAGTAAATACATGGAGCTTCCCAAGAGACACAGTTGGTGAATTTCTGTGTACCTTTAATGTATTTAGAAACGACATCGGCTGTCTGACGTATTGTCTCAAATTGGTGCTTAATCCTAATGCATCGTCAACGAATGTATGACGTCAGCGAGGTAGATTTATGGCTCTAAGCTCATGTTCTTCATTCTTTACTTCAGGATCAGAAAGGTTGGGAAAACTATAAATACAAAACCTGCGCGACTACACGCACTAAAAGCGCCTTACAAGGTACGATTAAAGCAGTAAGTTGACTTCGTAAATAATGAAATATCATAATGATAACAATTTGTAATTATATTGTTTAATGCAAAGCAATTCGGTAAATATGAAAGCTTTAATCGATAAACATGAGTAAACAAGCTAAACAGCTTCTGCGGTTAGCTAAAAATATTTCACTGGCTAAACAGAAAGTTTAGAAGGCTTGTATAAATATTCAACTGATTGTTTTATATTTGGGTTGAATGAGAGTAGAGGCTTCAAGAAGATATTTCGTTATTAATTCTTCCCTCATACGACTGTATAACACGAAATTATTTCAGGTGACTGACGTCTATGAGTACTTGTATAAAACGACGAAAAGTGGATCGAGTTAAAAACAACAGCAAACGGAAACAGCTGTGGAAAATAAATAAACAGAAAACTTTGTGAGACATTTCTCTCAAGTCTTCCTGTATCGGCTGGTGTTAGCGACTGGTAAAACGAACAGAACGATTGAAATAAAAAAAATACTTTAAGGACACCAATTCAAATATCTTGAACGTTACGTTACTCCAGGATTATTTCTTTTCTGTTTTAGTTGTATGTAGTTTTGTTTAAAGAAAAAATAAACTTTTGTCACTTTACCGAAAATATCTGGAACAAACTCCTTTCTATTGCTTGGCCTTTACCAGAAGCTGTTCGCCTTTTGCTATTATTTTATGCTTTTACATTTAATGTTTTACTTTCTGTGTCTTGCACAAATTTCTCTGAAAAAATGAACAAAAATACAGAAAAAGAAATGAAGAGCAAGAATAACTCGCTCTACTTTTGTTTATCCTTAAATACAAACATCGTTGTTTTCAACATAATAATTCTCTATTATTTCCACGAGTATGACACCTTAGGATAATAACCTACAACGACAAAAAACGCAACACACAGAACGAAAATAAAAGTATAATGCTATAAATTACAATTTGATATTAACACAGCTGTTAGATATCGATAAGCAGACGTGGGAAAATAATTCATTAAATTTTAGCCCATCATCATTACTGGCAATAATGAGTTAAACAAGCTCTATGTCCATTATCATTACCGACAACAATATGTTAAACAAGGTTTCATTCCATCATTATTAGTGACAACAATATCATAAACAATGTATAAAAATTATTATTAGTGACAACAATATATTAAAGAAGGTTTATGTCGATCATTATTAGTGACAACAATATGTTAAGAAGGTCTATGTCAACCCTTATTAGTGACAACAATAGGTTAAACAAGGTTTCATTCCATCATTATTAGTGACAACAATATCATAAACAATGTATAAAAATTATTATTAGTGACAACAATATATTAAAGAAGGTTTATGTCGATCATTATTAGTGACAACAATATGTTAAGAAGGTCTATGTCAACCCTTATTAGTGACAACAATAGGTTAAAGAATGTTTATGTCCATCATTTTTCGTAACAATAATATGTGAAACAAGATTTATGTCATTCATTACTAGTACCAACAATATGATAAACAAGGCTTATGTCTAGCATTATTACTGACAACAACATGTCAAAGAAGATTTATTTCCATCATTATTAGTGAGAGAAAATACGTTAAACATTTTTATTGTCATCAGTATCAGTACAATATATTAAACACTGTTTATGTCAATCATTACTAGTGCAATATTTTAAACACTGTTTATGTCCATCATTATTAGTGCAATATGTTAAACAATGTTTATGTCCCTTGTGATTAGTGACTTTGATGTATTACTTGTCTTTGTGATCGTTATTTTAACCATAAGTTCATCGTTGCGTTATGTATTTTCACTTGAATAATTATATTCTATAGACATTGTGAAGCATAACAAATATTCCTTACCTACAGTATCTGAACTGTTGAAACTTGGTTGAATGTGTGACAAACTCTTGTTTTAGAAACACATGTGTAAAAACATCTTTGGGTCAATTTTAAATCTTTCGCCTTGAGATCTCTCAGCTTTCATACCCAGTCTTTAGAAACAGTGAATGAGTTATAAAATACAGCTTACAAACAACACCTGTGTTGTAAAACTAACCCATGCAAACAGTATCTGTGTTGTAAAACTAACCCATACAAACAGTATCTGTGTTGTAAAACTAACCCATACAAACAACACCTGTGTTGTAAATCTAACCCATGCAAACAGTATCTGTGTTGTAAAACTAACCTTTACAAACAATATCTGTGTTGTAACACTAACTCTTACAAACAGTATCTGTGCTGTAACACTAACCTTTACAAACAATATCTGTGTTATAAACCTAACTCTTGCAAACAATATCTGTGTTGTAACACTAACTTTTACAAACAATATCTGTGTTGTAACACTAACTCTTACAAACAGCATCTGAAATTTGAATTTCAGACATGTAAACAGTGTGGATGTTACAACATTCTAAGTTCAGATTTTTAAGGTCGTTAAGCCTAAATCTGGACCACTTCTCTTGTTTTTGCCATTGGCGCTATACCCTTCCTCAGTACAATAGTTCTGGATCCAACTGTTTTGTTTGAGTTTCGACCTCTCTTGGGGTAATTTTAAAAGTACAGAGCTAAAGAAAGAGATTCATCGTGTTAGTGTAGGAGCTACTGCCTTAAAACCGAGTAGTTCCACTGATTTGTTTGGATGGTAATTAAACTACTATGGGCCCGGTATGGCCAAGCGCGTTAAGGCGTGCGACTCGTAATCTGAGGGTCGCGGATTCGCATCATGGTCGCGCCAAACATACTCGCCCTTTCAGCCGTGGGGGCGTTATAATGTTACGGTCAGTCTCACAATTCGTTGGTAAAGAATAGCCCAAGAGTTGGCGGTGGGTAGTGATGACTAGCTGCCTTCCTTCTAGTCTTACACTGCTAAATTAGGGACGGCTAGCACAGATAGCCCTCGAGTAGCTTTGTGCGAAATTCCAAAACAAACAAACAATTAAACCCGTTTTTACAGAGGAATATTTTGATAAATTGAAGAAATAAGTCTATAATCAGGTTTTCGATGGTAGGAATATAGAAAGATATGAGTTTCAATCAAATTACTTTGAAAACAATTAGCTAAACCAAGAAAGAAAGAAAATAACGTTTAGAGTTATCCATTTAGACCAAAGTGACCGTAGTAAAATAATTATGTTCCTTAAAAGAAACCATGTTGGCAACGTGCGCCTGTATAACAAACATATCACACCTAATGTATTACGGATAAAGTCGTGTCATATCCAACTGGCTATGCATAAAATGTGTCACTATTACTAAACGTTGAGTGAAATGTGTCACAACTACTGAGAGACGAGTGAAATGTGCCACATTCACTATATTTCTAAGATCGATGTTTCACGATTACGTCTACAAAGTCTACATAAGCCCAACATAGCCAGGTGCCTGGCTCTTAATCGTAGGTTCGAATCCCAGGCACACCAAATATGCTGTACCTTTCAGCCTTAGGTGCGTTATAATGAGAGATCAATTCCACTATTCCTTGGTAAGACAGTAGCCCAACAACTGGCGCTGTGTCATGATGACCAGCTGAATTCTCTCTGGTTTCACCCAAATATATTTAGTATTTTTTTCCGTACAGTATTTAGTTTTTGTTTTGTTTTGAACTCATCCGCAGGTTCATAAGCAGTATGAAAATAAACAAAGGCTTATTGCACTTTGTTTCTGGAAAGAAGAGCAAATACGAAAAGTTTATGTGTCGGAGACAATAGCTGGCTTTTCGTCCGATAAGGTTCCGCTCGAGTGACGTCAGAGCTCGTTATTACTTCCATCCACGAGAAAATGCACGTGGTTCTTCGTGTAGCCTTCATTAGTTCCTCGTCAGAAGTTTCAGAGCGAAGAATTCTGTACGACTTGGGCGTCACGTTCTCCAATGTTTGCTGTCATTGAGACTAACAAAGATGAAATAGAAACCCGTGTCATTGGAAATGACATCAGGAAATACACATCTCTTTATCTAAAATTCGTTAACATTCCGTATTATCAAAAATGCTGAACAGGCTTTGGAAAACATCCTTTATAGCTAACTTTGGTTTTTTTTCTGATAAAGAAAATAATAAATGATAATTTTGTATAATTCCGATGCAACAGAACGATCCATTATTTTCAGGAATGAAAAGCTCAAATTCAAATAAACTAAAATTAAACGTAAACTGTGCAGAAAACTTCGGCTGAAGTGTCTGTCTACTGAGTGGTAACATTATCGTTAGATAGTTGTCACTTTGTACCATTATTACAGAGTAATTACTGTATTTCTGTACCACTCTCAAAAGTGTGAACTATTGTAATTATATGTCACTGTCTCAGTAAACATTATTGTCATCATATATTACTCTCCCAGTGTGGAGTGTTATAACCATATCTTATTACCACAAAAGTAAGTATTATAACTGTATCTTATTACCACACTATTTAGTGCTGTAACTGTATCTTATTAAGAGGGTGTGAAGTGTTGTAACCATATCTTATTACCACAGAAGTAAGTATTGTAACTGTATCTTATTACCACACTATTTAGTGCTGTAACTGTATCTTATTAAGAGGGTGTGAAGTGTTGTAACCATATCTTATTACCACAGAAGTAAGTATTGTAACTGTATCTTATTACCACACTATTTAGTGCTGTAACTGTATCTTATTAAGAGGGTGTGAAGTGTTGTAACCATATCTTATTACCACAGAAGTAAGTATTGTAACTGCATCAATCTTATTACTACAGTATGAAGTATTGTATCTGTATCTTATTACTACAGTAAGGAGTATTGTAACTGTATCTTATTACCATAGTAAGGAGTATTGTATCTGTATCTTATTACCACAGTAAGGAGTATTGTATCTGTATCTTATTACTACAGTAAGGAGTATTGTAACTGTATCTTATTACCATAGTAAGGAGTATTGTATCTGTATCTTATTACCACAGTAAGGAGTATTGTATCTGTATCTTATTACTACAGTAAGGAGTATTGTAACTGTATCTTATTAAGAGGGTGTGAAGTGTTGTAACCATATCTTATTACCACAGAAGTAAGTATTGTAACTGCATCAATCTTATTACTACAGTATGAAGTATTGTATCTGTATCTTATTACTACAGTAAGGAGTATTGTAACTGTATCTTATTACCATAGTAAGGAGTATTGTATCTGTATCTTATTACCACAGTAAGGAGTATTGTATCTGTATCTTATTACTACAGTAAGGAGTATTGTATCTGTATCTTATTATCCTAGTTCGAATTGTTACAACTGTATCTTATTACCACAGTAGGAAGTGTTGTAACTATATCTTATTACCACAGTAGGAAGTGTTTTAACTGTATATTATTATTACAGTGTGAAGTGTTCTAACCGTTTCTTATTACTACAGCATGAATTGTTGTAAGCGTATATTATTACCACAGAATTAAGTGTTGTAACTGTATCTTATTACAACTGTAGAAAGTGAAGTAACTGTATCTTACTACCACAGTATTTAGAGTTGTAACTGTATCTTGTTACTACAGTATGAAGTTTTGTAACTTTATCTTGTTACTACAGTAAGAAGTGTTGTAACTGTATCTTATTACGACAGTATGAAGTGTTGTAATTATATTTTATCACCACAGTATGTAATTTTGTAATTGTATATTATTATCACGATAGGTTGTGTTGTAACTGTTTCTTACTACCACATTATTAAGTGTTCTAACTGTATCATTTACCACAGTATGATGAGTTGTAATTCTATCTTATTACGACAGTATGAACTGTATCTTCTTACCACAGTATAAAGTTTTGTAGCTGTGTATTATTACCGCTGCGTGAAGTGTTGTCACATTATCTTATTACCACAGTGTAAAGTGTTCTAGCTGTATTATTACCCAGTATGAAGTGTTGTCACTGTGTTATAACCACTGGGTGAAGAACAAGAAGTATATTATTACCACAGTATGAAGTGTTATAAGTGTATTTTTACCACATTATGTTGTGTTATTAAATCCTCTTATGATAGTGGTAATAATGATCTCTCTATTGTTTTATCACAACATGTGATTTGTTAGTAATATACATATTTACTCAGTGAATTATTGATACTATATGTAACTCTCTCACTATAACTTGTTATTACTCTCTCACTATGAGTTGTTATTACTCTCTCGCTATGAGTTGTTATTACTCTCTCACTATTAGTTATTATTACTCTCTCACTATGAGTTGTTATTACTCTCTCACAATGAGTTGTTATTACTCTCTCAGTATGACTTGTTATTTCTCTCACTATGAGTTCTTACTACTCTCTGACAATCACACAATGAAACAATGATAATGTGCTTAACTAAAACAGTATATATGTTTAAGACTGTATTATAAGTAATTTATTAGATAGTGAATTAATTGTTTATTTATTGTAAATATTGCGAAAGTTATCAGCATTATTTTTTCGAAAGCAGAGAGTGAACTATTTATGGTATTCCTTGCTAAAGAATGTGAACTAATAAACCTGTATTGTTATACAAGTTGTAATGGAAACATTAACATTTAATTTTAAGTCTAAGGAGTGACTCACGGTACTACATCGCATATTATTACAGTTATAATATCAGCTTTTCTATAAGTACCATTGTATAATACTAGTTTCAATGTAAGCACCATTGTATCGAAATCTATCAATAATATTTCATTCATTTTGAAACAAATACACCGGTAATAGTGATATTATTACAAATATCATGTATCAAACAGCACAACAAAAGTTGTTCTGAAAACCACATGGTGATAAAAAATTGTAAACCTTTGTTTATAACAATCTACAATTATCAATTGTTTCTACATACCGCCGCATAGAAAAAAATAGTAATATTAGTTGTATAGTAAATATCAATGTTTAGAAAGGTTTATGTTGTTTATTTATTGTTATAATAAAATAAAGAAACTTGATAATAATATAATTCACGTGTTATATATATTCTTAGAGAAGAAGACACAAGAACTAACCCTTTATGTTGTTTATATACTGTGTTATGTAAATGTGTAAATATTTTGTAAGCGACAACATGTCGTGTTGTGTTTAAATTTTCATTTCTGTTATTCATTTTTCCATATTTATATTATTGTTTCGAAGTTTAAACTAATATGTTATTATTCATTTAGGGTAACATTTAGAATTTTCTTGAATTAAGTAGACCAATCATATGTTTGTAAATGAAGTGCTGGTGACTTCGTGTCTAGACGTGTAGTCTCGTGCAAGAACGGACATGCGCGGATTGCTCGGGAGATCTGTAGAAAGTTCGCGGTTTTTCGAGGAGTTTAGGCCTACAATATATAAACAGACGAAGGTGCGAGAGACAAAAGAGAGATTCAGACATCAGTTTTTATTCGAAGAAGAAAAGAGAGTCAGACATTAGTTTTATTTCAAAAGAAGAGAGTCAGTTATTTGAGAAAGATTAGGTGTTTGCTGTGATTATTCAACTTGAATTTGTGACTAAAGTTAGATCTACGGAAGCTGTGATTTTATTTCGTCAATCTCTACGATACTTCTGAATTACTGCTTGTGCTGAGAGTCGGGGAATTTATTGAACTGTGAACTGTTTCTGAACTTCTTCATTTAAGCTTCGGAATGTCTTCGTGGGACCAAATTCACACCCTAGACTGGAATTTGAGACTCATTTTAGATCATTATATTAGATACAGGCCAGTACCATTTTGTATTGTGATTAATTTTGAAGTTTCAAACTAGTATTATTTTGTTTTGTAATTAATTTCGAATGTTATAACTTAATATATGTCACTGTTATTATATAATTTATGCTATATCTGTTATATTTGTTAATAGTTTAGTGTAATAAATTACACAAGCTGTTATCTGTGTTTTTCTGTTGCGTTTAGTCTACGAAGAACATAAAACATAAAAAATACGTAACAACTGTTATAATAAAATAAAGAGACTTGATAGTTCACGTGTTGTATATATTGTTAGAGTAGAAGACACAAGAACTAACCGTTTATGCTGTTTATACACGGTTACAATAAAATAAAAAGACTTAATAATTCACGTGTTGTATATATTGTTAGAGTAGAAAACACAAGAACTAACCGTTTATGTTGTTTATATTCTGTTATCACAAAATAAAGAGACTTAATAATTCACGTGTTGTATATATTGTTAGAGTAGAAAGCACAAGAACTAACCGTTTATGTTGTTTATATTCTGTTATCACAAAATAAAGAGACTTGAAAGCTCACGTGTTGTATATATTGTTAGAGTAGAATACACAAAAACTAACCGTTTATGTTGTTTATTTACTGTTATAATAAAATAAGGAGACGTAATAGTTGACGTGCTGTATATATTGTTAGTGTAGAAGACACAGGAATTAACCGTTTGTGTTGTTTATATACTAGTATAATAAAATAAAAAGACTTGATAGTTCACGTGTTATAAATATTGTTAGAGTAGAAGACACCAGAAATAACCGTTTATGCTGTTTATATACTGTTATAATAAAATAAAGAGATTTGATAGTTAACGTGTTGTGTATATTGTTAGAGAAGAAGACAAGAACTAACCGTTTATGTTGTTTAAATACTCTTATAATAAAATAAGGAGACTTGATAGTCTCCTGTTCTATATATAGTTAGAGCAAAATACACAAGAACTAACCGTTTATGTTGTTTACATACTGTTCTAATAAAATAAAGAGACTTAATAGTTCACGTATTGTATAAACTGTTAGAGTAGAAGAAACCAGAACTAACCGTTTTTGTTATTTATATACTGTTGTGATAAAATAAAGACACTTGATAGTTAACGTGTTGTGTATATTGTTAGAGTAAAAGATACAAGAACTAACCGTTTATTTTTAATTATATACTTTTTAATAAAATAAATAGACTTAATACTTCACGTATTGTAAATATTGTAAGAGCAGAAGATACAAGAACAAACCGTTTATGTTGTTTATAGACTGTTATAAATAAATAAAGAGAGTTGATAGTTCACGTGTTGCATATATTGATAGAGTAGAAGACACAAGAACTAACTGTTTATGTTATTTATATACTGTTTTAATAAAATTAATAGACTTGATAGTTGACGTGTTGTATATATTGTTAGAGTAAAAGACAACACAAGAACTAACCGTTTATGTTGTGTATATTTTGTTACAATAAAATAAAGAGACTTGATAGTTCACGTGTTGTATATATTTTTAGAGTAGAACACAAGATGTGACCTTTTGTGTTGTTTATTTACTGTTATAATAAAATAAGGAGACGTAATAGTTCGCATGTTGTGTATATTGTTAGAGTAGAAGACACAAGAACTATCCGTTTATATTACTCATTTTCTTCTATATAACAGGACAGCTGTGATCCAGAGTTTTTTAATTGTTCATTTCTAAAATGATAATTTTTGTTAACAGCTATTTAATTGTTCATATATGAGGGACACTTGTTGTCTAGAGTTACTTAAAAATTCATATATGACAAGACAACACTTGTTTATAGTTAATTAAATGTTCTAAATGATATGACAGTTCTGTGCAGAGTTACTTAAAAATTTATATGTGACAGGACAGCTCTCGTACAGAGTAATATAACTGTTCATATATGACATGACTGCTCTTGTTCCCAGTTATTTAACTGTTCATATATTAAAGGACACATGAGGTTCAGAGCTACTTCGTTCTTTGTATATATATATATATATATATATATATATATGATAGGACAGCTCTTTTACAGAGTTTTTAACTCCATAGGTAACAGCACTGCTATTGTCCAGAATAATTTAATTAATCATATATGAAGGGATATCTTTGGTCTATAGTTATTTAATTGTTCCTATAAAAAACGATCTCTCGTCCAGAGTTACTTAATGACAAGGCACCACTTCTACAGAGATATTTAATTGTTCATATATGATAAGTCTGCTCTTATACAGAGTTATTTAGTCAATAATATATGACGGAACACCTCTTCTACAGAGTTATTTAATTTTCCATATACGACAGAACAGCTCTTGTAAACAGTTATTTAATATTCATATACGACAGGACAGAACAGAGTTAATTAAGTGTTCATATATGACAGGACAGCTGTAGTTCAACCTTATTTTGTTTCTCACATGTTACAGGACAGGTCCTGTTCTGAGTTATTAAATTGATCATAAAAACAGGACAATTCTAATCTAGAGTTATTTACAGCTTCATTAAACAGCTCTTGTTTAGAGTTGTTTAAATGTTCACATGTGACAGGATAGCTTTGGTCCAAATTTGTTTAATAGTTCATACATGACATGATAGCGCTGGTTTAGAGTTATTCAATTATTCATAAATGACAGGACAGCTCTACTACGGAGTTATTTATTGTTCATATATAGCAGAATATATTTTCTACAGAGTTATTTATTGTTCATGTATGACAGGACAGCTCTTGTACAGAGTTATTTATTGTTAATGTATGGCAGGAGAGCTCTTGTACAGAGTTATTTATTGTTCATATATAGCAGAATATATTTTCTACAGAGTTATTTATTGTTCATGGATGACAGGACAGCTCTTTTACAGAGTTATTTATTGTTAATGTATGGCAGGAGAGCTCTTGTACAGAGTTATTTATTGTTCATGTATGACAGGACAGCTCTTGTACAGAGTTATTTATTGTTCATGTATGGCAGGACAGCTCTTGTACAGAGTTATTTATTGTTCATGTATGGCAGGACAGCTCTTGTACAGAGTTATTTATTGTTCATGTATACCAGAACAGCTCTTCTACAGAGTTATTTATTGTTCATGTATACAAGAACAGCTCTTGTACAGAGTTATTTATTGTTCATGTATGGCAGGACAGCTCTTGTACAGAGTTATTTATCGTTCATGTATGACAGGACAGCTCTTGTACAGAGTTATTTATTGTTCATGTATGACAAGACAGCTCTTGTACAGAGTTATTTCATTGTTCATGTATGGCAGGACAGCTCTTGTACAGAGTTATTTATTGTTCATGTATGACAGGACAGCTCTTGTACAGAGTTATTTATTGTTCATGTATGGCAGGACAGCTCTTGTACAGAGTTATTTATTGTTCATGTATGGCAGGACAGCTCTTGTACAGAGTTATTTATTGTTCATGTATGGCAAGACAGCTCTTGTACAGTGTTATTTATTGTTCATGTATGGCAGGACAGCTCTTGTACAGAGTTATTTATTGTTCATGTATGGCAGGACAGCTCTTGTACAGTGTTATTTATTGTTCATGTATGGCAGGACAGCTCTTGTACAGAGTTATTTATTGTTCATGTATGGCAGGACAGCTCTTGTACAGAGTTATTTATTGTTCATGTATACCAGAACAGCTTTTCTACAGAGTTATTTATTGTTCATGTATACCAGAACAGCTCTTCTACAGAGTTATTTATTGTTCATGTATGGCAGGACAGCTCTTCTACAGAGTTATTTATTGTTCATGTATGACAGGACAGCTCTTGTACAGAGTTATTTCATTGTTCATGTATGGCAGGACAGCTCTTGTACAGAGTTATTTATTGTTCATGTATGGCAGGACAGCTCTTGTACAGAGTTATTTATTGTTCATGTATGACAGGACAGCTCTTGTACAGAGTTATTTCATTGTTCATGTATGGCAGGACAGCTCTTGTACAGAGTTATTTATTGTTCATGTATGACAGGACAGCTCTTGTACAGAGTTATTTATTGTTCATGTATGGCAGGACAGCTCTTGTACAGAGTTATTTATTGTTCATGTATGACAGGACAGCTCTTGTACAGAGTTATTTATTGTTCATGTATGGCAGGACAGCTCTTGTACAGAGTTATTTATTGTTCATGTATGGCAGGACAGCTCTTGTACAGAGTTATTTATTGTTCATGCATGGCAGGACAGCTCTTGTACAGAGTTATTTATTGTTAATGTATGACAGGACAGCTCTTGTACAGAGTTATTTCATTGTTCATGTATGATAAAATTGCTCTTGTTAAGAATTAGTGCAGGCCTTGAGTTATATAATGGTTCCAATATGACAGGACATCTGTCAGCCTATGTTATGAAATTTTTCAGATATTACAGGACATCTCTGTACGTTCATTTACAATTTTATTTTTTTTGTTATACAGATTTTCCAATAACACAAACATTATTAACATTCTTCCTAATCATTAGACTACATATTACAGTACTAACACATATCTTCACTGTTAACCAGCAGACTAGATATTACAATACTAACACATATCTTCACTGTTAATTATTAGACTACATATTACAATAATAACACTTATCTTCACTGTTAACCATCAGACTACATATTACAATACTAACACATATCTATACTGTTAATTATTAGACTACATATTACAATACTAACACTTATCTACACTGTTAAAATACATATTTGAACACTGCGTTCATTATTTCTTTCAATCACAATATCTCATATCATTTTGAAAACGTTGTTCGTACTAAGTTATTTCCAGGTTTTTGTCAGACTTAAAAGTGAAAATCAGACTTCCAGTTATGTGTATTTTCTAGCTTCTGAATTTTTCTATTTGAAGTACAAAGTTATTTGCAAGGTAAGATATCGTTTTGACGAATTCCTATCTCTAACCCTCACTCCCAATACAAAGACCACTTCATTACTTGTGGAACAAAAAAGTCTTTGTTGGTATCAATCTCAGCACAAATCCTTTTCATATGATGTCTCTGTGTTCCTGATAAAAGGTGTTTCGAGATATGAAGAAAACTGCCTCTGTTTAACAAAGGGTTTCCTCTGTTGGCGAACCAGATCGTACGATGATCTAGTTAGACACGAGCAAAAGAAGGAAGAGATACATAATAACTGGCCCTCGGGTGTCGGGCAAAAATTCAATTTACTCAGAACGTTAAACCCAAGTTATTACCCGGTGAGTGGCAGTTATGAGAAACTACCGAGAAAACTGGTCGATTGAAAGGAGATCAGCTGAGAAAGTTGATTCATCTTCTGGTCGTAGAACGACAGGGTTTTGAATACAGCAATTATTTCTGTAATTGTCATTTGTCGACAACTCATTTCATTCGTTGAACTTACAGAAGGTTTCATATAACACCAACGAGGTTTACTAAAGTTAGAAAGAAGAGGTGATATAGATATATATAGGTTCATCTGACTTCATCGTGTACACCAACTATAGGTCAAGCTTGACTCCACATGTAAAGATAAAACAAAAATTACAAGTAGATTATTACACCTTTCCAAAAATACTATCAATGTCTCGATATTCTTAACAAAACAATCAGTACTGTATACAATGATAAGTAATACACTAATAATACAATCAGTACTGTATACAATGATAAGTAATACACTAATAATACAATCAGTACTGTATACAATGATAAGTAATACACTAATAATACAATCAGTACTGTATACAATGATAAGTAATACACTAATAATACAATCAGTACTGTATACAATGATAAGTAATACACTAATAATACAATCAGTACTGTATACAATGATAAGTAATACACTAATAAACAATCAGTACTGTATACAATGATAAGTAATACACTAATAATACAATCAGTACTGTATACAATGATAAGTAATACACTAATAATACAATCAGTGCTGTATACAATGATAAGTAATACACTAATAATACAATCAGTACTGTATACAATGATAAGTAATACACTAATAATAAAATCAGTACTGTATACAATGATAAGTAATACACTAATAATAAAATCAGTGCTGTATACAATGATAAGTAATACACTAATAATACAATCAGTACTGTATACAATGATAAGTAATACACTAATAATAAAATCAGTGCTGTATACAATGATAAGTAATACACTAATAATACAATCAGTACTGTATACAATGATAAGTAATACACTAATAATACAATCAGTACTGTATACAATGATAAGTAATACACTAATAATACAATCAGTACTGTATACAATGATAAGTACACTAATAATACAATCAGTACTGTATACAATGATAAGTAATACACTAATAATAAAATCAGTGCTGTATACAATGATAAGTAATACACTAATAATAAAATCAGTGCTGTATACAATGATAAGTAATACACTAATAATACAATCAGTACTGTATACAATGATAAGTAATACACTAATAATACAATCAGTACTGTATACAATGATAAGTAATACACTAATAATAAAATCAGTGCTGTATACAATGATAAGTAATACACTAATAATAAAATCAGTGCTGTATACAATGATAAGTAATACACTAATAATACAATCAGTACTGTATACAATGATAAGTAATACACTAATAATACAATCAGTACTGTATACAATGATAAGTAATACACTAATAATACAATCAGTACTGTATACAATGATAAGTAATACACTAATAATACAATCAGTACTGTATGCAATGATAAGTAATATACTAATAATAAAATCAGTGCTGTATACAATGATAAGTAATACACTAATAATACAATCAGTACTGTATACAATGATAAGTAATATACTAATAATACAATCAGTACTGTATACAATGATAAGTAATACACTAATAATACAATCAGTACTGTATACAATGATAAGTAATACACTAATAATACAATCAGTACTGTATGCAATGATAAGTAATATACTAATAATAAAATCAGTACTGTATACAATGATAAGTAATACACTAATAATACAATCAGTACTGTATACAATGATAAGTAATACACTAATAATACAATCAGTACTGTATACAATGGTAAGTAATACACTAATAATACAATCAGTACTGTATACAATGATAAGTAATACACTAATAATACAATCAGTACTGTATACAATGGTAAGTAATACACTAATAATACAATCAGTACTGTATACAATGATAAGTAATACACTAATAATACAATCAGTACTGTATACAATGATAAGTAATACACTAATAATACAATCAGTACTGTATACAATGGTAAGTAATATACTAATAATACAATCAGTACTGTATACAATGATAAGTAATATACTAATAATACAATCAGTACTGTATACAATGATAAGTAATATACTAATAATACAATCAGTACTGTATACAATGATAAGTAATACACTAATAATACAATCAGTACTGTATACAATGATAAGTAATACACTAATAATACAATCAGTACTGTATACAATGATAAGTAATACACTAATAATACAATCAGTACTGTATACAATGGTAAGTAATACACTAATAATACAATCAGTACTGTATAAAATGATAAGTAATACACTAATAATACAATCAGTACTGTATACAATGATAAGTAATACACTAATAATACAATCAGTACTGTATACAATGATAAGTAATACACTAATAATACAATCAGTACTGTATACAATGATAAGTAATACACTAATAATACAATCAGTACTGTATGCAATGATAAGTAATATACTAATAATAAAATCAGTACTGTATACAATGATAAGTAATACACTAATAATACAATCAGTACTGTATACAATGATAAGTAATACACTAATAATACAATCAGTACTGTATACAATGGTAAGTAATACACTAATAATACAATCAGTACTGTATACAATGATAAGTAATACACTAATAATACAATCAGTACTGTATACAATGGTAAGTAATACACTAATAATACAATCAGTACTGTATACAATGATAAGTAATACACTAATAATACAATCAGTACTGTATACAATGATAAGTAATACACTAATAATACAATCAGTACTGTATACAATGGTAAGTAATATACTAATAATACAATCAGTACTGTATACGATAAGTAATATACTAATAATACAATCAGTACTGTATACAATGATAAGTAATATACTAATAATACAATCAGTACTGTATACAATGATAAGTAATACACTAATAATACAATCAGTACTGTATACAATGATAAGTAATACACTAATAATACAATCAGTACTGTATACAATGATAAGTAATACACTAATAATACAATCAGTACTGTATACAATGGTAAGTAATACACTAATAATACAATCAGTACTGTATAAAATGATAAGTAATATACTAATAATACAATCAGTACTGTATAAAATGATATGTAATATACTAATAATACAATCAGTACTGTATACAATAATAAGTAATATACCAATAAAACACTAAGTACTGTGTACAATATCACGTTATGACTTCAAAGCAATCTGTACTCTAAACAATGCCACGTTATTATTAACAAAACGATAAGTACTATGTACAATGTTACGTTATTACTAATAAAACAATCAGTACTATATACAATGTCATGTTATATGCTAACAAAACAACCAGTACGGTATGCAATATCATGTTATATACTAACAAAACAACCAGTACGGTTTGCAATATCATATTAATACTCACAAAACAATTAGTGATGCATACGATGTTACATTATTACTAACAAAGAAGTCTGTACCTTAAAACAATTAACAAAACTATCAGTACTGTATACAATGTCGTATTATACATTAACAAACGAATATATATATATATATTGTATGTGTATATAATTCCATGTTATATGCTAACAAAACAATTAGTATTGTGTAAAATGTCAAATAATTACTCACAAAACAATCAGTATTGTATATATTGTTTCGTTTTTACTAACAAAGCAATCTGTACTGTAACTAATGCCGCGTTATTATTAACAAAGCAATCAGTACTGTATACAATGTCATGTTGTTATTAACAGAACAATCAGTACTATATACAATGCCATATTATAGACTAACAAAATAGTCTGTACTGTATAGAATGCCATGTTATTATTATCAAAACAATCAGTACTGTATACAATGTCATGTTATTTTTAACAAAGCAATCAGTACTATATACAATATCATGTTATTATTAACAAAACAATCAGTACTGTATACAATGTCATGTTATTATTAACAAAACAATCTGTAATGTATACAGTGCAACATTATTAGTGACAAAAATATCAGTACTTAATACAATGTCATCTTATTACTCAGAAAACAATGAGTACTGTATGCAATATCACGTTATTATTAAGAACAGAATCACTATTGTGTACAACGTCATAATTATTAATAAGAAAACAACCAGTACTGTATAGAATGCCTTGTTATATACTAATAAAACAATAAATACTGTATACACTATCTCGTTATTACTAGCAATGTAATGTTTACTGTAAATAATGCCACGTTATTATAAACAAAATAATGAGTTTTATGTGCAATGTCACGTTTAACAAAACAATCAGTATGCCATGTTATAGACTAACAAAACAGTCTGTACTGTATAGAATGCCATGTTATTATTATCAATACATTAAATGCTATATACAATATCACGTTATCAGTAATAAAACAATGAGTATTGTATACAATGTCACGTTATTGACTGACAAAACGATCAGTACTGTATACAATATCATGTTATTAGTAACCAAACAATCAGTACTGTTACAATGTAACAATATTATTAACAAAATAATGAATACTGCATGTATTGTCACATTATTAGTGATAGAAATGGTCACAATGATTAAATTATTACTAATAAAATAGATAATGTAACGTGCCGTAAGATAACGTTTATTAAACATGATATGAGATAAATTGGTTATAAAATGATATAAAGTGTAGTTAGCTAGAAATATTAAGTAGTAAGTATAACATTAGATAACACTGTATAAGATACCAAATATTGTGAAACAATCATAACCTTTGGAAAACTTGAACTTTGTTGTTGCTTCTGGTACGTCAGAACAAATGTGAATATCCACTGAAAGTATAATATAATAAAACCGATGTATTTATTTATTACAGTTTTTCAATACGTTAGTTTTCATCATCCGTTAGGTGCACGTGTCTGTACGATAAATTATTTATGATAAATTTTACGACTTTAACCTTACACGTGCTTTTGAAAATCAAGCTAGTTTGGTGAAATGCTGTTTGTTATCAGTAGAAGTGTGATATATTTAGCGTGTGATTTGTAAACTAATCCAGCAATTCATTATCTCTTATAATGTTTCTTGCTTTTATTCAGCGCAAACATCTCTTTTAAAACTAATGTAAGAAGTAAAGACCAAGGGGTGATTTGACTCTGTTGAAGATGTGAACTGGAAATCTATTAATAACAAACAAGAAACATTTCATCTCTTATTGATAATAACTTTTTACAAGATACGAGGGGCGTTTTTCAAGCAGCAAAAATATATTGTATGTATGACCATTAGAGAACTGACATCCACATATATATATTGTATGTATGATGACCATTAGAGAGCTGACATCCACATATATATATTGTATGTATAACCACAGCTGATATCCACATATATATATTGTATGTATGACCATTAGAGAGCTGACATCCACATATATATATTGTATGTATGACCATTAGAGAGCTGACATCCACATATATATATTGTATGTATGACCATTAGAGAACTGACATCCACATATATATATTGTATGTATAACCACAGCTGATATCCACATATATATATTGTATGTATGACCATTAGAGAACTGACATCCACATATATATATTGTATGTATAACCACAGCTGATATCCACATATATATATTGTATGTATGACCATTAGAGAGCTGACATCCACATATATATATATTGTATGTATAACCACAGCTGATATCCACATATATATATTGTATGTATGACCATTAGAGAACTGACAGCCACATATATATATATTGTATGTATGATCATTAGAGAGCTGACATCCACATATATATATTGTATGTATAACCACAGCTGATATCCACATCAGAGAGCTGACATCCACACAAATATATTATATTTGTGACTATTAGAGACTGATATCCACACAATGGTTCCTCATTACGTAATCACTCAAATATCTGGTTCCTCATTAGGTACTCACTTCAATATCTGGTTGTTCATTTGGTACTTACATCAGTATTGTCAGTGTTCTTTTGATACTAAGTTTAGTATTGATGATACAGACATTGTCGGTTACACTATAGTCTACTTCCACTCAATATTTAAATCTTGAGCCTATTCGTAGCTTACCGACACCAAAAAGTTATTAATTCTTTACAAAATGTATTGCTATACAATCCGTTCCTTCCAAACTAGGATACTTCTGAAGTCAGATGGTTATCTGCATATTATCAGACTCTGCCCCCCCCCAAAAAAAACAAACAAACCACGTTACATTCACTTGAACATAATTTGTGGTCGGATTATAAAATATATAATAAAAATGTTTTGGAACATCCCTCTATATTTCATATTAAACGAATATACATTTGTTCAATATCCCAGTTTACAGTGAGGAGATAAAACCTTTTGTTACAGAGAGCACAGAATATAGAAATTTACCACTATACAGACACAGAAATGAATCACTACACAGAATACAGAAACGTACCACTACACAGAATACAGAAATACACTACTACACAAAATAGAGAAATGTACCACTACATAGAATACAAAAGTATACCACTACACAGAGCATAGAAGTGTATCACTACACAGAACACAGAAATGCACCACTGCACAGAATACACAAGTGTACTGGTATTCAGAACACAGAAATGTACCACTACACAGAATACAGAAATTTACAACAGCACAGAATACACAAGTGTAATACTACTCAGAACACAGAATTGTACCACCACAAGTATGCCACGACACAGAAGAGAGAAATGTATCCCTCTGGCAAACCTGATTTGAATAATCAAAATTATATCACAGAGTAAAATATATAAATTATAATTTTATTGTTTACTTACTAACCTAGGAGTTTGTGGTAACAAGCTAGTCTAGAAGATATCTAAATCTCACTAGAGGTGATTGTTCTTCTCTCAGTACGGAGCTCTGCAGAGAACATTCTATTTGTTCTAATGTAGTAAATACTTCATAATTATATCCTGAAGCTGTACACAGTAGAAAATTAGACTCTATAGCAGTAAGACTCGACTAATTTCATCTTGTAGGTGTAAGCACCTTGTGATTAGAGCTCAATAAATAAAGAGCAAGTAATTAGATTTCAAGTGGTAACCAGTATCTAATTAGAGCAGTCCTCTTACAGTAAGAGTGAGAAAACCCTCTAATCAGGTGTGATTTAGAGAGGATGAGCTGCAGTACAGATAAAGTAATCCATATTTAAATGTTATGAAGTATATTTGGTGGTCGTATCTCTCACGTTCCATCTCCAGAGCCCTTTGTTGAACATACAAGCAAACCCAGACATTTCACGTGGTGTCAACGTGTTCGACACTTATCTACCTATCCTTGGTACATCGGAGAAGTACCAGTTGTAATGACTGATAATTAGTCCTAGAAGTTACCAACTTACCAAGGCTACGTTTCAGGGAGCATCTTTGTATCTCTGCATCAATTGCTTTGATTCAATCTCTGTTTCATACTCGATTTCCGGTGGCTAATTTTGTAATAATTTACTCATGAAGATATCTGAGACCAGAATCAAAGCTAATTGTTCGAAGTATATCATTCATCTTTCTAGATCTTCGTGACAAGAAGACACAAGAACTCGTTAAGGGAAGAGTGTTTGCCAAAAGGACCGCAGATAATAAATCTTAATGGGCCTTCAGAGCGTGTTCGTTTCTCTAAAGCCACGAGAATATCCTGCTACGGGTGAAATAATTGGGTGTTAGAAAAAGAATTACCGTGAGACTCAAGTTGACGGCTCCTCACTTTGTTTCTTTCTTTTTTTTCTTCCCGTCAGTGACTAAAAAAGACTGAAACCTCACCGACAAACAGTCTCTTCAAGATAACCAACACTTAAACTTGATACTTCTAGAGGAATATTTTTGTCAGTCTACATCAATATTTCAATAATTACATCAAAGTAATTCAAATCGTGTCTTACAACAGAGTTGAATACACAAGTTGTGAAGGTGCACAATAGAAACAGGTTCATATAACACATTAAAAAAATATCGAACCAGATATAATCATTCGTTGAAATATCTCATGAATCATAATCTATTGCTAACATTTAACAAAACTAGTATATTAACACTTTATTTGACAACACTACCTTATTAACACTTTATTTAACAACACTACCTTATTAACACTTTATTTAACAACAATAACTTATTAACACTTTATTTAACAACACTACCTTATTAACATTTTATTTAACAGCACTATCCTATCAACACTTTAATTAACAACTCTACATTCACCAGTTTAAAGAATATGTTTAGTACAGATAATAATAAATAGGAGTTATTTACAAGTTTTGATATTTTCTTATGTAATGTCCTGAATAACGTAGGAAGCTAACTTGGTATGCATTTATTAAACAGTGATGTTCTTTCGTGAATATAGTGTTAGTGTTCAGCTACTTCTGGTTCATTGGTTAAACGTTAAACATTGTGCATACTTTGTGATTCTGGTTCATTGGTTAAACATTGTGCATACTTTGTGATTCTGGTTATCTGAATCGATGGTTAGAATTACTTCGTTGGAAAGTAATTATATAATTTTCCTAAGTTAATGTGTTGAGGGGACAAGAAACATAATTACTTCACTTATATTCTACATGCTCAGATTGTGTCACAACTTATATTATATGTGTTCAGATTGTGTCAAAACTTATATTCTACACGTTCAGATTGTGTCACAATATATATTTTACATGTTCAGATTGGGTCATAATACATGATTGTATTAATCAGCTGTTAAGATTGTATCACAAGTTTTATTTTACCTGCTCATTTTGTGACAACTTTTATTTTACATGTTCAGAATGTGACACAACTTATATTTTACATGTTCAGATTGTGTCACAACTTTTCCTTCAACGTTCGTTTAAGGAAACTCAGAATTTCTGGGATTTCTATAACCCCTAATTGTTTCTGTTCAGTTCACCCAACTGAATGTGGGCAACTGTTTTTCTTTAATAATGAACTTGTATCCAGCACAGAGAAGGGTGAGAAAAGATTATAGATAAAAGCTTTTGTTCCTTTTTCGTGAAAGGCAACAATTTCGGAAATTAAATCACACATTTTCTGAACACGCAAGAACATTGAGACAAAATTTCCTTTAGGGCCCAACGGCGAGAAGATTTACCATAATTCAATCTCACAAAAAACTATTTATCACCTTGCTGAAACCCATGTATATAAAGATAGTTACTACCTTGAGGGATAGTCTTGTTGTCGGAGTTACAATGTGAAACGAAGCAACATTCCTGATATTCGTATACCAATCTGATGAAATGCGTTTGCACTAATTACTCGCTGGTTCCTAACACATAATACAGTCGTTATTACATTTTCCCATAGATAACCATTGAAAGTTATTTTTCCCAAGTTGTGTAGATAGTGATAAAACATGCACAAACTAGAAAATCTTTAGAGTTCCCACTATAAGTAACTTTAACCTTTGACCCTTTCACAGATTTCAAAATCAAATTTATCTTTTCCTACACTGATTTTAGCTGTATTTACAGATCACACTTCACATTACGTTTACATCATATTATTTTACACATCACTTTCATTTCATATTATTTTACAAATTACACTTACCTCATATTATTTTATACATTAGACTTACCTCACATTACTTTATACATTAGACTTACCTCATATTATTTTATACATTAGACTTACCTCATATTACTTTATACATTACATTTACCTCATATTACTTTATACGACATTTACCTCATATTATTTTACAAATTACATTTACCTCATATTATTTTACAAATTACATTTACCTCATATTAATTTATACATTACATTTACCTCACATTACTTTATACATTACATTCACCTCAGCTGTCCTTCAATAATACTTTCCTCAGATCAGTTGCTAAAATCTCAAGTCCAATAATGAAGTTTACAAGAATGGTAATAATTGTAAAAGGACGTTTCGGAAGAATGTGTAATGAAGATATTTACACTTCTTACTTTACTGATAACTAACATAGAACAATTTACATATTGGTTTTTACCTCAGATGTAACCTTACATTATATAAACATTATTACACACAAGTGTTATCACAGATCCCTCCTTATATTATATAAACATAGAACTGCTATCAGGACTCTACTGTAAATTCACTCAGAACATTTTTACATGTTAGTTTTACATCAGATCTCTCATTACACTATATAAAAATACAATTGCTATCACGACACTACTGTTCATTCTCTCGGAAAATTTGACTCATTAATGTTATCTTAGGTCTCTCCTAACGTTATATAAACATACAATTGTTTTCCTGACTCTACTCTTTATTCCCTCAGAACATTTTACCGGTTAGTTTTACCTCAGAGCTCTTCTTACATTATATATACATAAAACTCTCTTCCTGAATCTACTTGTGATTCTCTCATGGCATTTTACATATTAGTTTTCTCATTACTTTATAAAAACATAAAAGTGTTTTCATCACTCTACTGTTTATACCCTCAGAACGCCCGCCGCTAGTGCAGCGGTAAGTCTACGGACTTACAATTCTAAAATCAGGGTTTCGATTTCCTTCGGTGGGCTCAGCAAATAGCCCGATGTAGCTTTGCTAAAAGAATACAAACACACACCCTTAGAACATTAGCTTTACCACAGATCTGTCCTTACATTATTCATACATATATTTGTTGTCGTGATTCCACTGTTCATATCATCAAGACAGTTTACATTTTGGTTTTATCTCAGACTTTTCCTTACATCATATAAACATAGAGTTGTTGTTACGTCCCTACTATTCATTCCCTCAGAGTATTTAACACATTAGCTTTCCTCTGACCTCTCCTCACATTATATAAACATAAGATTGTTGTCATGAGTGTATTGTTCTTTCGCTTAGAATATTTTACACATTGGTTTTACCGCAGATGTCTGCTTACGTTATCTAAACATACTCAGTCCCTCAGAATATTTTACACATTTGTTTTTCCTCAGATCTCACCTTACATTACATAAATATACAATTGTTGTAAGGAATACTCTTCATTCACTCAGAATATTTTACATGTTACTTTTACGTCAAATCTGTCCTTACATTATATAAACAATAAATTCGAAAGCTACATTATATTCACGTCACACGACACCTTACGTTAGCTTTGCTGAAATAATATTATTTTTTCAGTCACAATGTTCAGGATTAGAGATATTTAAACAAATAATATCGTATCAACTTATGAATTAAGAAATTTCCCCTGCTTGTAATATTACGTTTTTCGCTGTTCCATTATTTTTAAGAACCCCCTCTTTCGTGTTGTCCGGCCTAATGACTTCACGACGCGTTGGCAGTGTTATATGGTAAATTGTTTTGTGCTTATCACAGCGTGGATCACGTAAGTCTTTTAGAGAAAATCATTATAAAAACTAATGCTTGACATACACACGTTAAGGAATCGCACAAACAGCCTGTACAAATTGTAATTGTTTGTCTGAGTAATGTGAGGAAAATGAAAGTAGAAAACGGCTCTCGGTTAGCTTAAGACAAGACATTTGGACGCAGAAACAGCAGATCGGTTAGTCGATAGGCGTGCACGAGTTCCTGAAGGTAATTTGAGAGTATTGTAATTGTGTCCTCATTTAATTAGTTTTGAAAAGAATGTGCATTACCGTCCGTGGCTCCACAGTAACAGAAGACGAAATGTATTAAATTTGGCGTTCTTTCCAATCAAAACTGTTAATGTTATCGCTCGAGGAACTATGCAAACAAACCTTCGTTCGCGTTTGATTAAACCACTGTTTAGATTCAGAGTTTTCATTCTACAAAGTATTATTAGTTGAACAGTTTAAAAGTTATTGCCTTTGATTATTCTTAAATAATAAAGTAATTAATAATAATTTCATTTCGTTTATTTCTTAAGGATAGGGTGGACGTATTGTGTATAAATGTATATTTATCTATCCACGGGATAGTTGTACTTTATTAAAGGATTAGCTAATGGCACTACAGATAGTCTCAGATCATGGAACACATTAATCAGCTGTATATGTTTTGGCTCATAAATAATTTCATATAATTCGGCAGTTCAATCTCATAACAGATGCCGTGCGGTTGGTGGTTTATGTTACAGCCTTTTACAGGGAAGGAGAGGTAGGTTCAAATAGTTTCAGTATTCTCCAGGAAAACGATAAAGCTCGCACAGCCAATCATTATCCACAAACAGAAAACTACGGTGACGAAAGAGAACCTTCTAATCCATAAACACACAGAAAAACCACCTTTAGTAAGATATTACATCAATTATTCTTTTTATAAGAAAGCAGGAAGTACATTAATCTCTTGCTTGAAACATCCTTTGACACAGACAGACTCAAACAAGCTACCTAATGTAGAATTCTAATTCAAATCATTCATGAAGTTAACATGTCATTCTAACTTATATGATGAGTGGTCACTTGTTTAGTCGTGTTGTAGCAGTAACTTTCTCATATTGATATCAGATAGATAAGAATATACATCTAGCTCATTTTGTCCTATGCTTAGTTAATAACACAAAATTATCTTTATGATAAACATATATAATAAAGTGAACAAAGTCACTCATTACACTGCACAACAACGTTTTTTTAAAAAAGTTTTGTTTCCTGAAAAGTTTTTGCTGATTGTGACAGGTACCTGGTGGGTATGCACAAATATAGTTTTGGTTTTGCTTCATCACGAAGGAACTCTGAGAAACAGGCAGTTAACTGTTTACCGGCAATAACGTATTTAATTGTGTTTATGTTTCTAATACGCTATTAAATTCAACATAATTAAAAGTTTTTTGCTCCTGGTTTTCGTTTGTATTCAATGTCCGGTGCATCACGTTGCAGTGTCCAACAGTAGTCAGCAAGTATTGACGGATTCCAGTTGACCTGATGTCATTTTTCCATTGTAGCAATGTCCTGGTGAATCCTTTCACATGTTCGTCACTAACAGCACAGAGATTTGCGGGGAAGAAGTCCAAGTGTGAGTAGAGGAAATGAATCTTGAGTGACATTTTGCACTTCATTGTTTTGTATGCTTTGAGAAGTTTGTCTACCAGCTGAATGTAATGTGGGGCTCTATAATTGCCAAGAAAATTGTCAACAACGTCTTTGAAGGCTTTTCAGGTAATCTTTTCCGGCCCTACTAAGATATCTTGGAACTGCTTGTCACTCATAACATGTCTGATCTGAGGGCCAACAAATATGCCCTCTTTGATCTTAACCTCAGTTATTCTTGGGAACATTTGTCTTAAATAACGAAAATTTTTGCCTTCTTTGTTCATTGCTTTCACAAAATTCTTCATAAGTCCCAATTTTATGTGAAGAGGAGGCAAAAAAATCTTTGACGACTCAACAAACAGTTCATGCGCCATATTTTTCTGTCCTGGAACTAACTTTTTATGGAGTGACCAGTTCTGTCAAGAATAATGTGGCACGACTGTCCCATTCACAGGTAAAACAACAGTACTTTGTATTGCCAAGCTGCAGTCCCAGTAACAGAGCAACGACTTTCAGATCTCCACAGATATTCCAGTTGTACTTGCTGTACTGGATGTGTTTCAGCAACATTTCCATGTTCTCGTAGGTTTCTTTTATATCCAACAGGCACTGAATGGTGAATGTTGTCAATGTGTATCAGAACAGCTTTGAGGCTTAACATTGATGAATCAATAAAGAGACGTCACTCTTGTGGGTCATGGCCACAACCCAAAGCAGAGAACAATCCTTTGATGTCGACACAGAAACAAAGACTGTCAACTTGTGCAGAGAATTTGGTTATATCATCTTGGCGGCTTCGAAAAACAGGAACTTTCGTACCTGGTGACAGCAAACACCATTCCTGTAGTCTCGAACCCAGCAATTTGGCTTTTGCTTTTGACAGACCCAAACCTCTGACCAGATCGTTTAATTCTGACTGTTATGAGATGCGGATCGCCTGAGGAACACAGTTCAAAATCCGGATCAATGTCACTGCCAGTTCCCTGTATTGCAGTTTCTTCATCTGGTTCATCTATGGTCCATTCCTCTGGTGGTTTCGGAATTAAAAAACTGTCGTCATGTGGCACGGGTCTCATTGCTGAAAGCAGATTAGGGTATTTATTCAATTGACTTCTTGTTTCTGGCAGAGAAACCGGAAACATTAGTCAAACAGAAGTAGCAGTCCTTCACAGTCTTTCTGTTCTCGCCATATCATCGGCACAGTAAACAGCATTGTCTTTTGTGTGCCTCTGAGCCAAGCTCTCAGAAAAACAGCACAGTCACACAACAAATGTAAGGCACCCATTCCTGGTCTTGATCACCAAATTTACAACTGAAGTAGAGATGATGTGCTTTCTTCACAAGATCAGTCACTGAGCATCTCTGATAAAAAAGCATGTTTGCCACAAATATAGCAGAATGTATTGTTGCTGTTACAACATTGATGAGAGATACTGACCAACACCAATCGTCCTGTAAAACATCTATAACATCTAACCTACTTGTTACATTGCTACTGAGGCAATACTATATTCTGAAACAATACGTACACACTATAAGGTCTATATTTATCCAATGAGCAGCATCTGTATATGCAAGCCATTTTTATAGCCTGCTGAGACAATGTCAAGCTGGATCAGGCCTGCCAGGTCTGCATACTTCTACAAAACAGCTTCCAACTTGGCCTGATTTCATGTCTGGACATGCCCAAACTGCACAAAACATTGTTCATAGGTCTCTTACAGAAACAAAAATTTTTGGACACAAATTTAAGAATAAAGCATGACAAAACTAAAGATTTCGATGAAACGGTACGTGATGGGCAAATTTGAATGTGATTTTCGTAATCAGCAACCAAAAACTATAAGGAACATCGAACAATGTTTGAGTAACAAAAACTTTGTTTTACAGTGTTATTAAGGAAGTTCCGTTTGATTTGTTTTAAACACACAATTTGACATTAACAATGACTCGGGAAAAACACACAATTTGACATTAACAATGACTCGGGAAAAACACACAAATTGACATTAACAATGACTCGGGAAAAACACACAAGTTGACATTAACAATGACTCAGGAAAAACACACAAGTTGACATTAACAATGACTCGGGAAAAACACACAAGTTGACATTAACAATGACTCGGGAAAAACACACAATTTGACATTAACAATGACTCGGGAAAGCTTCTCTTTGTCTTTCATGCGTCACAAGATGTGAGGTGAAGAGAAACTGACGCAGGAAACTCAGACCAGATTGTTTCCCAGTTTCCTTAACGTGTGGTGCATAAACCTTAGATCAAAATGTTTGTAGGTAATTTAATATTACTGGTTTACAGTCTAGCTCAATCTGTGTAGGAAGAGAAGACACTGTAAAAACACATGCTTTCATTGAAAGCACGATACATATGAAGTTAAGGTATGACCTCTTGTAAAGCTGAGACACCAGTTTTATCATTAAATAATACCAGATTGTAACTTATAAAAACTTATTCTAAAAAACTTATCTAACTTATTCTCTCATTGTAAGTATGATTTCTATGAAGGTAATTTAAGGCTGAGACTTCTCTTCTATGATTAGATAATGTCAGCTCTTAACTTCTAAAAACTTGGATATTTTAATTGAAGTTTTTATACATATAAAGTCAACATGAGGCTTGTTGTAGGGTTAAAACTTCTGTTCTATGATTAGATAATACCAGCTTCTAACCTTTAAAACCAGGAAACTGTCATTGAAATTATGGTGTCTATAAAGTTAACATGAGGCCTGATGGAGGACTGAGACTTCTATTCTATGACTAGCTAATACCAGTTTTTAACTTTAAACAACCTTCATACCCTCTATATATTTAATTGAAGGCTTGTTGCAAAGCTGATATTTCTGTTCTATAATTAGATAATACCAGGTTCTAACTTACAAAAAGATGCATATTCTCATTGAAGGTATGATCTATATAAAGTTAATATGAGGCCTGTTGTAAGGCTGAGACTTTTGTTTTATGATTACATAATACCAGCTTCTAACTTTAAACAACCTTCATACCCTCATTGAAGTTATGATATTCATAAAGTTAATACATGATGTGGAGGCGTGACTTATGTTCTATGATTAGATAATACTATCTTCTAACCTTTGAAAACCTGGATACTACATTTGAAAGTACCATATCTGTTAAAATAATATAAGGCCTATTGGACAGCTGAGATTTCCAATCTTTGAACAGATAATACCAGCTTCTAAGTTGTGAAAACGTGGCTACTTTCATTGGAAGAATTATAAGACTTGTTGTAATATTACGTAATACCAGCTTCCAACTGTTTGTGAGACCGTGGGAAAGCTAACTAGTTATTATTTCTTTTAGAATATCAACACACCTTAGTTTTTGTTTATTGTAAAGTTTGGAATATTAATTTCTAAACTTATAATAATCATTAATAGTTTTCTATCCATAACTTTTGAACGTTATAAACAACATGTCAAACATAAAATGAGATTACGAGAACATGTGATTGTTATAAGTTATAAACAATTTACATAACTTAAACTTGGATTGTTATGCGTGGAAAATATTCTTACCAAATTTGAGTTTTCATTGTTATTACCCGTTGTTTTTAACGTGATAAATAAGCATACCGAACTTACTTTTTATTAAGTTTTCATTGTTACTGTACATTTTTGTTAAAATTATAACTAACTATACAGAACCTTTTATGAATAATACATATCAAAATTAAGTTTTCATTGTTACTGATCATACATTTTAAACATGATAAATAACTATTCAGAACTTACCTTTTATTATGAATAAAACTTTTCAAAATTAAGTTTTCCCTGAAAATGCCCATTTTTGTTAAACATGATAAATGGCCCGACAAGTCCAGGTGGTTATGGCATTCGACTCGTAATTCGAGGGTCGCGGGTTCGAATCCCCGTCACACCAAACATTCTCGCCATTTCAGCTGTGCGGACGTTATAATATGTTTTTTAATCCCACTATTCGTTGGTAATAGTATAGCCCAAGAGTTGGCGATGAATGGTGATGACTAGCTGCCTTCCCTCTAGTCTTACACTGCTAAATTAGGGACGGCTAGCACAGATAGCCCTCGTGTAGCTTTGCGTGAAATTCAAAAACAAACAAACATGATAAATAACTTTACAGAACAAACTTTTATGATAAATAAAACTTATCAAAATGAAGTTTTTAATGTTAATGTAGATTTACATTAACAGTGAAAGTAACTTGTCGAAACGTGGCTTCTTTTATTTACGTGTAGTTATGGTTACACGGGATAAATTAGCTTCCGGATTTAAACTTTATATTTCTCCTTGTTTTTAGTAACTTGTGGTAAGAACCAAATTCATTTTTCCATTGTCGACCTTATATTTTAGTTTCATAATTTCGTGAACAATCTCATACTTCTATTAAAAATATACACTTTGTTTGATCGAATACTAATTATGTGAATCTAGGTTTTTGTTCTAACGTATTTGATTTGTGCTGTGTTTGACTTTGTCAATGAGAAGTTGTTTCTACGATTATACATCACAAACATTCATAATGATATCTACTTAATATTAATAAAAATCATACGTTAATTAAATTATACATCACGAACATTCATAATGATATCTACTTAACATTAATAAAAACCATACGTTAATTAAATTATATATCACGAACATTCATAATGATATCTACTTAACATTAATAAAAACCATACGTTAATTAAATTATACATCACAAACATTCATAATAATATATATTATTAAAAACCATACAAAACCATACATTAATTAAATGATGTATCACAAATATAATATTTATTAAATGTTAATGAAACGATACATTAACTAAATGATATACTGCAAACATTCATAATGTTTACTAAACATTAATAAAAGCCATACAGTAATTAAATTTGAGTGAATGAATTTTTAATGTTCTTACGACAGTGAGGGATGTTTCTCTTAAAGAACAGTCATGTTTTTGTTGAACTGTCAGAACATTATCTTGTTAATAACGGCAAGCTTGTCACTTCCATCTAACCAGCTTGTGTATTATCTCCTGTAGAGAAGAGCTTTTGACACTGACGTCTAGTGCAATATTCATACTATTCATTTGATATATTAGTTACTAACGGTCACTTAGGTGTATGAGACCGTCGTTCACAGCGAAATGTGTAAGAATTATCTGTATTTGCCTAAAGGAAATTGTATTTCTCTTTTAATGGTGTGTTTCACCCCTTAGGACACATCTTAACAGGGTTGAATAGAAGATGGACCTCTTTGGATGGAATGAAAAGAGAAGTTTACTAATGGACTATGGCTGTCGTTTGTGAGACAAGCCTATCTAAGACCTCGAGCTAAACGTACTTTTGGAATAAATTCTCTTATGAGCTTTATTCTATCTTTCTATCTTTTTTTTTTCTTTTTTCTTCGTGTAATCTTCCTCAGAGATAAGACCGAGAACGAGCCTCTGGCTGTTAAAAAAAATACATACTAAAACTAATCCGCATTACTCAAACAGATATTGGAAATTTGTTTCCGGAATGTACGGCCAGGGAACACTAAAGTTTTAGTATTAAGAAATCAAAAACGGCAATATCACATGACAGCACCCGTCCAATCAAAAGTAGGATGTTCAGGAGAAACCAAATAATGTGTTACAATAGGATACGGCCCGGGCATGGCCAGGTGGGTTAAGGCGTGCGACTCGTAATCTGAGGGTCGCGGGGTTTGCAATTCAGTCGCACCAAACATACTCGCTCTTTCAGCCATGGGGACTTTATAATGTTACGGTCAATCCCACCATTGGTTGGTAAGAGTAGCCCAAGAGTTGATGGTGGGTGGTGATGATTAGGTGTTTTCCCTCTAGTCTTGTACTGCTAAATTAGAGACGGCTAGCGCAGATAGCCCTTATATAGCTTTGCACAAAACTCAAAAACAAACAAACGATAGAATATACTCATGATTAATTATTATACTGAAGTCTAAAATATTTCTATGATTTATTATAATCTTAAATCTCAAAATAAACTTTGAATTTCACATTATTTTAACTGTAGAAATATACTATTACCGAACATTATTCTAAATCTAAAATAGAATGTTTATTGAACGTGGACTGAAATTTATAACCTTTAACCTAAGTGACAATTAATTCTTTGTCCAGGATGGAATGGTTAATAAAATTTTACTAACTTTAGAAGTGTTATGAATTTTAATAACCATATTTATAACAATTCATTCTAACACAAATAACTTAAGTAACAATATAATATAATAATAGTATAGTATAGAATATAATAATAGTAAAGTATACAATATAATAATGATATAATATATACTATTATAACAATATAATGTGCAACATAATAAGATAAGTAGTTCTTCCGTGTGCTCTACATAATATTGTTTATTGATTCTAATTTCGAGCAAACCAACACGAGACATATCTGTGATAGCCGTCCTTAATATAGCAGTGATAGACCAGAGAGACAAGAAGCTAGGCAGCCCCACCCACCACCAACAATTGCGCTGTTAATTCACCCACCTGAACATGCTGGGTCAAGATAATATTAAAAACAACTAGTTCAGCTTTGCTTGATTTTAACAACTACTAGTTAGCTCTACTTAATATAAACAATTAATAGCTAGATCTACATCATATTAACAACTAATAGTTAGCTATACTTAATATGAACAACTGTAGTTAAGATTTAAGTATGTTAGAACGGTTGTTTAGAGTAGATAGATTTAAGAATGTTACTTAGGTATGTTGTTGAGACTTGATAGATTTTAGAATATTATAAGTGTCTGTTGTTGAGATTTAAGTATGTTAGTACGGGTTTTTAGAGCAGATAGTTTAAGAATGTTACTAAGGTCTGTTGTTGAGAGTAGATACATTTAAAAATGTTTCTAGGGTCTGTTGTTGAGACTAGACAGATTTTAAAATGTTATAAGTGTCTTTTGTTGAGATTTAAGTATGTTAGTACGGGTTTTTTACGGTAGCTAGATTTAAAAATGTCACTAGGGTCTGTTGTTGAGAGTAAATAGATTTAAAATGTCACTAGGGTCTGTTGTTGAGAGTAAATAGATTTGAGATTGTTAATGAAGTCTGTTGTTGAGACTAGATAGATTAAATAAAAAGGTTAGTAAGGTGTGTTGTGAGATGAGATAGATTTTAAAATATTACTAAAGTATATTTGTGATACTACTTCGATTTCATAGTGTTAGTAAAGTTTGTTTTTAAGATTTAAGTTTGTTTGTACGGTTTTTTTTTAGTAGATTGATTTCAGAATGTTACTATTGTTTGTTGTTGAGACTAGATAGATTTAAAAATTTTCACCGTTTAGGACTTTTTCTGATTAATATTTTTACTTGTGAATATTAGTCCTAATATTAACAGTAGTTTATCTTGTTCTTTAGGGTTTTATCGATACACTAACGGAATTACAATACTTAATTTAGTGGTTCGATTCTCCTTGTTGGATAGAGCGCAGACAGTACATTATTTAACTTTGCATTAAAACAATCACACGGGGTATATGGATTTGGTTTCCGGTTTCTTCGCTATAATGACCGCAGAAAGAATTGTAGACAATAAAAATCAGAAAATAATTATATTCCCTTAAATATGATCGGTACATTTTTCTAATAATTTAACTGTTTAGAAACGGTTCGATATAGAAGTCTTTAATGTTTCGTTCTCTCTCTACTGTTACTGTCTCATTAACTTTTTAATTATTCAGCTAAAATTTCACGCAGAAATAAATTAATATTAATATTTTAATAACTGTCGTTTAGGTAAAATTAGTCTCGTGTAATTTAACTGTGGCGCTGCTTATGATTGTTTTTAATTTTTAGCAATATACATAATTTTGAAAGTATCTGTAAAGTTTATTGAAGGACCGAAATATGGGAGAGATAAGTAGAAAATTTTGCTTTCCCATATTTACAAAGTTCTTAGCTTCGTTCCTGACGGCGATCCGCTTTAATTTGTTTAGTTCTCAGAGTGGCCACCAGTTGTCGACGAGCAGTAGATGCTTATGAGTGAATGGCAAAAATAAATTGACTCCAAGTGGTTCTGAAACCAACAATATTACACAGTAGAGATATACGACGAACATATTAGAAGTTGCTAAGTAGTCCCGGTTGTTGGAAACTTATAAGAATTACTTACAGTTAAAAACAACCCTTTGAAATCTCCTGTTTAAAGAACGTTAACATTAAACTATGGATTTACTAAATGACCTTCGGTTTAATATACAGTCAATACAAAGTTGTCTTTCAATTTAGTGTTTACATCACACGAGTTGTTAAAACGATTGAAGGACCTTTGTAAGTGGCGCCCTCTAT
The DNA here is from genome assembly GCA_011833715.1 of Carcinoscorpius rotundicauda. Classification (NCBI taxonomy): domain Eukaryota; kingdom Metazoa; phylum Arthropoda; class Merostomata; order Xiphosura; family Limulidae; genus Carcinoscorpius; species Carcinoscorpius rotundicauda. The sequence continues at coordinate 89,820,161 of CM022398.1, forward strand.
TACCCACAAGCAGTGTGACAGTTGGAGTAAGCCCGCGTGTTTATCTGCACCGACACTTAAGTGGCGGGCACGTTGTGTATCGGCAGGTCCTGAACGTTACCCGTGTTACGTCTAGATCTTACATTCAGACGTCAGGCTAAGAGGCGCGGTCTTCATTATCTTTGGTCATTTATTCCACATAAAGGAAAACTCTTGATAGGAATTTACGACTACGACATTTGGTGAAAGTTGTCAGATACACTGCCGTTCAACAATAGGTGTTAAAACAGATAAAATCACCCGATTTTATAGCAAGTAAAGCGCCTGACGGATTTCCCCTAATCTCGTGGTTGGAATAGGCAATGTAAAAGACTATTTTAGTTTTTGTTTTCTCTCTTTTATCGACCATAGACAGGCTTCAAGTTACTACTTCTAAAAGTTTAATCCTATTGGAAGAATAGCCAAGTTGAAAACTTACGTTTTGTTATTTTGATTCGGATATTTTTCATAATGGATGCTTCGAAAGATAGAGCCGCCACCGAACTACTGAGAAGGTAAGGAAATATAAGAGCAGCTTTTCTGAAGTGTTGATATTTAGGCATTTGCTCGAGGTTTTAATTTTCTGATTTAACCTTTTTTTCTTAATTAATTACTTTAAAGTAAATAAAAACGATGTCAACTTATTTGCTTTGTTTCGTTTGCAGAAAGTAAGAAAAACAACTGTTAAAAACAATAAAATCAAATTTACAATGTGAAATAAAGGGTTGGTAAAATCCAGAAATCTCCAGTGTTATTGAATATTAGATTATTATAACTTCCGTAATCGTAGACGTACGTACCGTCGTATTTGTATACAGCTGTGGTCTCTCTTATAGTTGATGTACCGTCGTATTTGTATACAGCTGTGGTCTCTCTTATAGTTGATGTACCGTCGTATTTGTATACAGCTGTGGTCTCTCTTATAGTTGATGTACCGTCGTATTTGTATACAGCTGTGGTCTCTCTTATAGTTGATGTACCGTCGTATTTGTATACAGCTGTGGTCTCTCTTATAGTTGATGTACCGTCATATTTGTATATAGCTGTGGCCTGTTTTATAGTTGATGTACCGTCGTATTTGTATATAGCTGTGGTTTGTTTTATAGTTGATGTACCGTCGTATTTGTATACAGCTGTGGTTTGTTTTATAGTTGATGTACCGTCGTATTTGTATATAGCTGTGGTTTGTTTTATAGTTGATGTACCGTCATATTTGTATATAGCTGTGGTTTGTTTTATAGTTGATGTACCATCATATTTGTGTATAGCTGTGGTCTGTTTTATAGTTGATGAACCATCATATTTGTGTATAACTGTGGCCTGTCTTATAGTTGATGTACCGTCATATTTGTATATAGCTGTGGTTTGTTTTATAGTTGATGTACCGTCGTATTTGTATATAGCTGTGGTTTGTTTTATAGTTGATGTACCGTCGTATTTGTATATAGCTGTGGTTTGTTTTATAGTTGATGTACCGTCATATTTGTATATAGCTGTGGTTTGTTTTATAGCTGATGTACCGTCATATTTGTGTATAGCTGTGGTCTGTTTTATAGTTGATGTACCGTCATATTTGTGTATAGCTGTGGCCTGTTTAATAGCTGATGTACCGTTCTATTTGTCTATAGCTGTGGCCTGTTTTATAGTTGATGTACCATCATATTTGTGTATAGCTGTGGTTTGTTTTATAGTTGATGTACCCTCATATTTGTATATAGCTGTGGTCTGTTTTATAGTTGATGAACCATCATATTTGTGTATAACTGTGGCCTGTCTTATAGTTGATGTACCGTCGTATTTGTATATAGCTGTGGTTTGTTTTATAGTTGATGTACCGTCGTATTTGTATATAGCTGTGGTTTGTTTTATAGTTGATGTACCGTCGTATTTGTATATAGCTGTGGTTTGTTTTATAGTTGATGTACCGTCATATTTGTGTATAGCTGTGGCCTGTTTCATAGTTGATGTACCACCATATTTGTGCACAGCTGTGGTCTGTTTTATAGTTGATGTACCCTCATATTTGTATATAGCTGTGGTCTGTTTTATAGTTGATGAACCATCATATTTGTGTATAACTGTGGCCTGTCTTATAGTTGATGTACCGTCATATTTGTATATAGCTGTGGTTTGTTTTATAGTTGATGTACCATCATATTTGTGTATAGCTGTGGTCTATTTTATTGTTGATGTACCGTCGTATTTGTATATAGCTGTGGTTTGTTTTATAGTTGATGTACCGTCATATTTGTGTATAGCTGTGGCCTGTTTCATAGTTGATGTACCACCATATTTGTGCACAGCTGTGGCCTGTTTTATAGTTGATGTACCACCATATTTGTATATAGCTGTGGTCTGTTTTATAGTTGATGTACCCTCATATTTGTATATAGCTGTGGTCTGTTTTATAGTTGATGAACCATCATATTTGTGTATAACTGTGGCCTGTCTTATAGTTGATGTACCGTCATATTTGTATATAGCTGTGGTTTGTTTTATAGTTGATGTACCATCATATTTGTGTATAGCTGTGGTCTATTTTATTGTTGATGTACCGTCGTATTTGTATATAGCTGTGGTTTGTTTTATAGTTGATGTACCGTCATATTTGTGTATAGCTGTGGCCTGTTTCATAGTTGATGTACCACCATATTTGTGCACAGCTGTGGCCTGTTTTATAGTTGATGTACCACCATATTTGTATATAGCTGTGGTTTGTTTTATAGTTGATGTACCCTCATATTTGTATATAGCTGTGGTCTGTTTTATAGTTGATGAACCATCATATTTGTGTATAACTGTGGCCTGTCTTATAGTTGATGTACCGTCATATTTGTATATAGCTGTGGTTTGTTTTATAGTTGATGTACCATCATATTTGTGTATAGCTGTGGTCTATTTTATTGTTGATGTACCGTCATATTTGTATAGAGCTGTGGCCTGTTTTATTGTAGATGTACCGTCATATTTGTGTATAGCTGTGGCCTGTTTTATAGCTGATGTACCGTCCTATTTGTCTATAGCTGTGGCCTGTTTTATAGCTGATGTACCGTCCTATTTGTATATAGCTGTGGTTTGTTTTATAGTTGATGTACCATCATATTTGTGTATAGCTGTGGTCTATTTTATTGTTGATGTACCGTCGTATTTGTATATAGCTGTGGTTTGTTTTATAGTTGATGTACCATCATATTTGTGTATAGCTGTGGCCTGTTTCATAGTTGATGTACCACCATATTTGTGCACAGCTGTGGCCTGTTTTATAGTTGATGTACCACCATATTTGTATATAGCTGTGGTCTGTTTTATAGTTGATGTACCCTCATATTTGTATATAGCTGTGGTCTGTTTTATAGTTGATGAACCATCATATTTGTGTATAACTGTGGCCTGTCTTATAGTTGATGTACCGTCATATTTGTATATAGCTGTGGTTTGTTTTATAGTTGATGTACCATCATATTTGTGTATAGCTGTGGTCTATTTTATTGTTGATGTACCGTCGTATTTGTATATAGCTGTGGTTTGTTTTATAGTTGATGTACCGTCATATTTGTGTATAGCTGTGGCCTGTTTCATAGTTGATGTACCACCATATTTGTGCACAGCTGTGGCCAGTTTTATAGTTGATGTACCACCATATTTGTATATAGCTGTGGTCTGTTTTATAGTTGATGTACCCTCATATTTGTATATAGCTGTGGTCTGTTTTATAGTTGATGAACTATCATATTTGTGTATAACTGTGGCCTGTCTTATAGTTGATGTACCGTCATATTTGTATATAGCTGTGGTTTGTTTTATAGTTGATGTACCATCATATTTGTGTATAGCTGTGGTCTATTTTATTGTTGATGTACCGTCATATTTGTATAGAGCTGTGGCCTGTTTTATTGTAGATGTACCGTCATATTTGTGTATAGCTGTGGCCTGTTTTATAGCTGATGTACCGTCCTATTTGTCTATAGCTGTGGCCTGTTTTATAGCTGATGTACCGTCCTATTTGTATATAGCTGTGGTTTGTTTTATAGTTGATGTACCCTCATATTTGTTCATAGCTGTGGCCTGTTTTATAGTTGATGTACCGTCATATTTGTGTATAGCTGTGGTCTGTTTTATAGTTGATGTACCGTCATATTTGTGTATAGCTGTGGCCTGTTTTATAGTTGATGTACTATCATATTTGTGCATAGCTGTGGCCTGTTTTATAGTTGATGTACCGTCATATTTGTGTATAGCTGTGGTCTCTCTTATAGTTGATGTACCGTCATATTTGTTCATATCTGTGGCCTGTTTTATAGTTGATGTACCGTCATATTTGTATATAGCTGTGGTCTGTTTTATAGTTGATGTACCGTCATATTTGTGTATAGCTGTGGTCTGTTTTATAGTTGATGTACCGTCATATTTGTGTATAGCTGTGGTCTGTTTTATAGTTGATGAACCATCATATTTGTGTATAACTGTGGCCTGTCTTATAGTTGATGTACCGTCATATTTGTGTATAGCTGTGGCCTGTTTTATAGTTGATGTACTATCATATTTGTGCATAGCTGTGGCCTGTTTTATAGTTGATGTACCGTCATATTTGTGTATAGCTGTGGTCTCTCTTATAGTTGATGTACCGTCATATTTGTTCATATCTGTGGCCTGTTTCATAGTTGATGTACCACCATATTTGTGCACAGCTGTGGCCTGTTTTATAGTTGATGTACCACCATATTTGTATATAGCTGTGGTCTGTTTTATAGTTGATGTACCCTCATATTTGTATATAGCTGTGGTCTGTTTTATAGTTGATGAACCATCATATTTGTGTATAACTGTGGCCTGTCTTATAGTTGATGTACCGTCATATTTGTATATAGCTGTGGTTTGTTTTATAGTTGATGTACCATCATATTTGTGTATAGCTGTGGTCTATTTTATTGTTGATGTACCGTCGTATTTGTATATAGCTGTGGTTTGTTTTATAGTTGATGTACCGTCATATTTGTGTATAGCTGTGGCCTGTTTCATAGTTGATGTACCACCATATTTGTGCACAGCTGTGGCCAGTTTTATAGTTGATGTACCACCATATTTGTATATAGCTGTGGTCTGTTTTATAGTTGATGTACCCTCATATTTGTATATAGCTGTGGTCTGTTTTATAGTTGATGAACTATCATATTTGTGTATAACTGTGGCCTGTCTTATAGTTGATGTACCGTCATATTTGTATATAGCTGTGGTTTGTTTTATAGTTGATGTACCGTCATATTTGTATAGAGCTGTGGCCTGTTTTATTGTAGATGTACCGTCATATTTGTGTATAGCTGTGGCCTGTTTTATAGCTGATGTACCGTCCTATTTGTCTATAGCTGTGGCCTGTTTTATAGCTGATGTACCGTCCTATTTGTATATAGCTGTGGTTTGTTTTATAGTTGATGTACCCTCATATTTGTTCATAGCTGTGGCCTGTTTTATAGTTGATGTACCGTCATATTTGTGTATAGCTGTGGTCTGTTTTATAGTTGATGTACCGTCATATTTGTGTATAGCTGTGGCCTGTTTTATAGTTGATGTACTATCATATTTGTGCATAGCTGTGGCCTGTTTTATAGTTGATGTACCGTCATATTTGTGTATAGCTGTGGTCTCTCTTATAGTTGATGTACCGTCATATTTGTTCATATCTGTGGCCTGTTTTATAGTTGATGTACCGTCATATTTGTATATAGCTGTGGTCTGTTTTATAGTTGATGTACCGTCATATTTGTGTATAGCTGTGGTCTGTTTTATAGTTGATGTACCGTCATATTTGTGTATAGCTGTGGTCTGTTTTATAGTTGATGAACCATCATATTTGTGTATAACTGTGGCCTGTCTTATAGTTGATGTACCGTCATATTTGTATATAGCTGTGGTTTGTTTTATAGTTGATGTACCATCATATTTGTGTATAGCTGTGGTCTATTTTATTGTTGATGTACCGTCGTATTTGTATATAGCTGTGGTTTGTTTTATAGTTGATGTACCGTCATATTTGTGTATAGCTGTGGCCTGTTTCATAGTTGATGTACCACCATATTTGTGCACAGCTGTGGCCAGTTTTATAGTTGATGTACCACCATATTTGTATATAGCTGTGGTCTGTTTTATAGTTGATGTACCCTCATATTTGTATATAGCTGTGGTCTGTTTTATAGTTGATGAACTATCATATTTGTGTATAACTGTGGCCTGTCTTATAGTTGATGTACCGTCATATTTGTATATAGCTGTGGTTTGTTTTATAGTTGATGTACCATCATATTTGTGTATAGCTGTGGTCTATTTTATTGTTGATGTACCGTCATATTTGTATAGAGCTGTGGCCTGTTTTATTGTAGATGTACCGTCATATTTGTGTATAGCTGTGGCCTGTTTTATAGCTGATGTACCGTCCTATTTGTCTATAGCTGTGGCCTGTTTTATAGCTGATGTACCGTCCTATTTGTATATAGCTGTGGTTTGTTTTATAGTTGATGTACCCTCATATTTGTTCATAGCTGTGGCCTGTTTTATAGTTGATGTACCGTCATATTTGTGTATAGCTGTGGTCTGTTTTATAGTTGATGTACCGTCATATTTGTGTATAGCTGTGGCCTGTTTTATAGTTGATGTACTATCATATTTGTGCATAGCTGTGGCCTGTTTTATAGTTGATGTACCGTCATATTTGTGTATAGCTGTGGTCTCTCTTATAGTTGATGTACCGTCATATTTGTTCATATCTGTGGCCTGTTTTATAGTTGATGTACCGTCATATTTGTATATAGCTGTGGTCTGTTTTATAGTTGATGTACCGTCATATTTGTGTATAGCTGTGGTCTGTTTTATAGTTGATGTACCGTCATATTTGTGTATAGCTGTGGTCTGTTTTATAGTTGATGTACTATCATATTTGTGCATAGCTGTGGCCTGTTTTATAGTTGATGTACCGTCATATTTGTGTATAGCTGTGGTCTCTCTTATAGTTGATGTACCATCATATTTGTGTATAGCTGTGGTCTGTTTTATAGTTGATGTACCGTCATATTTGTATATAGCTGTGGCCTGTTTTATAGTTGATGTACCGTCATATTTGTATATAGCTGTGGCCTGTTTTATAGTTGATGTACCGTCATATTTGTATATAGCTGTGGTTTGTTTTATAGTTGATGTACCATCATATTTGTGTATAGCTGTGGTCTATTTTATTGTTGATGTACCGTCATATTTGTATAGAGCTGTGGCCTGTTTTATTGTAGATGTACCGTCATATTTGTGTATAGCTGTGGCCTGTTTTATAGCTGATGTACCGTCCTATTTGTCTATAGCTGTGGCCTGTTTTATAGCTGATGTACCGTCCTATTTGTATATAGCTGTGGTTTGTTTTATAGTTGATGTACCCTCATATTTGTTCATAGCTGTGGCCTGTTTTATAGTTGATGTACCGTCATATTTGTGTATAGCTGTGGTCTGTTTTATAGTTGATGTACCGTCATATTTGTGTATAGCTGTGGCCTGTTTTATAGTTGATGTACTATCATATTTGTGCATAGCTGTGGCCTGTTTTATAGTTGATGTACCGTCATATTTGTGTATAGCTGTGGTCTCTCTTATAGTTGATGTACCATCATATTTGTGTATAGCTGTGGTCTGTTTTATAGTTGATGTACCGTCATATTTGTATATAGCTGTGGCCTGTTTTATAGTTGATGTACCGTCATATTTGTGTATAGCTGTGGTCTGTTTTATAGTTGATGTACCGTCATATTTGTATATAGTTGTGGCCTGTTTTATAGTTGATGTACCGTCATATTTGTATATAGCTGTGGCCTGTTTTATAGTTGATGTACCGTCATATTTGTGTATAGCTGTGGCCTGTTTTATAGCTGATGTACCGTCATATTTGTGTATAGCTGTGGTCTGTTTTATAGTTGATGTACCGTCATATTTGTGTATAGCTGTGGCCTGTTTTATAGCTGATGTACCGTCCTATTTGTATATAGCTGTGGTTTGTTTTATAGTTGATGTACCATCATATTTGTGTATAGCTGTGGTCTATTTTATTGTTGATGTACCGTCGTATTTGTATATAGCTGTGGTTTGTTTTATAGTTGATGTACCGTCATATTTGTGTATAGCTGTGGCCTGTTTCATAGTTGATGTACCACCATATTTGTGCACAGCTGTGGCCTGTTTTATAGTTGATGTACCACCATATTTGTATATAGCTGTGGTCTGTTTTATAGTTGATGTACCCTCATATTTGTATATAGCTGTGGTCTGTTTTATAGTTGATGAACCATCATATTTGTGTATAACTGTGGCCTGTCTTATAGTTGATGTACCGTCATATTTGTATATAGCTGTGGTTTGTTTTATAGTTGATGTACCATCATATTTGTGTATAGCTGTGGTCTATTTTATTGTTGATGTACCGTCGTATTTGTATATAGCTGTGGTTTGTTTTATAGTTGATGTACCGTCATATTTGTGTATAGCTGTGGCCTGTTTCATAGTTGATGTACCACCATATTTGTGCACAGCTGTGGCCTGTTTTATAGTTGATGTACCACCATATTTGTATATAGCTGTGGTCTGTTTTATAGTTGATGTACCCTCATATTTGTATATAGCTGTGGTCTGTTTTATAGTTGATGAACTATCATATTTGTGTATAACTGTGGCCTGTCTTATAGTTGATGTACCGTCATATTTGTATATAGCTGTGGTTTGTTTTATAGTTGATGTACCATCATATTTGTGTATAGCTGTGGTCTATTTTATTGTTGATGTACCGTCATATTTGTATAGAGCTGTGGCCTGTTTTATTGTAGATGTACCGTCATATTTGTGTATAGCTGTGGCCTGTTTTATAGCTGATGTACCGTCCTATTTGTCTATAGCTGTGGCCTGTTTTATAGCTGATGTACCGTCCTATTTGTATATAGCTGTGGTTTGTTTTATAGTTGATGTACCCTCATATTTGTTCATAGCTGTGGCCTGTTTTATAGTTGATGTATCGTCATATTTGTGTATAGCTGTGGTCTGTTTTATAGTTGATGTACCGTCATATTTGTGTATAGCTGTGGCCTGTTTTATAGTTGATGTACTATCATATTTGTGCATAGCTGTGGCCTGTTTTATAGTTGATGTACCGTCATATTTGTGTATAGCTGTGGTCTCTCTTATAGTTGATGTACCGTCATATTTGTTCATATCTGTGGCCTGTTTTATAGTTGATGTACCGTCATATTTGTATATAGCTGTGGTCTGTTTTATAGTTGATGTACCGTCATATTTGTGTATAGCTGTGGTCTGTTTTATAGTTGATGTACCGTCATATTTGTGTATAGCTGTGGTCTGTTTTATAGTTGATGTACTATCATATTTGTGCATAGCTGTGGCCTGTTTTATAGTTGATGTACCGTCATATTTGTGTATAGCTGTGGTCTCTCTTATAGTTGATGTACCATCATATTTGTGTATAGCTGTGGTCTGTTTTATAGTTGATGTACCGTCATATTTGTATATAGCTGTGGCCTGTTTTATAGTTGATGTACCGTCATATTTGTATATAGCTGTGGCCTGTTTTATAGTTGATGTACCGTCATATTTGTATATAGCTGTGGTTTGTTTTATAGTTGATGTACCATCATATTTGTGTATAGCTGTGGTCTATTTTATTGTTGATGTACCGTCATATTTGTATAGAGCTGTGGCCTGTTTTATTGTAGATGTACCGTCATATTTGTGTATAGCTGTGGCCTGTTTTATAGCTGATGTACCGTCCTATTTGTCTATAGCTGTGGCCTGTTTTATAGCTGATGTACCGTCCTATTTGTATATAGCTGTGGCCTGTTTTATAGCTGATGTACCGTCCTATTTGTATATAGCTGTGGTTTGTTTTATAGTTGATGTACCCTCATATTTGTTCATAGCTGTGGCCTGTTTTATAGTTGATGTACCGTCATATTTGTGTATAGCTGTGGTCTGTTTTATAGTTGATGTACCGTCATATTTGTGTATAGCTGTGGCCTGTTTTATAGTTGATGTACTATCATATTTGTGCATAGCTGTGGCCTGTTTTATAGTTGATGTACCGTCATATTTGTGTATAGCTGTGGTCTCTCTTATAGTTGATGTACCGTCATATTTGTTCATATCTGTGGCCTGTTTTATAGTTGATGTACCGTCATATTTGTATATAGCTGTGGTCTGTTTTATAGTTGATGTACCGTCATATTTGTGTATAGCTGTGGTCTGTTTTATAGTTGATGTACCGTCATATTTGTGTATAGCTGTGGTCTGTTTTATAGTTGATGTACTATCATATTTGTGCATAGCTGTGGCCTGTTTTATAGTTGATGTACCGTCATATTTGTGTATAGCTGTGGTCTCTCTTATAGTTGATGTACCATCATATTTGTGTATAGCTGTGGTCTGTTTTATAGTTGATGTACCGTCATATTTGTATATAGCTGTGGCCTGTTTTATAGTTGATGTACCGTCATATTTGTATATAGCTGTGGCCTGTTTTATAGTTGATGTACCGTCATATTTGTGTATAGCTGTGTCCTGTTTTATTGTAGATGTACCGTCATATTTATATACAGCTGTGGTCTGTTTTGTAGTTGATGTACCCTCATATTTGTTCATAGCTGTGGCCTGTTTTATAGTTGATGTACCGTCATATTTGTGTATAGCTGTGGTCTGTTTTATAGTTGATGTACCGTCATATTTGTGTATAGCTGTGGCCTGTTTTATAGTTGATGTACCGTCATATTTGTGTATAGCTGTGGCCTGTTTTATAGCTGATGTACCGTCATATTTGTGTATAGCTGTGGTCTGTTTTATAGTTGATGTACCGTCATATTTGTGTATAGCTGTGGCCTGTTTAATAGCTGATGTACCGTTCTATTTGTCTATAGCTGTGGCCTGTTTTATTGATGTTTCGTCGTATTTGTGTATAGCTGTGGCCTGATATATTATTGTACATGTGCTCTGGGTTCTGTTGTTTGTAAAACAAAGTGTTTATTTGGATCTGTTTTAACGTTGTTTGGATAAATAACCTGATTTTAGACATTTTGAAAGATACAAAAATTTGATCGAAGTTCACATGTATTTCACACACGTAAATAAGACCCGATATTTCGACACAAACCACATTTGTGTGTTTTGATACCCGCAGTGTGCACAGTACAGAATACCATTGTTTAACATTGTGTTACCAGCAGACAGTTACATATGTTATGAAACTTAGTTGAATGGACGGCAACTGCCCTTTGTGGAGACACAAGTGTAGAGGACTTTCGAAAGTCTTTCGCCTAAACCAGCGGTCTCCAACCTTTTTTATGCCTCGCACCCCTAAAAAAAAATTAATATGTTCTCGCAACCCTCACAGTAATTATTTCTTTAAGAATAAAGGTAAAGGTGACGGTAGAAACGATAGTGTATCGTAACAAGGTAAAGAACTACGTCTGTAATTAGAAAAATAAATATTAATCGAACGTAATTTTTGAATATATAGGACAGTATCCTTATTATAAACAACAACAAAAAAAAACTGAAATGTTATCTCGCATCCATAAGTTGGAAACCACTGGTCTAAACAATCTATCAAAGAGTAGCAATATTACTTTCTTACTGATAGTTTGCACGTGCAGCTCTGTAGAAGAATTGATGGTCGTTATTATAAATAAATATAATATTTAATATGCATAGTCAATCCTTTTGCCAAGTAACACCTGGGAAACATTATGAAAGTAAGAATATATTCTTGAAAAGTAACGAGTCATTTCACCATGAATGTCATGGATGTTTTCTCTTAGAATGTCATGGATGTTTTTTAAACCGAAATCGTCGAGCTGGGGAAGTTGTCAATGATAACTTATTTTAGTTTTCTTTACCTCGGATATTTCACTCATAATAACAAATCAGTAAGCTTTTAATAACAGATGCACGATAGATATTGATTGTTTGAAAACGATGTTTCTTATAAACAAGACATTAATGTATTTTAACACATAACATCATACATCAGATAAAAGTCAAAATTCAATTTTGAAACTTTCCAGAATCCCTCGGCCTGATAGGTAAGACGTGGTTGTAGAGAAATAGACACTAAAGAGTCCATCTGGTTGTAAGGAAATACGTTATTGTTGTAAACAAAGAGACAACCTAGACTATATTATTACAATAACATAATTATACCTGAAGTTTGTCATAATCAACAGAATGAATCACTAATAATTTACATATTATACAAATCACTGTTGTCTCACTCGTGTCTTAATGATGAGTTCAGGTATATTACATTCGTTTGTACTTTCACCGTTACAGAAAATCTAGTTTCGAATGAAATTTATCGGTTAGTTAAAATGTGAAAGTTCCGGAAGTTTTTGAAATATCTTGTGAGGTTGTTGATGCATTTCTTTGGTATTTCGGAGTGATTAATGCAATCGTAAATAGTCTATCAGAAATGTGACAGTTCATATCTGTGATTCCTAATGGTAGATTTATTAATTTGAGTCGTCATATTTCACATAAGTTAGCTTATTAAACAAGTCGAATGAAGTTAATAACTCATAATCAGAGCATACTCAATTTGATTACAACTGCTATCGTATATTTCATTCTCAACATACACATGTAGTCCTTGACGTGCACGAGCCATTAAAATACGTTGTCGGCGCTCAAGAATTTCTTTTCAAAATTTCTTCTACTTTTTTTTTATTTTGTATTCTTAACAAGTTTGCCAAACGGAAGTTTCAGTACATCTCGAGTGTTACGAATATTTTTAGCTCCGGCAGACTTGTATATTCTGACATTAGCTATCCCGTGTGTTCTCACGTTTACACCAAGAGTTCTATATCCTCAACTTCTTTAACCCTCATGTTTTATATGCTTATGGAAGAAATTCACAGGTTAAACAATATTCACTAGGAGAAACATACAGGTTAAACAATATTCACTAGGAGAAACATACAGGTTAAACAATATTCACTAGGAGAAACATACAGGTTAAACAATATTGACTAGGAGAGACGTACAGGTAAAACAATATTGACTAGTAGTGACGTACAGATTAAAGAATGTTGACTAGGAGAAACATACAGGTTAAACAATATTGACTAGTAGTGACGTACAGGTTAAACAATGTTGACTAGGAGAAACACACAGGTTAAACAACATTGACTAGAAGAGACGTACAGGTTAAACAATATTGGCTAGGAGAGACTACAGGTTAATATTGACTAGAATAGACTTACAGGTTAAACAATATTGAATGGAAGAGACGCGCAGGTCAAATAATATTAACTAGGAGAAACGTTCAGGTTAAAGAAACTTGCAGGTTAGACTCTTTTGTGAACGTCTTTTAGCGTACACTAGTGACATAAAGTAGCAACTTCATGTTTTGTGAACGTCTTTTAGCGTACACTAGTTATATAAAGTAGCAACTACATGTTTTGTGAACGTCTTTTAGCGTACACTAGTGATATAAAGTAGCAACTTCATGTTTTGATTAGAAAAATCTGTCTGTGAAGTAGGATTTATAATTCAGAGAATGAATGAGTGAAATCTTATGCTTACACTGTTGCATATCATATGTTCCCGACAAATAATGAACATTTGTAAAAGAAAAACAACTTATAATAAAACACTTCATTCCAATAAACACCAAATTTATTCAAAAACCAGGTACACAACTAAAGTCTATACTACACTGAGAAACATAACACCAACATAATAATTTATAGAATACAATGTAACAACTGCCGCGATTTCTATACTGGAGAAACAAGCAGAAAAATGGAAACCAGGTTCAACGAAAACACACAAACACACACACACAAAACACCCCTTCGTACGTGTAACGAACACTGTAAATCAAATAATCACAACATAACCATAGAAAACAACCAAATAGTAAGTAGGAAAGCAAATATAAACAAACGCAAAATCAAAAAGCCCTATTTGTACAACAACTAAAACTAAAATTAAACCAGTATAAACACCTTTATACCTTTACCAATTAATAACCTAACATCTAACTGCAACGCCCCCTATATTCCGTACCTGTTTATACTCGTCCCTAAGACATGCCCAGCAACGGTCAGTTGCAAACTGACTTTGTTAACCTGAAGATGACCTAAGAAGGTCGAAACTTTGCTCTCTAATTTATTTTAATTAAAGCTTTAATACCCATAACAGACGTCTTGAGAATAGCTTTCATACGTGTGCTTTTGTTTATTTTTAAAAACAATGGACATTGTTCAGCTCTGAGGTGAGAGGTAATGAGCTATTTCATAGCTCGAGTTGGACTGTACTCGGTATCTTTAGAAAGCACACTGAATCTTTGTCTTAGTTTGGCACTGATGTCACTCGTCATGAAAGGTAGTGCGCGTGCAGCAGCTAAATTTAAACTTGGTCACGCATGATATGTGAAGGGTTTTCGATAAAATTCCCTGAAGGTCTGTTAAGCCCAATATGTCCGTTGTACATATTATTAAACCTTCTGGAGTGCAAGTGTTGCCGTCCTAGAACTGCTGACGGATTTAGTTATTCGTCTTAGGCGTTTAATGTAAGATCTATTTTCTAAACCCAGAATTGATGAGTGTTTTAGAAAATTCATCCTTCGCTCTAGAAGTTTTAAAATTACTGTCCCTAAAAAAAATGTATATCATATATTATGTCACGACTGTGTGTGATTAAGTTAAAGAACGTATGTAAACAGTTTTAATTTTCCGTGTTGTCGTAATGGAAGCGATATCACATTTTTGCACTTCACCGCTAACAGGTCGAAAGTATATTAAATACATGACATAGTGCGGTTAGGCCTATTATAGCGAATCTTACTGACAAGGTAGTAGCTGAGAAATGAGGTAAATAATGATTTGTTAACGAAGAAATAAATCTTTTGGCGTTGAATCACGTACAAAGTCGACGATGAAACGCCTGAGTAATTGTCGGATAAAAGCAGGACCATAGTTTTCTAGCAACTTGAAAAATCGAACACCTTTAGAAACAGTAACCTCGTGGTTAAAGAAAGCAGTCACTACATTAAGGAAAAAGCCCGAAAATATCAACTAGTGTTTATACGACTCGTAAAACAACAACAAGGAGTCTCTGACAAGGTGTTATAGTGAGCTAATTAGTCAAACCAATTATCTTTCCGAGTAAAGATATGGAAATTAGTTACCATTTTTGGAAATCGTCGAGAAATGAATATTTTCTTGCAAGGCATACGTATAGTTTAATATCAGTAACAATAATCAGTAGTTACATATTTTACCACTTATCACTGTTTATTACACTGTAAACACCAGACGTTATTTGCCATGGTAACGCAGATTTCTCTTTATCACAGTCTAAATACTAAATATATGCCACAATAACGTGATTTTCTGTTTATTAGCAGTAGGTATTATTTGCCACAACAACGTGATTACATGTTTACTACAGTGTAAACGCCCTGTATTGTTTAACTCTCTGATTCTTATGGCGTAATGTTAACAACATCAAACATTCCTCGTATTAATACGTATCGCGATTCTGAGTTCGTTTTAGAATAAAATTGTAAATTGTTTACTCTTTTCAGGAATTGTTACGACATGAAGTTGAGCAGAAATAACGTTTAACATATTATCGGTGCTTCTCATGTCAGACGTTCTACAAGAAAAAGAAATCACCATTGTTTTTCTATTGATATGTTTAGAAAATATTCTAAAAATGAGAAGCTTTTACCCCTGTAAGTTTCCGCCATACATACGATTTTCCTGCCACCTAACGCTTGAGTTTCGAATCAAAAGTAAACATCTAAATGATTTGTAAAACAACGGAATATTTTAAACAATAAACTGTAGGAAGAAAAAATATTTAAATAATAAACAGGAGTAAGAGAACAATCTTTAAAGAGTAAACAGAAGTAACAAAACGACATTTAAATAATACACAGAATAACAAAACAGTATTTAAATAATAAACAGAAGTAACAAAACAATATTTAAATAATAAACAGAAGTAAGAGAACAATCTTTAAACAGTAAACAGAAGCAACAAAATATTTAAGTAATACACAGACGTAAGAGAAGAATTTTTATACAGTAAACTGCAATAATAAGGCAGTTTTTAAACAATAAACAGAAGTAACAAAACTATTTAAGTAATAAACTGGAGTAACAAAACAATAATTAAATAATACGCAGAGTAACAAAACAGTATTTAAATAATAAACAGAAGAAACAAAACAATATTTAAATAATAAACAGGAGTAAGAAAATAATCTTTAAACAATAAACAGTAATAAAGCAGTTTTTAAACAATAAACAGAAGTAACAAAACTGGATCTTGTTGACAAACATTTATTTTATTTTTTCTTAATATTAATTTTTACACCAGCTACTTCCGGAATTTTCGCTTTTACCTTGTACTTTACTAACCTGCTCACTATGCTTGTATCACACTGATCAAAAGACTGAGAGAGGATATTGTTTTACACGAAATATATAAAGATTTTGATAAACTGGTATTTATTATAATCAGTTAATAATTAAACATTACCGTATATTTTCGGTATCAGGGAAAACAGAAATATAACACTCCATCCAAACCAGTTAATTTATCAATATTGTTTTCTTATTTGTCCATTTTAAATGCAGCTTACAGGGGCAAACCAGGAACTTATTAGTTCACCAAGGTTATAATATAGTCTGTAAGTGTGGTTATATGATAAACCTAAACACAAAAACCGACTTTATTACCTTGGTTGTAAAGTCTGTAAGTGTGGTTATATTATAAACCTAACAACAAAAACCGACTTTATTACCTTGGTTGTAAAGTCTGTAAGTGTGGTTATATGATAAACCTGACAACAAAAACCGACTTTATTACCTTGGTTGTAAAGTCTGTAAGTGTGGTTATATGATAAACCTAAACACAAAAACCGACTTTATTACCTTGGTTGTAAAGTCTGTAAGTATGGTTATATGATAAACCTGACAACAAAAACCGACTTTATTACCTTGGTTGTAAAGTCTGTAAGTGTGGTTATATGATAAACCTGACAACAAAAACCGACTTTATTACCTTGGTTGTAAAGTCTGTAAGTGTGGTTATATGATAAACCTGACAACAAAAACAGACTTTATTACCTTGGTTGTAAAGTCTGTAAGTATGGTTATATGATAAACCTGACAACAAAAACCGACTTTATTACCTTGGTTGTAAAGTCTGTAAGTGTGGTTATATGATAAACCTAACAACAAAAATCGACTTTATTACCTTGGTTGTAAAGTCTGTAAGTGTAGTTATATGAGAAACCTAACAACAAGAACCGACTTTATTATCTTGGTTGTAAAGTCTGTAAGTGTGGTTATATGATAAACCTAACAACAAAAACCGACTTTATTACCTTGGTTGTAAAGTCTGTAAGTGTGGTTATATGATAAACCTAACAACAAAAACCGACTTTCAGTGATGTCGAGAAACCCACTTGTTGAGAATTTTATATGCAAAAACGGCTCTTTTGGGTTCAGAAAATATTTTAAATAGAAGAGCGAACAACGTTTCGACCTTCTTCGGTCATCGTCAGGTTCACAAAGAAAGAGGTAACTGACCGGAAGCTGACCACATGTTTGGAAGGGGTTGTATAACTGAGTGTCGCAATGTAGAGGGCGCGGTTAGATGTTTGAATATATAATAATCTATAATATTAATATAGGTATAATGGCGTTCCTTTATATTGGTTTATTTTGGGTTTAAGTTGTTGTATAAGTAAGGCTTCTTTAATTTTTCGTTTGTTTATGTTTGTTTCTTTATTTAGTATTTTAATGTTTTCTATGGTTATGTTGTGTCCATTTGACTTGCAGTGTTCGAAAACGTGTGAAGGTTACTTTTTATGTTCTTTGAATCTGGTTTCCATTTTTCTACTTGTTTCTCCTATATAGAAGTCGTGGCAGTTATCACATTGTATTTTATAAATAATGTTGGTGTGGTGTTTGTCAGTGTAGTTCTTACATAGTATAGACCTTAGTTTTGTGCCTGGTTTTTGAATAAATTTAATATTAACTGGAATGTTATATTTTGTTACTAGTTTTTGCCAAATGTTGGTTATTTGTTTGCTGACGTCAGGAATATATGGTATACAGCAGTATATGGTTTCGTGATTTTTTGATTCGTGAGATATATTCACTTTTGTTGGTTGATTTTGCTTTCTGTCTAGGTGTGTGCGTATAATGTTTTCTACGGTTTGTGGAGGAAACTTATTGATGTTGATGAAGTATTGTTTTATTTTGTCTAATTCATCGTTAATTTTATCTGGTGAGCATAGTTTTATGGCTGTGTTTATCTGGTTTCTTAGTATGTTGAGTTTTTGTTTTGTTTCATGTGCTGAGTCCCAAGGAATGTATAGTCCAGTATGGGTGATTTTTCGGTGGATTTCTGTTTTGAATTGTGTGTCGGTTCTTATAATTTTGAGGTTAAGAAATGATATTTGATTGCTTTCTTCCTGTTCACATGTGAAGTTAATGTTGGAATGTATAGAGTTAATGTGAGTGAAAAAATTAAGTATGTGTTCTGTAGATTTGAATCCCGCAACCGTGTCATCTACATATCTGTACCAGTATAGTGGTGGATGTAATGCAGTATTAATTGCTTGTGTTTCGATTTGTGTCATAAAAATATTGGCTAGAACTGGTGATACTGGGTTGCCCATGCTTAGGCCATTTGTTTGTATATAGTTTTGATTGTTGAACATGAAGTTTGTCTTTATTGTGGTGAATTCTATGAGGGTTGCTAACTGGTTACTGGGAATGTCTATAATTGGGTCAGGGTCTCGAATGTAGAGTTCTAAGGCTATCTTGCAGGCTTCTGTTGTTGGAACTTCTGTAAAGAGGGATATGACATCGAAACTGGCCATTAAAGCTTTATGATTAAGTTGATTAAGATTAGACTTGAAATTAAAAGAGTTTTTGATGAATGAGCTGGCTGATGTTGCATATTTGGAGAATGCCCATGCTATGTATTTACCAAGATTGTAATTAAACGATTCATATGTTGACATTATTGGTCGTAATGGACAATCTGGTTTATGAGGTTTGGGGATGCCGTATATTTGCGGTGTGCGTGAGTCGGTTTTACGTAGGTAGGAATAAAGTGTTTGTGAAATTGTGTTGGCTTTTTTCATTTGTAGTAGTAATTTCTTTAGTTGCGTCTCATGTGTCTTTGTTGGATTTGTGTGTATTGGTTTAAATTTGTTCGTCTCTGATAGGATGTTATTCATTTTTTGTATGTATTCATTCGTGTTCATTATTACTATAGCGTTACTTTTATCTGCTTTTTCTGTCTTGTTTTAGGTTTTTAATGGAATTAATGTCTCTTTTTGTAAGGTTGTTTTTGAGTTTTCTGTTTTGTGAAATTATGTTGACAGTTTTGTAAGAAAATTCTTTGAAAAAATCGTTTAAGATGTTGTTTTTTGCACATAAAAAACCGACTTTATTACCTTGGTTGTAAAGTCTGTAAGTGTGGTTATATGATAAACCTAACAACAAAAACCGACTTTATTATCTTGGTTGTAAAGTCTGTAAGTGTGGTTATATGATAAACCTAACAACAAAAACCGACTTTATTACCTTGGTTGTAAAGTCTGTAAGTGTGGTTATATGATAAACCTAACAACAAAAACCGACTTTATTACCTTGGTTTTAAAGTCTGTAAGTGTGGTTATATGATAAACCTAACAACAAAAACCGACTTTATTACCTTGGTTGTAAAGTCTGTAAGTGTGGTTATATGATAAACCTAACAACAAAAATCGACTTTATTACCTTGGTTGTAAAGTCTGTAAGTGTAGTTATATGAGAAACCTAACAACAAGAACCGACTTTATTATCTTGGTTGTAAAGTCTGTAAGTGTGGTTATATGATAAACCTAACAACAAAAACCGACTTTATTACCTTGGTTGTAAAGTCTGTAAGTGTGGTTATATGATAAACCTAACAACAAAAACCGACTTTCAGTGATGTCGAGAAACCCACTTGTTGAGAATTTTATATGCAAAAACGGCTCTTTTGGGTTCAGAAAATATTTTAAATAGAAGAGCGAACAACGTTTCGACCTTCTTCGGTCATCGTCAGGTTCACAAAGAAAGAGGTAACTGACCGGAAGCTGACCACATGTTTGGAAGGGGTTGTATAACTGAGTGTCGCAATGTAGAGGGCGCGGTTAGATGTTTGAATATATAATAATCTATAATATTAATATAGGTATAATGGCGTTCCTTTATATTGGTTTATTTTGGGTTTAAGTTGTTGTATAAGTAAGGCTTCTTTAATTTTTCGTTTGTTTATGTTTGTTTCTTTATTTAGTATTTTAATGTTTTCTATGGTTATGTTGTGTCCATTTGACTTGCAGTGTTCGAAAACGTGTGAAGGTTACTTTTTATGTTCTTTGAATCTGGTTTCCATTTTTCTACTTGTTTCTCCTATATAGAAGTCGTGGCAGTTATCACATTGTATTTTATAAATAATGTTGGTGTGGTGTTTGTCAGTGTAGTTCTTACATAGTATAGACCTTAGTTTTGTGCCTGGTTTTTGAATAAATTTAATATTAACTGGAATGTTATATTTTGTTACTAGTTTTTGCCAAATGTTGGTTATTTGTTTGCTGACGTCAGGAATATATGGTATACAGCAGTATATGGTTTCGTGATTTTTTGATTCGTGAGATATATTCACTTTTGTTGGTTGATTTTGCTTTCTGTCTAGGTGTGTGCGTATAATGTTTTCTACGGTTTGTGGAGGAAACTTATTGATGTTGATGAAGTATTGTTTTATTTTGTCTAATTCATCGTTAATTTTATCTGGTGAGCATAGTTTTATGGCTGTGTTTATCTGGTTTCTTAGTATGTTGAGTTTTTGTTTTGTTTCATGTGCTGAGTCCCAAGGAATGTATAGTCCAGTATGGGTGATTTTTCGGTGGATTTCTGTTTTGAATTGTGTGTCGGTTCTTATAATTTTGAGGTTAAGAAATGATATTTGATTGCTTTCTTCCTGTTCACATGTGAAGTTAATGTTGGAATGTATAGAGTTAATGTGAGTGAAAAAATTAAGTATGTGTTCTGTAGATTTGAATCCCGCAACCGTGTCATCTACATATCTGTACCAGTATAGTGGTGGATGTAATGCAGTATTAATTGCTTGTGTTTCGATTTGTGTCATAAAAATATTGGCTAGAACTGGTGATACTGGGTTGCCCATGCTTAGGCCATTTGTTTGTATATAGTTTTGATTGTTGAACATGAAGTTTGTCTTTATTGTGGTGAATTCTATGAGGGTTGCTAACTGGTTACTGGGAATGTCTATAATTGGGTCAGGGTCTCGAATGTAGAGTTCTAAGGCTATCTTGCAGGCTTCTGTTGTTGGAACTTCTGTGAAGAGGGATATGACATCGAAACTGGCCATTAAAGCTTTATGATTAAGTTGATTAAGATTAGACTTGAAATTAAAAGAGTTTTTGATGAATGAGCTGGCTGATGTTGCATATTTGGAGAATGCCCATGCTATGTATTTACCAAGATTGTAATTAAACGATTCATATGTTGACATTATTGGTCGTAATGGACAATCTGGTTTATGAGGTTTGGGGATGCCGTATATTTGCGGTGTGCGTGAGTCGGTTTTACGTAGGTAGGAATAAAGTGTTTGTGAAATTGTGTTGGCTTTTTTCATTTGTAGTAGTAATTTCTTTAGTTGCGTCTCATGTGTCTTTGTTGGATTTGTGTGTATTGGTTTAAATTTGTTCGTGTCTGATAGGATGTTATTCATTTTTTGTATGTATTCATTCGTGTTCATTATTACTATAGCGTTTCCTTTATCTGCTTTTAGAATTTTTATGTTTCTGTCTTGTTTTAGGTTTTTAATGGAATTAATGTCTCTTTTTGTAAGGTTGTTTTTTAGTTTTCTGTTTTGTGAAATTATGTTGATAGTTTTGTAAGAAAATTCTTTGAAAAAATCGTTTAAGATGTTGTTTTTTGCACATAAAAAACCGACTTTATTACCTTGGTTGTAAAGTCTGTAAGTGTGGTTATATGATAAACCTAACAACAAAAACCGACTTTATTATCTTGGTTGTAAAGTCTGTAAGTGTGGTTATATGATAAACCTAACAACAAAAACCGACTTTATTACCTTGGTTGTAAAGTCTGTAAGTGTGGTTATATGATAAACCTAACAACAAAAACCGACTTTATTACCTTGGTTTTAAAGTCTGTAAGTGTGGTTATATGATAAACCTAACAACAAAAACCGACTTTATTACCTTGGTTTTAAAGTCTGTAAGTGTGGTTATATGATAAACCTAACAACAAAAACCGACTTTATTATCTTGGTTGTAAAGTCTGTAAGTGTGGTTATATGATAAACCTGACAACAAAAACCGACTTTATTACCTTGGTTGTAAAGTCTGTAAGTGTGGTTATATGATAAACCTAACAACAAGAACCGACTTTATTGCCTTGGTTGTAAAGTCTGTAAGTGTGGTTATATGATAAACCTAACAACAAAAACCGACTTTATTATCTTGGTTGTAAAGTCTGTAAGTGTGGTTAAATGATAAACCTAACAACAAAAAGCGACTTTAATACCTTGGTTGTAAAGTCTGTAAATGTGGTTACATGATAAACCTAACAACAAAAACCGACTTTATTATCTTGGTTGTAAAGTCTGTAAGTGTGGTTATATGAGAGAAAAAGATACGAAAAGTTGCGAAGTGTCTAGCTAAGAATAAACCCAGCCTTTAATATACTTATATCAGTTGAAGAATATACATAAAGAATTATTATTACAGTCCATTTTCCTTTTTGTACTTAATGTAAGAATACGATGGAAGTTTGATTTGTTCATCTGAGACAAATATGTTTACTAACCTTTAGGATTTGTTATATTATATCAAGTTTCATAAGTGATGGATACAGAAGGACTCAGAGTATGTTATTTTGTATCCCTGTGTTTCCTTTCTAATGCCAGACGAACATTCACTGCATTATTAGGCTTGGATGACCCGAAATGTATCACTTCAAAGAAACTTTCTGGTACTCTCGAAGAACGAGAGAAGTTTTTTAAGAGCACTTCGATTTTCTGGTCCTTGAATTATAGTTTGTATTCATGGCAGACCTACTGAAGTTACCTACCGCCGTCTCTTAATTTAGCATTCCTGACCAAAAGAGAAAACTTAAGTCATGATTACCCCACCGCCTGCACTGAATTACTGACAGTCACTCTTATAATGCACTCATAACTTGCAGAGAAGATTTAATGGTATTGCATGGAATCGAACCTCATTCAGTTCAGAGATTCAAAGCTCGAGCTAAGGACTAGCTAACGCCCTCTTTCGGCTTTACATGGGCCAAAAATATGTTTTAAAATATAAACTTTTATTCACACGGAACGATTTTTTCGAGACCCTGAGCCACAATTATCTTTAACTGATTCATAACGAGATTACTTGATGATCAACTTGAAAACTGTGGTTCAGATCATTCTCCTGTTTTGAAAACTGTGGTTCAGATCATTCTACTATTTTGAAAACTGTGGTTCAGATCATGCTCCTATTTTGAAAACTGTGGTTCAGATCATGCTCCTATTTTGAAAACTGTGGTTCAGATCATTCTCCTATTTTGAAAACTGTGGTTCAGATCATGCTCCTATTTTGAAGTGTACAACTCTGTGACTTTGTGTTTCAGAACCGTTTAAAAACGGTGCAAAAATAAACAGTTGTTAATTTATTTCAAAGAAACAAATAATGATGTAGTTAAAATATTAGAGGCAAATTAGCACTCCTCGCGTAACAACACATGGACATATAAAGAATCGAGAATCACGTGCATCAGAATTTACTAAAATCGAATCTGCTACATGTTTGGATGACATTCGGTTTACTTGCGTTAATAATTACGTTCTACGTTAGCGTACCAGAAAGAGATGATTATATATCATGCATGTTTTGTTCTTGTTGAATTTCAGTTTGCCAGTAAATCAATAGTAAATCAATTTCCGGCTAGTTTAAATAGATGTTACCCTATTAAGGATATTTTAAAACTGTTTTTATTTTCTAACCCTCATTATTACTGGAGCTGGTGAAAACAAGTCAGAAAATTCGATACTTCTAGCCAAATGTAATAAAAAGATTAGTTACTCAAATCATGTAACAATGAGAAAACTGTTGTCACACATATCACGTAACAATAAGAACACTGATGTTACACAAATCGTGTAACAATGATAAAACTGTTGTCACACTAACCACGTAACAATTAGAAAAGTGATGCCACACAAACCATGTAACAATGAGAGTACTGTTGTTACACAAACCACGTAACAACGAGAACATTGAGAATAAAAATTATTGAATTTGATTAGTGCATAAATTAATATTTACATTGATTTCATTGGTGGGCAATTAAAACAGAAAAAAATGTTTAGGGAATAAAAAGTCACATTTAAAATTACAGTTTCAGTAATATCACCTGCTTAATATAACAATAAAATCTTTATATTTCTGATTCGACGGCAAGCTTTAGTTTAACCAAGGGAATGAAGAATTATAAAGTCTTGTCTGTCTGTTTGTCCGTTATCTAACAACATCTAGATCACTACGCCAATCTTGACCCAACCTTGTAGGATACGAGTTTGGAACATGGGTCATGTTAATGGGGGCTCACAACGATAATGTTAACTATAGGCATAGATGGCGCTACGTACTAAACAACAGAAACTGTTAAATTATCTGCAACACAACATATACGCATCGTGGAAAGAGCGAGAGCACACAAATGTTTTATCTATTTCGGATAATGTGATGATGCTCTTGATAGAGGGATTAAATGTTAAAATGTCTCATACTACTGCAATAATACAT
Source organism: Carcinoscorpius rotundicauda (assembly GCA_011833715.1). NCBI lineage: Eukaryota > Metazoa > Arthropoda > Merostomata > Xiphosura > Limulidae > Carcinoscorpius > Carcinoscorpius rotundicauda. Next base: position 89,845,107 of record CM022398.1, read on the forward strand.
AACAGCTGAAGTATCTATTCCAACAGCCACAAAAAGGCTGATTGGTATGAAGAGCTGTTTCTTAATTTATCCTCACTTTATATTTAACTGTTGACCTTTCAACTTCGACCCGTAAGACATTTCTGCCGCCACTCACTGTTAATTAATCAATCACACGAAACATTGTGAAGAGCCGGGTGTACCGATTTTAAACTACCCCCTGTAAATGTTACCCCCCGATAATTTGAATGGTTTTCACATTATCGGGGATGAGACAAAATCGATTTCATCTTACTTCCCTTGATTTCAAACTACCTCTTCCCGATTGTCTTGTTTTAAGGGTTTCTTGAGATGTTTTTGTCTCACTCAGTGTGTGTAAATAAAATTAACACATTAATAATAATGTAAAAATTCAAATATTTATTATGTTCTATTTCTCATGCTATCAGTCATTCATTTTTATTTTAGTGCGCATAAAGAAATATAAAAAAAATAATATGTGTAAGTTAAAATATATTGAATGAAGACAGTATGTAGACCTTGTAGTCTGGCGAGAACAAGCTCTTAAAACACCTTTTGTCTTATATAAATCATCAATTTTAATAAAAGAAATAACAGGCCTTTTGCCTATTATCATGTACTCAGATACGTACTCGGCACGCACTACAAATGTTAAAAGCAATCATGTTTGTCATTTTGGCGTTAGAAGAAGGGGTAATTTGAAATCAAGGGGGGTAATTTAAAATCGATTTCATGTTGCTCCTCCGGCACCCTGGAAACGATTTCATATTACCGGGGGGTAACTTGAAAACGGATGGAATTTGAAATCGTTACACCAGTTACATCGGGTGTTAAAAGTGGCTACCAGAAAACACATCATCCGCCACCTGTTTCTCCACTTCTTCCTACAAAGTCACCCTCACAGTCACACAGTGTGTACCGTGTTTTAAGTATAACATATACTGAGTTCTTAAACTCTGTACAAAACGTCTTGCAGGTGATAATAAATATTGTAGTAATAGTTGTAATTATGTGACAGGTAGGGTTTCTGTGTTACTTATCATGGCATCCACTACAACCTACATTTTTTCCAGTTCGTGACGGGTATCTCAGCTTGTCTACTGTATAACAAGGAAGACTGACTCGAAAAGAAAAGAGCAACATATTTGTGATGTGAATTTAAAATGATGAAGTTGAAACTGTTGGACAGATATCAAACAAAATTTCTTAAACTGTTTATTTACGTTTGTTAAATATAAACAATAAAGGGCAAACCATTGTGTCTCCTATAAGACGTAAGATAACACGTGTTTATTTAATATTTTATGTTTTATAGAAAAATAAAACGATATTAAACAATATATCTTCGGTTAAGACACAAGCTTTAGTTTAAGTACGAAACATTGCGTTGTATAATGGACGAGATTCAGCAGAGAATGAAATGTATTGGTACTTGTCAAAGAAGAAACAAGATGAATACTGACGTCACGCCTTGACGCTATACGAAATGCCAATAAACGGCTATAGAGATTCATGGAAATAATAGAACAGTATAAACTACGGTCGTGAGAGAAATGTGATTTTTAAAACATTATCTCTATTTGGTCTCCATGCTTGTTATATTGTACTTTTATGTGCAGCCAGGTACATACGAATTTGAAAAATGTGAAAGTTTTGGTTCTTAACTTCACGTACAAATTTATGGTGTTTCTTCAAAAACAAAGTCTAGTTTTGTATATTACTATTATGTTTTGTTTTGTATACATTACGAACTCTACTATTATGTGTTATTTTTATACAATACGAACTTACTATTATTTTTTCCTTTGTATACACTACGAACTTCACTTTCATGTTTTGTTTTATCCACGTTACAAACTCTACTATCATGCTTTCCTTTATATACACTACGAACTTCACTTTCATGTTTTGTTTTATCCACATTACAAACTCTACTATCATGCTTTCCTTTGTATACACTAAGAACTTCACTTTCATGTTTTGTTTTATCCACATTACAAACTCTACTATCATGCTTTCCTTTGTATACACTAAGAACTTCACTTTCATGTTTTGTTTTATCCACATTACAAACTCTACTATCATGCTTTCCTTTGTATACACTACGAACTTCACTTTCATGTTTTGTTTTATCCACATTACAAACTCTACTATCATGCTTTCCTTTGTATACACTACGAACTTCACTTTCATGTTTTGTTTTATCCACATTACAAACTCTACTATCATGCTTTCCTTTGTATACACTACGAACTTCACTTTCATGTTTTGTTTTATCCACATTACAAACTCTACTATCATGCTTTCCTTTATATACACTACGAAGTTCACTTTCATGTTTTGTTTTATCCACATTACAAACTCTACTATCATGCTTTCCTTTGTATAGACTACGAACTGTACTACAGTGATGGAATATGACATTTTCGGACATGACTGGTATTTTCTTCACACACTAACACATGTAATCTGCTGTGAAAACAGTTGGTGTAAAACACGTGAGAAGCCAAACAGACGTGGTAATAACTTCTAATTAAGAACGGTGCGTGTGCTCAAGTCGTGATAGATAAACAGATCTCGCTTTCCCGATGAAAGGAAAACTGAGATTCAATGTTTGTTTAAGTCTAACACTTCAGTCTACGGGTAACTTAGGATGTAAAATCAGGTTTATAGGTTTAAACAATTCTCCAAGTTTATTGATTAAATAAATATTTAACGTTACACATTAACATATATATATAAATACAATAGCAGCTTACCACGCAATCATATCATTTCCCAGACTAGGAGTTGTACTGTAACAAGCATGAAAACACTACCATTGTGGTTATTGTAGTGTACTAAATAAGGAACACCTTTATTATTGTGGATATTGTAGTGTACTAAATAAGGAACACCTTAATTATTGGGGTTATTGTAGTGTACTAAATAAGGAACATCTTAATTATTGTGGTTATTGTTGTGTACTAAATAAGGAACACCTAACTATTGTGGTTATTGTTGTGTACTAAATAAGGAACACCTTAACTATTGTGGTTATTGTTGTGTACTAAATAAGGAACACTTTTATTATTGTGGATATTGTTGTGTACTAAATAAGGAACACCTAACTATTGTGGTTATTGTTGTGTACTAAATAAGGAACACCTTAACTATTGTGGTTATTGTAGTGTACTAAATAAGGAACATCTTAATTATTGTGGTTATTGTTGTGTACTAAATAAGGAACACCTAACTATTGTGGTTATTGTTGTGTACTAAATAAGGAACACCTTAACTATTGTGGTTATTGTTGTGTACTAAATAAGGAACACTTTTATTATTGTGGATATTGTGGCCTAGTAAATAAAGAACACCTTCATTATTGTGGTTATTGTGGTCTAGTAAATAAGGAGTACCTTTATTATTGTGGATATTGTGGTGTAGTAAATAACGAATACCTTTATTATTGTGGATATTGTAGTGTACTAAATAAGGAACACCTTTATTATTGTGAATATTGTAGTGTACTAAATAAGGAACACCTTTATTCTTGTGGATATTGTAGTGTACTAAATAAGGAACACCTTAATTATTGTGGTTATTGTAGTGTACTAAATAAGGAACACCTTTATTCTTGTGGATATTGTAGTGTACTAAATAAGGAACACCTTTATTATTGTGAATATTGTAGTGTACTAAATAAGGAACACCTTTATTCTTGTGGATATTGTAGTGTACTAAATAAGGAACACCTTAATTATTGTGGATATTGTAGTGTACTAAATAAGGAACACCTTTATTATTGTGGATATTGTGGTGTAGTAAATAAGGAACACCTTTATTATCTTAGTTATTGTAATGTACCGAATAAGGAACACCTTCATTAATGTCGTTATGTTGCTGCAGTAAATAAGGAACACTTTCATTATTGTAATTATTGTAGTGTAGTAAACAAGGAACACATTGATTATTGTAGTTATTGTACATAACAATACGATGTGTATATCTTTATTTACATACGTTATTATACATTATGTATCCCTTTATTTACATAACCTACTGTATATTATGTATCCCTCTACTTACATACCTTATTGTACATTATGTATCCCTTTATTTACGTACCTTATTGTACATTATGTATCCCTTTATTTACATACCTTATTGTACATTATGTATACCTTTATTTACATACGTTACTATACATTATGTATTCCTGTATTTACATACCTTACGATACATTATATATCCCTTTATTTTTATAGCTTATTATATATTATGTATCCTTTTATTTAATACCTTGTACATTATGCATCCATTTATTGAACTATTGTGTATACCTTTTGACATATCGTACTATACATTATGTATCCCTCTATTTACATATCTAAATGTACATTATGTATCTATTTATTTACATATCTAAATGTACATTATGTATCCCTCTATTTACATATCTAAATGTACATTATGTATCTATTTATTTACATATCTAAATGTACATTATGTATCCCTCTATTTACATATCTAAATGTACATTATGTATCTATTTATTTACATATCTAAATGTACATTATGTATCCCTCTATTTACATATCTAAATGTACATTATGTATCTATTTATTTCCATACATCATTGTACCTTGTGTCTCTTTATTTACATACCTTACTCTTAATTATGTAACCCTTTATTTGTGTACTTTACTGTACATTATGTACCCCTTTATTTGTGTACTTTACTGTACATTATGTATCCCTTTACGTACTTTACTGTACATTATGTATCCCTTTATTTGTGTACTTTACTGTACATTATGTATTGCTTTATTTAGTACTTTACTGTACATTATGTATCCCTTTATTTACGTACTTTACTGTACATTATGCATCCCTTTATTTGTGTACTTTACTGTACATTATGTATCCCTTTATTTACGTACTTTACAGTACATTATGCATCCCTTTATTTACGTACTTTACAGTACATTATGTATCCCTTTATTTACCTACTTTACTGTACTTTATGTATTGCTTTCTCATAGTTTTGTGTACTTGTTTATAAATGCGCTTTACTGGTGTACTGTACAAGTAACAACGTGTGTGTCATTATTATACAATAATACACCATGTGTTTAATGGTGTTACGTATATCTTGTCAACTGTAGAAGATAACTCCTTTCGCCGATTCACATTTCAAGTGATCACTAAGGCTGTCAGTTTTTCATATATATATACATCGTCAGGTTCACCGAAGGTCAAAACGTTGTTCGCTCTTATATGTAAAATATTTCCTCAACCCAAACGAGCCGTTTCTCTACAAGTGGGTTTTCTCGACATCACTGATTGTCAGTTTTTCAGTCTTATGAATATATTGTTTCATAATTGTAGTTTCTGCGTTTATTCTAACCACTATATTATTACTTTAATTAGTCGGGTAATTTCACTGCTGTTAAGGGTTGAGTGTTAAATTATACTAAGCCATTATACTTGGCAACTAGCTACTTGTTCGACGTCTCATTGTTTATCTACGTTTGAGGAAGCTGTAAGTAGACCTAGCCTGGCCGCTGGCCAATAACAGACCCGTCTTCATCACGACTGCCGCTTTCCATTCCTCGAGGATTAACTAGCTGAAGGACACGTTTACTCTTAGTTCCTGGTCTAAAACGGATAGGGATTCTGTACATCTTGCGAAGAAGTTTAAGTGGGCACGAACTAGGGGTCCAACCACTCATGCGTTCGTGACGGACAGTGACTATCGGTGAGTACAGACATTTAGGTTTAAAGTTCTCGTTCCTGGTAGAACTGTTTCACGTTCGTTCTTCGCTTGTATGGAATTAACAGATTCCTATGAAAGAAGACAGATAAATACGTCAGATAAACGTTCGTCACTTGTGTATGGATCGTTTTATTACTGAATTTTTCAGAAAATGATGTCTTCACAGCAACAGATAAATTTCTGCTTATCACTGTTACAACAACATGAAAAGTGTTGTCACTCTGACTGTAATACAACGTAAGCAACGTTAAAAATTATGACATTATCAGCGTTGTAAATAATTTACTATATTATTAAACGACAACTACCGAAATCTAAAAATACTAGTAATTGTATTGAAACTATAAAAGGTTACAATCTAAAAACGCCAGTAATGGTGTTACTGTGTGTGTTTTTCTTATAGCAAATCCAAATTAGGCTATCTGCAGAGCCTCCCGATGGTAATCGAACTCCTGATTTTAGCGTTATAAATCCCGATGTACTAGCGGGGGGCAATGGTGTTGAAACTATAAAATATTATAGTTAAAGATACCAGTAATGGTGTTGAAACTAAAAAAAGATTAAAGATACCAGTAACAGTGTTGAAACTAAAAAATATTATAGTTAAAGATACCAGTAACAGTGTTGAAACTAAAAAAATATTATATTTAAAGATACCAATAACAGTGTTGAAATTGAAAAATATTATAATTAAAGATACCAGTAACAGTGTTGAACTAAAAAAATATTTTTGTTAAAGATACCAGTAACAGTGTTGAAACTAAAAAAATATTATAGTTAAAGATACCAGTAACAGTGTTGAAACTAAAAAAATATTATAGTTAAAGATACCAGTAACAGTGTTGAAATTGAAAAATATTATAATTAAAGATACCAGTAACAGTGTTGAACTAAAATAATATTTTTGTTAAAGATACCAGTAACAGTGTTGAACTAAAAAAATATTATAGTTAAAGATACCAGTAACAGTGTTGAAACTAAGAGTGGTGTGTAAGGTACATTATGACACATTGGGGTTTCTCATTTTGTTACTTAATTTGGCTTTTCTTTTCTTTTCATTTTGGGGTTGATACACTGTGACTTAATGTGAGTTACCTTTTTATCGAGTCGCTTTATCTGAAAACAAACCGTAGACTGGTTTTGTGAATATATAATAAACAACCTGTCGTTACCAACTCTAAATTTCGTATAAAATGACAGATATGACCGTTCTTACGCAAGTTGAATATATACACAGGTCAACAAAGTTGTTGTTGCATTTACATCAAACACTTGCTATTACATAATTTCTTGCCCTGATTTCAGATCTGAAGTTAGTTTTTTTCCTCAGTGCTCTACTCTTTTTGCAATCAAGGTGTTTGAAAATCTCAAAATTTCGTCATCATCACATTGACGTCGTAGTCTATCATGAAAAATATGTGATAAAATATGTTATAAAACTCTTTAATATAGCTGGGTAATAAAGAAGAAAATGCAAGATAGTGTAAATGTATTCAAGTTCTTTATATAAATTCAATTTTATATCAAGTAATAATTCAATTTATTTATATAAAACTGATTAGTAGATAAGACATTTGCTACTAAGGAGGCAAAACTCAATTGCAGTCTACTCAGGCATGAATTTCCGCTTGTAGCTCTTGTGTTTGTGGGCTGTCTCAGGGCATTCTCGTTTAATGCTCCAGCAGTAATCTGCCATCATATGTTTGTCCCATCTTCCTTTGTAACGCTCTTCTGTGGTCTTGAAGTCCTGACGGAACCGCTCGCCTTGCTCGTCACTTACAGCTCCTGGGTTCTCAGGGAATCAATCAAGATAACTGTACAGGTAATGGAGTTTGACACTCATGTTACATCCGAGATCGCGAAAAGCTGACAACATATTCGCTACAAGGGTTTCATAGTTGTCAGCTTTTTTATTACCGAGAAAGTTTGCCATCACCGCCACAAATGAAAGCCATGCAGTCCTTTCCTTGATCACGCACAAGTGCACGAATCTGTGGTCCATCAAAAACACCTGTCTTGATCTTCTCGAAGGACAAACCAGGGAGCACAGAAAATGTGTTGGAAGCATTCACCGTCAGTATTCAACGCCTTCATAAACTGTTTCATCAAGCCCAGCTTGATATGGAGAGGAGGAAATATGATCTTTTCTCGACTGACAATTGGATCGTTGACAATATTTGGCACACCTGCATTCAGAGTCTCACGTGTGGGCCACTCCTTCTGGTTCCAGTGCTTTTCTCGAGCTCGGTTGTCCCACATGCAAAGATAGCAGGGGTACTTTGTAAATTCTCTTTGTTGACCTAGGAGGAAATTAACCATTTTGAGGTTCACACAAATTGTCCAGTTGTGCTCGTGGTATTTTAGTAGATCAATCACAGTCTTAATGTCATTATATTCCTCTCGTAAATACACAGAGTGTCCAATTGGAACAGCTGCATAAACATTGCCATTATGAAGTAGAACGCACTTCAAACTTTGCTTAGAACAATATAGAAATAATCGCCAGTCATTTGGATGGTATACTGGCATCCCTAATTCCTGGAGAAGACCTGAGATATTATGACAATAAACAAACATATTCTCCTCTGTAAAATATGGCACAAAAGCCTGCTCCGGATTTCGGAAGTATGACACTTTTCTTGCATCCTGGAAGCTAACACTTCAGCTGCATTTTTGGAGAGACCCAAATCACGCACAAGGTCATTCAACTCTGGCTGGCTAAACTGTTGAGGAGTTAATGACTGTGGGGTTTCATAAGAAGGATCGCCAGCGGCTAGAGACAAGTGTAACGACAACCTTACGTTATCATGGCTCATGCAGCACTGAAGCTGTCAGATGTACAAGAGCATCTCAGTAGTTGCCGGTTTGCCAATACAGGCATCGCAGGAAACGTGTTAATTTGACCACAAACGGCTAGAATGAAAAACTTAAAATTGCATTAAAACTAGAGCATGTAGAGCTGAACCGTTTTCATATTTGAATTTAGCTGGTCACAAAGGGTAAGAATGAGTAAAAAAATCTTATGCAACTGAGATTTCGAAAAAATTTGTTGACCAGTGTGTTTATTACATACTTGGAAATGTACAAAACCTAATGTGTTTATAGTGGAACATTTAGACAGTAAGTAGTGGCCACTGTTTATTGTTTATAGTGAAGAAAGTCAGTGAATAGCTGTTTATAGTGGAACACCTAGATAACACACAGTGTATGCTGTTTACTGTCTATAGACGAACAGCCACTGAATCACTGTTTACAGTGGAACTGCTAAACAAACAGAGTGGATGCTATGTAGCATATTCTTTGTAAGACCGGTTCACGAAACTTTGTAAGGAAACTATATTTCTCTCAAGTTTTGAAATGTGTCAATTCTTTCCAGTTGCTAAGCCTTTTGAAATGATTTTGTCAAGTGACTTCAGATTATTCTGTCGTTTGTACTTTCTGTTCGCTATATTTAATGGTAACACTTTCTGGGATCGTCTTTCATCTCCTTCTAAAGTCTTCCCCAAGTGAAAACAATGTTTCTTGAATCGGATATTTTCTAACATCTTCTTGTTTCTCTTATTTCCTAAAACTGGAAATTCCTGAAATTATCCACTTTTCTTCAAATCAGTGTCTGATGTAAGAAAAATTACCCAAAAAACAAGCTCTAAGTTATTGTCAGTTTGGCTTCTTCGTTCTGTGTAGAAAGACCATTTGAGCACTTAAGAGAAAAAAATATATATAATTGAAAATTCTTACAATTATTTGGTTTTTCCAGCTCGAAATTATCAACGTAAAAGTGTAAAAAAAAAGAAAGACGAATAAATTAAAGCCATAAATCGTTCTTACTGCACTGTTTTTGTTTAGTCTTCAGTATATTACTGTTTGGATAAGATGTCTAACCTCCCAACTGAATACATTGTTTCCATATTTTCTGTTTGTTTTTATCTTTGTTCACCGAAGTATTACATAGTCCGTTTGCTTGTCGTTCCAGTAAATCAGCCCCCTCCCTCTGACCCCCACCTGTCTAAGTAAAAGTAATCCATTATTCAGTAGGCGTTAGATAAACAAAACAACCCTGTCACTTGTTTCTTCTCTCCATCCGTGGGAGATGGCTCGAGTTTATTATAATATTGATCGCTGTTTTCGAAGAGATTTTGTCATCCGTATTTCTTGGTCAATCACGTCTTATTTTCCAGTAACAAAACTAAACTTTTTAAAACTTGATTTCCTACAGTTGTAGAACTTAAAAAAAGAACTGACACACATAATTCAATGATGCAAACGCAATAATCTGTTTCTAAAGTCATGTTTCATGGCAACAAAGTTATTAATCTGTTTCTAAAGTCATGTTTCATGGCAACAGAGTTATTAATTTGTTTCTAAAGTTATGTTTCATGGCAACAAAGTTATTACAATCAGGAAATTATTGCTGAAAGAAGAGAAAACTTTCCGGAAATATATAAAACAACAAGTTGATGAAACCATTTCACAAATTCTGGTTACATATTAAAAAGTAATTTAAAGTACAACTGGACACCTGGATGACTTGTTTGTTTTTAATATAAAGCTAGGGAAAAAAACCACATCTTTTATTCAGAGGGTTAACACAAACAAGAAACTGCACCGTTTCTCAGAAGATTAAAGTAACAAAGAAACCAAACGGTCTTTTAGAGGATTAAAACAAACAAAGAGACCACACTGTGTCTTAGAGGGTTAAAGTAACAAAGAAAACACACGTTGTTAACCGGATTAAAATAAGCACACCATGTCTTGGCGTGTTAAAGTAAACAAGTAAACCACACTGTGTCTCAGCGTGTTAAAGTAAACAAGGAAGCCACACCGTGTCTTAGTGTATTAAAGTAAACAAGTAAACCACACCGTGTCTTAGTGTATTAAACTAAACAAGTAAACCACACCGTGTCTTTGCGTGTTAAAGTAAACAAGTAAACCACACCGTGTCTCAGCGTGTTAAAGTAAACAAGGAAGCCACACCGTGTCTTAGTGTATTAAAGTAAACAAGTAAACCACACCGTGTCTTAGTGTATTAAAGTAAACAAGGAAGCCACACCGTGTCTTAGTGTATTAAAGTAAACAAGTAAACCACACCGTGTCTCAGCGTGTTAAAGTAAACAAGGAAGCCACACCATGTCTTAGTGTATTAAAGTAAACAAGTAAACCACACCGTGTCTTAGTGTATTAAAGTAAACAGGTAAACCACACCGTGTCTCAGCGTGTTAAAGTAAACAAGTAAACCACACTGTGTCTCAGCGTGTTAAAGTAAACAAGGAAGCCACACCATGTCTTAGTGTATTAAAGTAAACAAGTAAACCACACCGTGTCTTAGTGTATTAAAGTAAACAGGTAAACCACACCGTGTCTCAGCGTGTTAAATTAAACAAGGAAGCCACACCGTGTCTTAGTGTATTAAAGTAAACAAGTAAACCACACCGTTTCTTAGTGTATTAAAGTAAACAAGGAAACCACACCGTGTCTCAGCGTGTTAAAGTAAACAAGTAAACCACACCGTGTCTCAGCGTGTTGAAGTAAACAAGTAAACCACACCGTGTCTTTGCGTGTTAAAGTAAACAAGTAAACCACACCGTGTCTCAGCGTGTTAAAGTAAACAAGGAAGCCACACCGTGTCTTAGTGTATTAAAGTAAACAAGTAAACCACACCGTGTCTTAGTGTATTAAACTAAACAAGTAAACCACACCGTGTCTTTGCGTGTTAAAGTAAACAAGTAAACCACACCGTGTCTCAGCGTGTTAAAGTAAACAAGTAAGCCACACCGTGTCTTAGTGTATTAAAGTAAACAAGTAAACCACACCGTGTCTTAGTGTATTAAAGTAAACAAGGAAGCCACACCGTGTCTTAGTGTATTAAAGTAAACAAGTAAACCACACCGTGTCTCAGCGTGTTAAAGTAAACAAGGAAGCCACACCATGTCTTAGTGTATTAAAGTAAACAAGTAAACCACACCGTGTCTTAGTGTATTAAAGTAAACAAATAAACCACACCGTGTCTTAGTGTATTAAAGTAAACAAGTAAACCACACCGTGTCTCAGCGTGTTAAAGTAAACAAGGAAGCCACACCGTGTCTTAGTGTATTAAAGTAAACAAGGAAACCACACCGTGTCTTAGTGTATTAAACTAAACAAGTAAACCACACCATGTCTCAGCGTGTTAAAGTAAACAAATAAACCGCACCGTGTCTTAGTGTATTAAAGTAAACAAGGAAACCACACCGTGTCTTAGTGTATTAAAGTAAACAAATAAACCACACCGTGTCTTAGTGTATTAAAGTAAACAAGGAAACCACACCATGTCTCAGCGTGTTAAAGTAAACAAATAAACCACACCGTGTCTTAGTGTATTAAAGTAAACAAGGAAGCCACACCGTGTCTTAGTGTATTAAAGTAAACCAGTAAACCACACCGTGTCTCAGCGTGTTAAAGTAAACAAGGAAGCCACACCATGTCTTAGTGTATTAAAGTAAACAAGTAAACCACACCGTGTCTTAGTGTATTAAAGTAAACAAATAAACCACACCGTGTCTTAGTGTATTAAAGTAAACAAGTAAACCACACCGTGTCTCAGCGTGTTAAAGTAAACAAGTAAACCACACCGTGTCTTAGTGTATTAAAGTAAACAAGGAAACCACACCGTGTCTTAGTGTATTAAACTAAACAAGTAAACCACACCATGTCTCAGCGTGTTAAAGTAAACAAATAAACCACACCGTGTCTTAGTGTATTAAAGTAAACAAGGAAACCACACCGTGTCTTAGTGTATTAAAGTAAACAAATAAACCACACCGTGTCTTAGTGTATTAAAGTAAACAAGGAAACCACACCATGTCTCAGCGTGTTAAAGTAAACAAATAAACCACACCGTGTCTTAGTGTATTAAAGTAAACAAGGAAACCACACCGTGTCTTAGTGTATTAAAGTAAACAAATAAACCACACCGTGTCTTAGTGTATTAAAGTAAACAAGTAAACCACACCGTGTCTTAGTGTATTAAAGTAAACAAGTAAACCACACCGTGTCTCAGCGTGTTAAAGTAAACAAATAAACCACACCGTGTCTTAGTGTATTAAAGTAAACAAGTAAACCACACCGTGTCTTAGTGTATTAAAGTAAACAAGTAAACCACACCGTGTCTTAGTGTATTAAAGTAAACAAGGAAACCACACCATGTCTCAGCGTGTTAAAGTAAACAAATAAACCACACCGTGTCTTAGTGTATTAAAGTAAACAAGTAAACCACACCGTGTCTCAGCGTGTTAAAGTAAACAAGTAAACCACACCGTGTCTTAGTGTATTAAAGTAAACAAGTAAACCACACCGTGTCTCAGCGTGTTAAAGTAAACAAATAAACCACACCGTGTCTTAGTGTATTAAAGTAAACAAGTAAACCACACCGTGTCTTAGTGTATTAAAGTAAACAAGTAAACCACACCGTGTCTTAGTGTATTAAAGTAAACAAGTAAACCACACCGTGTCTTAGTGTATTAAAGTAAACAAGTAAACCACACCGTGTCTTAGTGTATTAAAGTAAACAAATAAACCACACCGTGTCTTAGTGTATTAAAGTAAACAAGTAAACCACACCGTGTCTTAGTGTATTAAAGTAAACAAGTAAACCACACCGTGTCTCAGCGTGTTAAAGTAAACAAATAAACCACACCGTGTCTTAGTGTATTAAAGTAAACAAGTAAACCACACCGTGTCTTAGTGTATTAAAGTAAACAAGTAAACCACACCGTGTCTTAGTGTATTAAAGTAAACAAGTAAACCACACCGTGTCTTAGTGTATTAAAGTAAACAAGTAAACCACACCGTGTCTTAGTGTATTAAAGTAAACAAATAAACCACACCGTGTCTTAGTGTATTAAAGTAAACAAGTAAACCACACCGTGTCTTAGTGTATTAAAGTAAACAAGTAAACCACACCGTGTCTTAGTGTATTAAAGTAAACAAGTAAACCACACCGTGTCTTAATGTATTAAAATTTAATAAACAACAACACTCATTAAACACTTAATTGGATTTTAGTTTTCGTCTACCTGTCTCAGTGGGGTTTCATACTTGCAGTTGTAACAACAAAGATAACCCATTGTGTAACCTTGTCTTTAGTAACCAAAAGATTTATGCAGGTAACTTAGATCACAGGTGAATACCCATTTCAAAACTGTTCAACATAGTAAGGTAAGTAACTTAGATCACAGGTGAATACCCATTTCAAAACTGTTCAACATAGTAAGGAAAAGTAACACAAATATAACTATATTGTTTTCATAATGACATTTTAGTAATCCCTCAATAGAAGATCAGGTGTATTACTGATTCATTTACAGATCAAATATATCAGTAATCCCTTTATGAATTAAAAATCCTAGTGAACCCTATGATTCCTATCAAGATCAAATATACTAGTGATCCATATATAGATGAAATATACTTATGATCCCTATAGATATCAGATATATTAGTTATTCCGTTATAGAACAAATATAATAGTTATCCCTTTGTGGATTTAATTATACTAACGATTCCTTTATGAATTAATTATACTACTGATCCCTTTATAGATCAGATATACTTGTGATCCCTATATAGATCAAATATACTAGTAATCCGTTTTCAGATTAAATATACTAATCAACCCCTTATACATGAAATATACTAGGGATCCCTCTATTGATCAAATACACTAGGGATTCCTCTATTGATCAAATACACTAGTGATCCCTCTATTGATCAAATACACTAGTGATCCCTCTATTGATCAAATACACTAGTGATCCCTATATAGATCAAATACACTAGTGATCCCTCTATTGATCAAATACACTAGTGATCCCTATATAGATCAAATACACTAGTGATCCCTCTATTGATCAAATATACTAGTGATCCCTCTATTGATCAAATATACTGGTGAATCCTTTATGGAAAGATTATACAAGTGACCCGTATATGCATTAAATATACTAGTGATCCCTTTAGGGATTAATATACTATTGATTTCTTTATTGAGTAAATATACTAGCAATCCCTATATAGATGAAATATACTAATGACATCTATACAGATCAAATATACCAGTGATTACTTTATAGATCAAATATAGTACTGATCCTTTTTTAGACCAAATATACTGTTGATTCTTTATAAATGAAATATACTTGTCATCCATTTATAGATCAAGTACACAAATTATCCTTATATAGATCAAATATACGCGTGATCCTTTATGGATTAAAGATAATAGTGAACCCTTTATACATGGAATATACTGATGATACAAATTTAGATCAAATATACTTGTGGCCCCTTTATAAAAGAAATATAGTGACGATTTTTTTTATTAAATATAGTAGTGATACTTTTATAGACCAAATATACGAATAATACCTTTATAGAACAAATATACTAGTGATCCTTTTCTAGGTTAAAAGAGTAGTGATCTCAATCTAGATCAAATATACTAGCGATTAATATACAGACAATAAATATTAGTGATCTCTTTATAGATCGAATATGCTAGTGATCGCTTTATAGATCGAATATACAGTAATTCAAATAAAAATCAAATGTATTAGTGATCTCTTTATAGAAGAAATATAGTAACAATTTCATTTTTGATTAAATATAGTTGTGATACTTTTATGGATCAAATATACTAGTGATCCCTATTCTAGTGATCACTTTCTGATTCAGTGTACTAGTGAACTCTTTATACATTAATATACTCGTGACCCTACATCTGTCAAACATACTGGTTATCACCATATAGATCAAATATGCTCATTATCTGTTTATTAATCAAATATAATAGCGATCCCTAACAGATCAAATTTACTAGCGATAAATATAAAGATTAAATATACTAGTGAAATCATTATAGGTTAAATATTCCAGTGATTTATTTATTGATTAAATATATTATTGATCCTTTTATATATTAAATACAGTAGTGAACCCTTTGTTAATCGAATGTATCAGTAAGCCCTAAATATTTTTTATGGATTAACTATATTGGTGATCCCTTTGTACATGGTATATACTACTGATCTCTATTTAGATCTAATATACTATTCATTCCTGTATAGATTAAATATACTAGTGATTTCTTAATTAATTATATATTCTAGTGATCCCTTTATAGCTTAAATATATTAGGGATCCCTATATTGATCGAATATATAATGATTTCTATACAGATCAAATATGGCTCATTTCTTTATAGCTCAAATATACTTGTGATCACTTTATATTAACTGTACTAGTGATCCCTTTATAGATTAAATATACTAGTTAACCTTTTACTGATCAAATTTACCACTGATTCCTTTTTAGATTAAATATATACTAGTTTCCTCTGTGTGGATTAAATATACTTGTGATCACTTTATATTAACTGTACTAGTGATCCCTTTATAGATTAAATATACTAGTTAACCTTTTACAGATCAAATTTACCACTGATTCCTTTTTAGATCAAATATATACTAGTTTCCTCTGTGTGGATTAAATATACTTGTGATCCTTTTATGGGTTACATATAGTAGTGATCCATTTATAGATGAAATATACTAATGATCCCTCTATACATCAAATATAAACTGTACTACAGTAATGTGAGTTGAATAATAATTAGTGACTGTATGCTACATAGTCATGTGAGTTGAGTTGTACTTAGTGACTACACTACAGAATCATGTGAGTTGACTAGTAATTAGTGAATCTATACTACAGTCATATCAGTTGAATAGTAATTAGTGACTTAAACCACAGTCATGTGAGTTGACTAGAAATTAGTAACAGTAAACTACAGAGTTATGTGAGTTGACTACTAATTAGTTTCTGTACTATATATAGTCAAGCCAATTTACTAGTAATTAGTCACTCTATACTACAAAGTCATGTCAAATGACTAGTAATTAGTGACTATACGACAGTCATATCATTTGACTAGTAATTACTGTTTGTGTACTAAAATCATGTAAGTTGACTATTAGTTTGTGACTCTAAACTACTAAGTCATGTGAGTTGACTGGTAATTAGTAACTATACACAACAGAGTCTTCTCAGTTAACTAGTAATTAGGGGCTCAGTACTACTGAGGCGTGTAAGTTGATTGGAAATTAGTGACAATACTAGAGAGTTCACTTGTATATAGTGACTATACTAAAGGGACATTCCAGTTGACTAGTAATAAGTGACTGCATAATGCAGTCATGTCAGTTGACTACTTATTAGTGACTCACTATTACAGAGGTATATCAATTGATTAGTAATTAGTGACTCTACTATATTGTCATGCAGATAATTAGTAATTAGTCACTATACTGTAGTAATATCAATTCACTAGTAATTAGTGACTATATTACAGAATGGTTTGGTGACTAGTTATTAGTGAATCTATATGACATAGTTATGTGAGTTTAGTAATAATTAGTGACTCTATACTACAGAAGCATGCCAGTTGATTAGTCTTTAGTGACTCTATACCTCTGGGTCATATCAGCTGATTAGTAATAAGTGACTCTATACTACAGAAGCATGCCAGTTGATTAGTCTTTAGTGACTCTATACCTCTGGGTCATATCAGCTGATTAGTAATAAGTGACTCTATACTACAGAAGCATGCCAGTTGATTAGTCTTTAGTGACTCTATACCTCTGGGTCATATCAGCTGATTAGTAATAAGTGACTCTATACTTCAGAGACATATCATTTGACTAGTAATTACTGAATGTATACTTTTGAGTCATGTGAGTTGAGTGGTAATTAATGACTCTATGCTATAGTCATGGGAGATTACTTCTAATTAGTGACTATACTATAGTCATACCAGTTGGCTAGTAATTGGTAACTCTAGAGTAGTTATGTTAGTTGAGTAGTAATTAGTGACTCTATACTACAGAGTCATGGAAGATGACTACTACTAGGTGACTCTATACTACAGAGTCATGGAAGATGACTACTAATAGGTGACTCTATACTACAGAGTCATGGAAGATGACTACTAATAGGTGACTCTATACTACAGAGTCATGTGAACTGATTAGTAATTAGTGACTATTCTACAGAGGGATCCGTGTTCACTAGTAATTAGTGGTTGTATTATACTCATGTTAGTTGACTGGTAATTAGTGGCTGTATTATACTCGTGTTAGTTGACTAGTAATTAGTGGCTGTATTACACTAATGTTTGTTGACTAGTAATTAGTGGCTGTATTACACTCATGTTAGTTGACTGGTAATTAGTGGATGTATTATACTCGTGTTAGTTGACTAGTAATTAGTGGCTGTATTACACTAATGTTTGTTGACTAGTAATTAGTGGCTGTATTACACTCATGTTAGTTGACTAGTAATTAGTGGCTGTATTACACTCATGTTAGTTGACTGGTAATTAGTGGCTGTATTATACTCGTGTTAGTTGACTAGTAATTAGTGGCTGTATTACACTAATGTTTGTTGACTAGTAATTAGTGGCTGTATTACACTCATGTTAGTTGACTAGTAATTAGTGGCTGTATTACACTCATGTTAGTTGACTAGTAATTAGTGGCTGTATTACACTCGTGTTAGTTGACTAGTAATTAGTGGCTGTATTACACTCATGTTAGTTGACTAGTAATTAGTGGCTGTATTACGCTCATGTTAGTTGACTAGTAATTAGTGGCTGTATTACACTCATGTTAGTTGACTAGTAATTAGTGGCTGTATTACACTCATGTTAGTTCACTAGTAATTAGTGGCTGTATTACACTCATGTTAGTTCACTAGTAATTAGTGGCTGTATTACACTCATGTTAGTTGACTAGTAATTAGTGGCTGTATTACACTCATGTTAGTTGACTAGTAATTAGTGGCTGTATTACACTCATGTTAGTTGACTAGTAATTAGTGGCTGTATTACACTCATGTTAGTTGACTAGTAATTAGTGGCTGTATTACACTCATGTTAGTTGACTAGTAATTAGTGGCTGTATTACACTCATGTTAGTTGACTAGTAATTAGTGGTTGTATTACACTCGTGTTAGTTCACTAGTAATTAGTGGCTGTATTACACTCGTGTTAGTTGACTAGTAATTAGTGGTTGTATTACACTCGTGTTAGTTCACTAGTAATTAGTGGCTGTATTACACTCGTGTTAGTTAACTAGTAATTAGTGGCTGTATTACACTCCTGTTAGTTGACTAGTAATTAGTGGCTGTATTACACTCATGTTAGTTGACTAGTAATTAGTGGCTGTATTACACTCATGTTAGTTGACTAGTAATTAGTGGCTGTATTACGCTCATGTTAGTTGAATAGTAATTAGTGGCTGTATTACGCTCATGTTAGTTGACTAGTAATTAGTGGCTGTATTACGCTCATGTTAGTTGACTAGTAATTAGTGGCTGTATTACACTCATGTTAGTTGACTAGTAATTAGTGGCTGTATTACACTCATGTTAGTTGACTAGTAATTAGTGGCTGTATTACACTCATGTTAGTTGACTAGTAATTAGTGGTTGTATTACACTCGTGTTAGTTCACTAGTAATTAGTGGCTGTATTACACTCATGTTAGTTGACTAGTAATTAGTGGCTGTATTACGCTCATGTTAGTTGACTAGTAATTAGTGGCTGTATTACACTCATGTTAGTTGACTAGTAATTAGTGGCTGTATTACGCTCATGTTAGTTGACTAGTAATTAGTGGCTGTATTACACTCCTGTTAGTTGACTAGTAATTAGTGGCTGTATTACACTCATGTTAGTTGACTAGTAATTAGTGGCTGTATTACACTCATGTTAGTTGACTAGTAATTAGTGGCTGTATTACGCTCATGTTAGTTGAATAGTAATTAGTGGCTGTATTACGCTCATGTTAGTTGACTAGTAATTAGTGGCTGTATTACGCTCATGTTAGTTGACTAGTAATTAGTGGCTGTATTACACTCATGTTAGTTGACTAGTAATTAGTGGCTGTATTACACTCATGTTAGTTGACTAGTAATTAGTGGCTGTATTACACTCATGTTAGTTGACTAGTAATTAGTGGTTGTATTACACTCGTGTTAGTTCACTAGTAATTAGTGGCTGTATTACACTCATGTTAGTTGACTAGTAATTAGTGGCTGTATTACGCTCATGTTAGTTGACTAGTAATTAGTGGCTGTATTACACTCATGTTAGTTGACTAGTAATTAGTGGCTGTATTACGCTCATGTTAGTTGACTAGTAATTAGTGGCTGTATTACACTCCTGTTAGTTGACTAGTAATTAGTGGCTGTATTACACTCATGTTAGTTGACTAGTAATTAGTGGCTGTATTACGCTCATGTTAGTTGACTAGTAATTAGTGGCTGTATTACACTCATGTTAGTTGACTAGTAATTAGTGGCTGTATTACGCTCATGTTAGTTGACTAGTAATTAGTGGCTGTATTACACTCATGTTAGTTGACTAGTAATTAGTGGCTGTATTACGCTCATGTTAGTTGACTAGTAATTAGTGGCTGTATTACACTCATGTTAGTTGACTAGTAATTAGTGGCTGTATTACGCTCATGTTAGTTGAATAGTAATTAGTGGCTGTATTACGCTCATGTTAGTTGACTAGTAATTAGTGGCTGTATTACGCTCATGTTAGTTGACTAGTAATTAGTGGCTGTATTACACTCATGTTAGTTCACTAGTAATTAGTGGCTGTATTACGCTCATGTTAGTTGACTAGTAATTAGTGGCTGTATTACACTCATGTTAGTTGACTAGTAATTAGTGGCTGTATTACGCTCATGTTAGTTGACTAGTAATTAGTGGCTGTATTACACTCATGTTAGTTGACTAGTAATTAGTGGCTGTATTACGCTCATGTTAGTTCACTAGTAATTAGTGGCTGTATTACACTCGTGTTAGTTGACTAGTAATTAGTGGCTGTATTACACTCATGTTAGTTGACTAGTAATTAGTGGCTGTATTACACTCGTGTTAGTTGACTAGTAATTAGTGGCTGTATTACACTCGTGTTAGTTGACTAGTAATTAGTGGCTGTATTACACTCCTGTTAGTTGACTAGTAATTAGTGGCTGTATTACACTCCTGTTAGTTGACTAGTAATTAGTGGCTGTATTACACTCGTGCTAGTTGACTAGTAATTAGTGGCTGTATTACACTCGTGTTAGTTGACTAGTAATTAGTGGCTGTATTACACTCCTGTTAGTTGACTAGTAATTAGTGGCTGTATTACACTCGTGTTAGTTGACTAGTAATTAGTGGCTGTATTACACTCGTGTTAGTTGACTAGTAATTAGTGGCTGTATTACACTCCTGTTAGTTGACTAGTAATTAGTGGCTGTATTACACTCCTGTTAGTTGACTAGTAATTAGTGGCTGTATTACACTCGTGCTAGTTGACTAGTAATTAGTGGCTGTATTACACTCGTGTTAGTTGACTAGTAATTAGTGGCTGTATTACACTCATGTTTGTTGACTAGTAATTAGTGGCTGTATTACACTCATGTTAGTTGACTAGTAATTAGTGGCTGTATTACACTCATGTTAGTTGACTAGTAATTAGTGGTTGTATTACACTCCTGTTAGTTGACTGGTAATTAGTGGCTGTATTACACTCGTGTTAGTTGACTAGTAATTAGTGGCTGTATTACACTCCTGTTAGTTGACTGGTAATTAGTGGCTGTATTATACTCATGTTAGTTGACTAGTAATTACTGACTAGATGCATGTCACTTGATTCCTCATTAGCGACTCAATACTGCAGAGACATGTGAATGGACTAGTAATTGGTGACTGTACACTAGAGTCATATCAGTTGACTAGTAATCAGTGACGCAATACTACAAAAACACATCATTTGATTAGTAATTAGTGACTCTATACTGGAGAGTCATATGAGTTGAGTCGTAGTTAGTGATTCTATATTACAGTCATTTGAGTTGACTAGTAATTAGTAACTCTATACTGGAGGCATGTCAACTGATGAGTAATTAACAACTGTATACTGATTGTCGTCAGTTAGTTGACTAATAATTTGTGACTCTATACTATAGAGTCATGTTAGTTGACTAGTAATTAGTGACTGAATACTATAGATGCATGTCAGTTGATTTGTAATTAGTGACAATACTTACGAAGGTATGCCAATAGAGTAATAATTAATGACTGTGTACCAGAGAATTGTGTCAATTGACAAGTGATTAGTGACTCAATACAACAGAGGCATGTGAGTTGACTACAAATTAGTGACTATACTATATAGTCATCCCAGTTAACTTGTAATCAGTGACTGTATAATACAGAGTGATGTCATATGAGTAGTAATTAGTGACTTCATACTATAGAGTCGTGAGTTGAGTAGTAGTTAGTGACTATACTACAAAGTTATGTGAGTTGACTAGTAATAAGTGACTGTATATTACAGAGTCATATCAGATGACTAGTTATTAGTGACTGAGTACTACAGAGGCATGTCAGTTGATTAGTAATTAGTGACTATAGTACAGAGGCATGTCAGTTGATTATTAATTACTGACAGATTAATAATCTTTCACGTGCTAAACCATGGCTTTGTATTAACGACACGTTTTTAAAATGTATTCTCAAGAACACTTTGATTGTATTGACAACTATTTTACTCAACAAGGATGTTTATTATTAATAACTGTAACAACTCAATTTGCAACACTAAATTTCGAAATTCTTATAAAATAGACAAACTTAGAATCCGGTTTAAAATTAGTCATTCAAAAGATAGTGTGGTTTGGATAACAGTGTAACTTACTGTCTGTTTTCATCAGTCGTCCAGTTAAAACTAAAATATTTTCCTTTAAATAACGCTTATCATTAAAAATAAAACTGGTACGGACGGAAGAACTGTTATGTTTAGGCTTAATTTTACCGTTGTAAGGTAAAACTTTTAGGCTTAGGCTAAATTACACTTTATGTGTTAAAAGTTTTAGGTTTAGGTTTAATTAAATCGTTGTATAGTAAAACTTTTAGGTTTAGATGCATTTCACCGATATATAGTAAAATTATTAGGTTTAGATGCAAGGGCGTAGATTTTTTACACCCGATGGGGGGGAGATTTTTGCAACCACTCATGTGGACTGTTCAATTTGCAAATTGGTAATCTGTGATTACATAAATCTGAAAGCTGTAAACATGCAATCACAGAGTAATCTTGTTGCTACGATACTTGCATATATACTTAGGCCTATTGACTGATACTTACGAACTATCGCTTAGATCGAAAAGCTTAGAGGAACGTCTATATTAAAGATCTACATTTCGGCTACTGAAAAAGCCTACGTCTAGGCCTAATTATGTAATTCGATTGGTAAGAACACCATAATCACAAGAACAAACAATTTGTAGGCCTGTGGTGTAATAAAACAATTCAACAGACCAAACTGAAAGAGGGGATCATTGTATGCACCATACCCCCACTTAATAGGAAGGGGGATATATCCTCCCCAGGATCTACGCTCTTGTTTAGGTGTAATTATGATGTTGTGTAGTAAAACTGTTAGGTTTAGGTTTAATTACGCTATTGCATAGATAACTGTTAGGTTCATATGTAATTACATTGTTATGTGATAAAACCATTATGTTTAAGTGTGATTACACTGTTGTTAGCAAAACTAGTTGATGTACATGTAACTAACCACACCGTTGTTGTATAATAAACTAGTGAGTGTGGTAAACTTTTGTTTGTAGCATAATAAAACTATCATTCATATTCATAATAGCTCTGCAGTGTAATTTTTGTTGCAAAAGGCTCTGCCGTAAGGCTGGCAAGTTAAAGCACACCTCTCCAACCTGCATGTTTTCCATAAGCCATATATTGTATGAAAGATGTTTCTTTGCAGTGCTATTTTCAAAAGTCTAATCTCACAAAAATTCCTGGACAGTCCATTAGTCATTAGCCGACTTAACTGGTATTTTTGTTTTAATGGAATACCATAACTACCACTACATTTTAATTCGTTGATGGTATTTTCGTGTTATAGGAGCATGATACACAAAGTAAGGATGAGTTTATGTTACATCTAAATAAGCAATACGATCTTATTAGATTTATTTTAGAAGTAGAGATAAGTAACTATGTACCTTATATAGTCGTAAAGAATAACGAAACTAAAAAGTACTGTCTATCGTAAAGTATTTGACTGTTTGTAAGCTGCAAAATGGGCTATCTGTGCTCTGCCCGCCACCGGTATCGAAACGCGGTTTGTAACGTTGTAAGTCCGCTGTACCCCTTGGGGACTGTTATGGAAAAACAGCCGACATGAAGATATATGTCAGATAAAACTCCTGCCACTCTGTATTTGTTGAAACAGTAAAACCTTAACATGTAGTAACGAATACGTGGAAACCGAGTTTCAACTGTCCCATACAACGAGTATAAAACACCATCAAAAACCTCTTTAACAAAGAACAAGATGGCGACACTACTGTTTAGGATTCGACTTACCTACGCAATATCTTATCTGAGGTTCAGTCGCAACACCGGAATTTTACACACAAAAGTATCCTCGATGATATGTGTACGCAATGAAGGGTACATGAGAGAATAATTAATATTAGGTCAGAGAATATCAGACATTGTACATAGTTCTGTAAATATTTTAGTAATCACATTACATGTAACGTTGACTTTCAAATTATAAAAATAATTGTCAAGGACTGTAATACAAAAAAATAAATAAATAGAAATTAAAGAAGCTAATTTGATAGCAAACAATGATTGTGGTTCTCCTACAAGCGTCAATCAAATTCATGGATTCTTCTTCGTTCTTGCTGGTTCCTTTCCATAAAAAAATCAAACCGTGAATTGACTAAAATTTAAAAAAATATCCTAAATTTAGTTTTTACGTCTTTTAACTTAATTAATTTATCTTTCTGGCATTATGTTGATAAACCACAACAAAATCGTGCCTTCCTGTGTTTCTTGTTGTAAAGAAACTCAGAGCACTTTTTGTTGTTGCTAGGCAACTGGAGATTTGAATTTTTCCGTTAGATTACTTTGTTTACTAAACGTCTCGCACCTGTAGGTTTACGTAATACAGCTGAAAGTTCGTACACTCAGAGAAGTAAAAAATTATCCGAGTAAATTAATTCATATAAATGTGAGTGCCCCACGTTAAGCGTCCGAAAATTCAGACATCTTTCAGTTTTTTTTTATTTCTAAATGTGTCGTATGAAGCAAGACTCCAGGTTTAACAATCAGTGATGTCGAGAAACCCACTTGTTGTCAAACCGCGCCCTCTACATTGCGACACTCAGTTATACAACCCCTTCCAAACATGTGGTCAGCTTCCGGCCAGTTACCTCTTTCTTTGTGAACCTGACGATGACCGAAGAAGGTCGAAACGTTGTTCGCTCTTCTATTTAAAATATTTTCTGAACCCAAAAGAGCCGTTTTTGCATATAAAAGACTCCAGGTTTATTGTATACTTCTAGAACAGCTATGGGTTTTCTTTGTTCAAGAGCCCTACTTCTAAGAAGATCAAGGACCCAGATCTATGCAGACATAGAACTCAAATCAATGTAGATATAGAACCCAGATCTAAGTGGATATTCTCATTATAAATATTTTAATTGTACATTAAAAATATTAAACTATAGGGTTTTGTTCGAAATTGGTTTAGATTGTGAAGAAGGTAGTTGTGTGTTTTTATGTAAGTTTACTGTTTGTCAGCTGTTCGTATGACCGCTTCTAAAGCCAAACGTTGTTAAGGCTTAAAATGCATTACTGGCTAAGTTCGAGAACCCTTCCGTATTCTTGATGGGATAAATAATTCATGAGACGTCAGTGTCGGGGCTCAGCCGGGGGTGGGGGTGGGGCTAGAGTTGTGACTGCAGATCGTTTTAAAGACAAAGCCGAAGGTTCATCATGCATCGAAGAAAAGTACTTCACTGGGCTTTGATTAAAGAAAGCAAAGTTCACGGATACGGAATATTCGTACATCTATGGTGCAGAACCTCGTGGCTGATTAGTGCATTCGTGTGTGTGTGTAAGTGTTCCATTCCTCTGATAAACCGCAGTAGAAAAGTTCGTTTTTCTCCGAATTTGTAGCTAGTGAAGTTTATCGACACGGTTACATTACACTGGTTTACAAAAAATATTTTTTGTCTGAGGCAAGAATGTGAATAGGTGTTTTTTTACTACTTTGGGTGTGCTGAATTCAAATTTATAAACAGTTTTGCTCTATCATCTCTAGTTTTCTGGCTTTTAAATAGTCTCATTTTAGTATATACAGAGTATATACGTGCTTATTTCAACAGTTGCAGCAGCTTATTACAGATAAAACAGGATAGATAAAGAACATTGACGGAATTAATATACTTGGATGACACAATGTACACAATTCATAGTACCACAGACAGTTAGAAGTGTTTTCTTAGATGATCTGGTGTATTTTGCCTCCGGGGTGTCACGCAATAGCATCTAGCAGAAGTCTCCCATCATGGTGGAGTTCCACTTGCCTTGGTAGTTGCTCTCCATCTTCGTAATGTCTTGGTGGAATCTTTCTCCGTGCTCATCACTCACTGCTCCAAGGTTTGGAGGGAAGAAGTTGAGGTGGGAATGGAGAAAATGAATTTTGAGTGACATTTGGCATCCCATATCCTCATAAGTCTTTAGCAACTTCTCAATACAGGCTTGGTAATTTGGTGCGCGTGTGTTACCAAGGAAGCCACTACAGACTGACTTAAATGTTTTCCATGCTCTCAGTTCCTTTAAGGTAAGAAGCTCCTCAAAATCAGTATCCTTCAGCACTTCTCGGATTCGAGGTCCGACAAAGATGCTCTCTTTCAGCTTAGCAGCACTGAGACCTGGGAACACAGTATACAAGTGTTGGAAGGCAGCACCATTTTTGTTCATGGCCTTCACGAAATTCTTCATCAAACCAAGCTTGATGTGAAGAGGAGGAAGAAGCACCTTCTTCATGTCAACCAAAGGATTCTCCTTGACGCTGTGTTCGCCAGGAACGAAAGTGCTTCTAGACCCCCAGTCTTTCTGCTTGTAATGCTGGGATACAGCTCGACTATCCCAGAGACAGAGAAAGCAACAGTACTTTGTGAAGCCCGCTTGCATACCCATAAGAAGACCAATGACCTTGAGGTCCCCACACAGACTCCACTGGTACTGGTTGTACTTAACAGCTTCTAAAAGAAGCTCCGTATTGTCATAGGACTCCTTTAGATGGACAGAGTGGGAATGCTGGGATATTTATTCCCGTTGTGTAGAAACACAGCCTTGAGACTTCGCTTGGAAAAGTCTATGAAAAGTCTGAAGGATTATGTGGCAAACCAAGGAAAGTGAACAAGCCAGGTACATTTGTGCAGTAGCACAACTTGTTTTCCATGTCGAAAAATGAAGCAAGGTCTTTGTTCCGATTCCTCAAACTGGTGATCCGTCTTGATATATAGCTATATATATACATAATGTAATGGTATCACTTACATTTATTGCATAATAACTAAAAAAGAAGACATAAGTCACACAATATTAGAAATTAACCCTGAATGCATATACGCCTTTATGCACAGTATGCATATCTAAAAAACTAGAGGTGATGAGTAAAAACGGATTTCAAATCTGAATTCGGCACCCCCAAATTAGGTTAAAACAGCTATTTTTGTGCTTGTCTCAATTTCTTTGTAAACCAGTGTTATTAGACGTATCAACAATATATTTTTAATACAGTATGATTTGTTACATAAGCAGATTATGAAACGTTGTATGATAAACAGCATAGTGGCATTAAGGTAATGTCTCTAACGTAACAGATGTGGATCTGACACCACAATAACACATGTGGTAATATAATAAATGTGCAGACAGTAACGTAAGAAGTGTGATGCTGACTCTTATGTCAACGAATTTGGTAATGATTCCAAAGTGTTAATTGTGGTAATGATTTTAAAGTAATAAATGTGGTAGTGATTCTAAACTGTTAAATGTGGTAATTATTTTAAAGTGTGAAATGTGGTAATGATTCTAAAGTAATAAATATAGTAATGATTTTTAAGTGTGAAATGTGGCAATCATTCTCAAGTAATAAATGTGGTAATGGTTATAAAGTGTTAAATGTGGTAATTATTTTAAAGTGACAAATGTGGTAATGATTTAAAGTGTTAAATATAGTAAAGTTATTCTAAAATGTTAAATGTGGCAATGATTCTAAAGTAATAAATGTGGTAAGGATTATAAAGTGCTAAGTGTGGTAATGATTTTAAAGTGTTAAATGTGGTAATGATTATAAAGTGTTAAATGTAGTAATGATTTAAAGTGTGAAACGTGGTAATGATCATCAAGTGTTAAATATAGTAATGATTTTAAAGTGTTAAATATGATATTGATTCTAAGTGTTAAATGTGGTAATGATTATAAGGTGTTTATGATACTATAGTGTTATATGTTGCAATGACTAAACCTTCAAATGTAATCAGTCGAAGACTTTGTAAACAGTGCACTCTGTAAGACCATGCTGCTACTAAATTACTAGTATTTAATGTTGTGCTGTGTTTTGGACGATAGTACACTCTTCAAAAAAAAGAAAGACAACAGGCAAAATTTGAGACAAATTATTAACAAGTTTATTCTGGGTAGTTCTGTATGACATGTGTGAAACTTTGCACATTCACTGCTGAACATCCAAAGTCCGCAAAGGCGAAGTCCACGCTCACTAGTTGAAGTTTAACGTCACTCAACGTCAATAACGAGTATGCCCCCCGTGAGCATCAATAACAGCTTGGCATCTCCTGCTCATGGAAGCGATGAGATGACGAATCACTGGAATGGATGTCCACTCAGCCTGCAAAACTGCTGCAAGCTGAGGTAGAGTAAGCGGTTGAGGTTGTCACCGTCGCAGACGTTGGTCCAACTCGACCCAAAGATGTTTGATGGGGTTTAAATCTGGTGATCTGGAGGGCCAGGGAAGAACGTTGATGTTGTAGTGTCTCAAGAAGACAGTAGTGGGTCGGGCTGTGTGAGAACGGGCGTTGTCATGTTGAAAAACGTCGTTGACGTTCAACATGATGGGTTGCACATGGGGCCTAAAAATCTCTTAGACGGTTACGTACGGTCTGATCGGAAATCCTACGCAGCCCTGGTATGGTCGAGGCAGTAGACGTCGCAGTGGTGGTCCTATCCCAAAGGTGACGTAACCGGATGTAGCGATCTTGTGCAGGCGTGGTCACACGAGGTCTGCCAGATCGTGGATGGTCACGAGTTGATCCATGTTGTTGGTGACGATATCATAGCCTTGTGATGGTGTTTGGATGGACATTCACAGCTCTGGCAACATCTGATCGAGATTCGCCTGCTTCCAAGCGACCAATAGCGTTGTTGCGTTGTGCTTCTGTCAGTCTTGGCGTAACTGTATTGCGTGTCGGTGGCTTAACACTGAGCTATGGAAACCGAGAACCCGTTACTTTTATAGGGATTTTGCACATGTTGCACTTGCAGAACATACAGATCTTTCAAACAAATTTATTGGACACGAATGCATTTTGGCAAAACAATCCGATGTTTTCCTCCTTTTTCAAAGTGCATAACTTTTATTTTCATTATGGTCTGACAGTCAGTGCCTTAACACGTGTAAAATCACATACTCTGGACTTGTAACGTTATTACATATATTTCTCTTTAAAATAACAAAAATATCGTTTTTTCTTTTCTTGTTTTGAAGATTATATGTATTTATATATGTAATGATAGCACATACCAGGTTTTACAGTTTGGGAAAGTAAAATACATTCACTATTCATTTTGTGATGAACGGTCTTGTAAGCTTATGTTTTTCACAACATTACAGTTAATTTGTTCACAACTTAAAGGTTTGTAAAACACACTGCCAGACAATCTATAGCTTTAAGGTTACAGAGAACTAGAATATCATATCTAAAAGTGACGTCAGATAAGTCTCAGTGCTAGTTAAGGAACTTAGAGTTATACCCTTTCTACTGACATGATAAGTATGTAGGACAAGCCATATACATACCCAAGAAAGTATAGATATATCTCTCCAATCCACCCGCTACGTCACATGCATCTTAAGCTTAGCAGCGACACCTTGAGACAAGTTTAGACGTGCAGTTTGTCAGAAATTAAGGAGATTGCACGTTAATGTTGTGAATGCTGTTTTCTTTATTCTGTCAATACATATATGTTGAAAGCCTTAGTTCACAGTACATTTGTTTACTCAACTTTCTGGACATAGTGACAGTCTTTACGTGTATCGTCGCTTCTAATGTAAGAAAGAGATGTGTGTCAGTTGATACTGATTTTGGTGGTAGATAAAAACAAAACAACAACAAAAAACGAAGGTTAGGAAGTTGTAAGGCCACGGTCAATCCCATTGTTCGTTGGTAAAGAGCATTTCAAAAGTTAGCGGTGGGCAGTGTTTATTGGCTGCCTTTTGTCTAATCTATCACTTCGAAATTAGGGACTGCTCGCGCAAGTGGTTCTCTCTCCAGAAAATTCAAGAAACATATAATAAAAGGAAAGGACGTGAAGTGACATTTCATAACCTAACTTTATTCTATTTAGGCTGACTATGGGACGAGGCGACGTTTCAACGGCGACGTCCCCAGCCTCACAGGACTGTACAGCCCGGTCTGGGCCCGACTACGAGCGCTACCAGCACCAACTGGTTTACCGAATTGGCATTTACGGCTGGCGAAAACGGTGTCTTTACTTTCTTGTTATACTGCTGATGGCTGTGGTCATCATTAATTTAGCCTTAACTGTCTGGATCATCAAAGTGGTGGACTTCTCTATCGTAGGTGTATTTTGTTTGAATATCTTTCTTCCAGCAAAACTAATCGGTCGAATGTTGGTAAAACAACCGATATATTAATTGTGTTTGACAGTAAAATTGGTATATTAAAATATTATTTCTGTCGGTAAAATAGCGGATATATTTGTTATGCTTGACAGCGAAATTATCATAATATATAACACATATCTGTCATTAAAAGAAGCGATGTATTTTGTTCTTTCGACACTGGTTCTATTAAGTTATGTTTTATATCACATTTAGGTCTAAGTACCTTAGTTCATGCCCGTACTGGGTGTATTTGGGTGTATTTACTGGCATTCTTTGTAAATTACTGGGTGTTATAATTTCTAGTTTAGGACAGCATTTCTTGAAAGTTATGAAGAAACGTGGAGGTTAACATTTGACTCCCTTTTGAGAGACAATTTTGTTTTATTTTTGTGTCGCTGTGACGAAGTGAAAATTATTTTCGTTAACTTATTTTTAGATTGGAATTTTTGTTTTACCTCCAGGATGGTATGGGAAGTCTGAGGGTCGTTGACCGAGGACTACGCCTCGAAGGGAAAGCTGAATTTCTGCACGGGCTCTACGCTTCACAGATTTGCTCGAGGAAGGTAGCGTACAACTGAATATTTATTGGCTCGGTCAAACGTTTTGTGTCTATGTTTAGAACCAAGAAAATGTACCTAATATAGGTCCGCTAATTTTAGAATTAGAGTATAAACAGAGTGTAGTTAACTCATTAATTCCTATTAAAGTATTAATATTCTAGTGTATTCTCCACTGTATGGAATATTACCACTTCAGTTTCTACCCAATCACTGCTCTTCGTTCGTTGTCATATTTTATTGCTTTGATAATTACGAAATCTTCCACTCGTGGACTTCTTTGAATATCATTCGACGACGTGAGAAATATATACCACACGTCTCGTGAATAATGTCAGAAGAATATAACGAGAAGTCCCTAAATAAAACAAGATTATGTTCCATATTTTATACAGATTAACAACGTGACTTATGGGTTTGTTCTGCTGAGATTTCAAATATTTCAGTTTGTTTGATTTAGGGTTAAGCACGAGATGGGTCTTCGATTTCTCTAAAGGCTTATTTTCACTTGATAAGTATTTAAACACGGTTCCATAATTCAGTGCCTATTTCTCGTGATAGCAGAAGACGAGCATGAGGTTTGCTTGACACAGTGTGTATATAAACCACTTCTGTCAAAGTAAGATAAGGAATTGCTGGTAGCGGAAAAAGATGAAACTCGTGGCTTGAGTGCAAACGATCTTGATGAAATTAAAACGAGGTGCTGTCTCTCTCAAAGGTTCCTCGTATCAGAGACTCGCTGATTTAAGATTTACAACATATTTCTTCGTTCTTTTCCAGCAAGTAAGTTAGTGTCCGTTAATAGCGAGCAGCCACGCATACCTTATATAGAAACTAGTTGATAGATACTGGTTTTCACAAATAGGGGTACGGATATTGTGATATCAGACCGAGTATCCTCGGGGATTTCTATTGAATTAGGAATACTATTAGACCTAGAAAAACTTCCCTTAGCGTTTGCACATTTTATGCGAAAATAGCTGTATTCAGCCTGAGTACATAGTGTTAATTACAAGACTTTTGTAGTCTCAAACTTGAGTGAAAGAAATAAATTATTGATGGAGAACAATATCGTTTATTTAAAGATTAATTAATTAGAAACTTGCCGCTTCTTGTTCCGTTATAATTATATAACTCTCAAATTAATGTGTGTTGCACTACAATTCCACACAATAAACACTGTTTTATTTAAAATTGAAATTAACTAATAAAGTTAAATCAATTAGGTCTGCTTTTAAGGTTTAAGTAGTTTTATGTCACCTAAATACCATGTGTAGTAGTTTTATGTTACCTAAATACCACGTGTAGTAGTTTTATGTTACCTAAATATAATATATCGTAGTTTTATGCTACCTAAATATAACGTATAGTAGTTTTGTGTTACCTAAATACCACGTGCAGTAGTTTTATGTTACCTAAATATCACATGTAATAGTTTTATGTCACCTAAATACCATGTGTAGTAGTTTTATGTTACCTAAATACCACGTGTAGTAGTTTTATGTTACCTAAATATAATATATCGTAGTTTTATGCTACCTAAATATAACGTATAGTAGTTTTGTGTTACCTAAATACCACGTGCAGTAGTTTTATGTTACCTAAATATCACATGTAATAGTTTTATGTTACCTAAATACCATGTGCAGTAGTTTTATGTTACCTAAATACCACGTGCAGTAGTTTTATGTTACGTAAATATAACGTATAGTAGTTTTATGTTACCTAAATACCACGTGTAGTAGTTTTGTGGTACTTAAATATCACATGTAATAGTTTTATTTTACTTAAACATAACGTGTAATAATTTTATACTACCTATACGTGTGAAAACGGCTGGTTTGGATTGAGAATGTTTTTGTTATGTAGTAAAGCGAACAACGTTTCGACCTTCTTCGGTCATCGTCAGGTTCACAAGGAAAGGAAGAGGCAACTGACCGATAGCTGACCACATATTTGAAGGGGTTTGTGTAACTGAGTGTAGGAATGTAGAGGGCGTGCTTAGATGTTTGATTACATTTATTAATATAAGTGTAAAGGTCTTCCTTTGTATTGGTTTATTTTGAGCTTGAGTTGTTGTATAAGTAAGGCTTCTTAAATTTTGCGTTTATGTTTCTTTATTTAGTATTTGGGTGTTTTCTGTGGTTATGTTGTATTTATTTGATTTGCAGTTTTTGAAAACGTGTGAAGGTGACTTTTTATATTCTTTGAATCTGGTTTCCATATTTCTACTTGTTTCTCCAATATAGAAGTCATGGCAGTTATCACATTGTATTTTATAAATAATGTTGGTGTTGTGTTTGTCAGTGCAGTTTTTACATTGTATAGACCTCAGTTTTGTGCTCTGGTTTTTGGGTAAATTTGATATTAACTGGAATGTCATATTTTGTTACTAGTTTTTGCCAAATGTCGGTTATTTTTCTGCTGATGTCGGGAATATATGGTATGCAGCTGTATATGGTTTCGTGATTGTTTGATTCGTGAGATATATTTACTTTTGTTGGTTGGTTTTTCTTTATGTCTAGATGTGTGCGTATAATGTTTTTTACGGTTTGTGGAAGAAACTCATTGATGTTGATGAAGTATTGTTTTATTTTGTTTAATTCATCGTTAATTTTATCTGGTGAGCATAGTTTTATGGCTGTGTTTATCTGGTTTCTTAGTATGTTGAGTTTTTGTTTTGTTTCATGTGCTGAGTCCCAAGGAATGTATGAACCAAGACAAAACCATAAAAGTTCTAAAAGCAGATAAAGGTAACGCTATAGTAATAATGAACACGAATGAATACATGCAAAAAGTGAAGAACATCCTATCAGACACGAACAAATTTAAACCAATACACACATATCTAACAAAGACACAAGAAACGCAACTAAACAAAATACTACAAAAAATGAAAAAATCCAACACAATTACAATTACAAAAACACTTTGTTCCTACCTACGTAAAACCGACTCACGCATATCACAAATATACAGCATCCACAAACCTCATAAACCAGATTGTCCATTACAACCAATATTCAATCTTGGTAAATACATAGCATGGACATTCTCCAAATATGTAACATCAGCCAGCTCATTCATCAAAAACTCGTTTAATTTCAAGTCTAAACTTAACCATAAAGCCATAATGGCCAGTTTCGATGTTATATCCCTCTTTGCAGAAGTTCCGATCACTGAAGCCTGTAAGATAACCTTAGAACTCTATATCCAACACCCTAACCCAACTATAGACATTCCAGTAACCAATTAGCAACTCTCATAGAATTTCACCACGATGAAGACAAACTTCATGTTTGAGAACCGCAACTATATACAAACAAATGGCATGAGCATGGGCAACCAAGTATCATCAGTTCTAGCCAATATTTTTATGACACAAGTTACAAGCAATTAACACAGCATTACATCCACCACTATACTGGTTACAGATATGTAGACGACACGATTGCGGGATTCACATCTACAGAACACACACTTAATTTTTTCAATCACATTAACTCTATACATCCCAACATTAACTTCACATGTGAACAGGAAGAAAGCAATCAAATATCATTTCTTAACCTCAAAATTATAAGAACCGACACACAGTTCAAAACAGAAATCCACCGAAAAATCACCCATACTGGACTATACATTCCTTGGGACTCAGCACATGAAACAAAACAAAAACTCAACATACTAAGAAACCAGATAAACACAGCCATAAAACTATGCTCACCAGATAAAATTAACGATGAATTAGAAAAAATAAAACAACACTTCATCAACATTAATAAGTTTCCTCCACAAACCGTAGAAAACATTATACGCACACACCTAGACAGAAAGCAAAATCAACCAACAAAAGTAAATATATCTCACGAATCAAAAAATCACGAATCCATATACTGCTGCATACCATATATTCCCGACATCAGCAGAAAAATAACCAACATTTGGCTGAAACGAATAACAAAATATAACTTTCCAGTTAATACCAAAGTTATTCAAAAACCAGGCACAAAACTGATGTTTTTATACTATGTAAAAATTACACTGACAATCACCACACCAACATTATTTATAAAATACAATGTGATAACTGCCACGACTTCTATATTGGAGAAACAAGTAGAAAAATGGAAACCAGATTCAAAGAAC
This sequence comes from Carcinoscorpius rotundicauda, assembly GCA_011833715.1. Classification (NCBI taxonomy): domain Eukaryota; kingdom Metazoa; phylum Arthropoda; class Merostomata; order Xiphosura; family Limulidae; genus Carcinoscorpius; species Carcinoscorpius rotundicauda. Next base: position 89,880,415 of record CM022398.1, read on the forward strand.
ACAAAAAATCACCTTCACACGTTTTCAAACACTGCAAGTCAAATAAACACAACATAACCATATAAAACACTCAAATAGTAAGCAAAGAAACAAACATAAACAAACGAAAAAATTAAAAAGTTTTACTTATGTAACAACTCAAGCCCAAAATAAACCAATACAAAGAAACGCCTTTATACCTATATTAATATATATAATCAAACATCTAAGCACGCCCTCTACATTCCTACACTCAATAAACACAATCCCTTTCAAACATGTGGTCATCTATTGGTCAGTTAGCTCTTTCTTTCTTCGTAAACCTGACGATGACCGAAGAAGGTCGAAATGTTGTTCGATCCTCTACATAAAAAAGTTTCTCAACCCAAACCAGCTGTTTTTACATATATATATTTTCTCTACAAGTGGGTTTTCTCGTCATCACTGATTATTTCTGTCACCTAAATATCACATGTAGTAGTTTAAAATTATCTAAATATCACATGTAGTAGTTTAAAATTACCTAAATATCACATGTAGTAGTTTTATTTTACCTAAATTTCACATGTAGAGTTTAAATATAATACAAAATTAAAATAGTAATATTATGCTGAACAAATATAAGGATATCATACAAACAAATACAGGGACAGCATGTAAAAAAATACAGTAATCAGAAAACAAGGACAAGATAACATCATATAAAACTAACAGAGCGTAAGAAACATATTTAGAGCAGAACTAGCGATCAAACTTGAACTCGAACTAATTAAATATAGTTTTCTTACGTTTCTACTTATGGGTGAATTGGTTCATTTGTTGGTTACATATCCTGTTAGCAATATTTATTATATACTCTTCAAAAAAAGAAACGCAAAATGGATATTTTTTATTTTAAAGAGAAATATATGTAATAACGTTACAAGCTCAGAGTATGTTATGTTACACGTGTTAAGGCACTGATTGTCAGACCAAAATGACAATAAAAGTTATGCACTTTGAAAACGGAGGAAAACATCGGATTTTTTTGCCAAAATGCATTCGTGTCCAATAAATTTGTTTGAGAGATATGCATGTTCTGCAAGTGCAACATGTGCAAAATCCCGATAAAAGTAACGGGTTCTCGGTTTCTATAGCTTAGTGTTAAGCCACCGATACGCAATACAGTTACGCTAAGACTGACAGAAGCACAACGCAACAACGCCATTGGTCGCTTGGAAGCAGGCGAATCTCGATCAGATGTTGCCAGAGCTGTGAATGTTGATCCAAACACCATCACAAGGCTATGGAATCGTCACCAACAACATGGATCAACTCGTGACCATCCACGATCTGGCAGACCTCGTGTGACCACGCCTGCACAAGATCGCTACATCCGGTTACGTCACCTTTGGGATAGGACCACCACTGCGACGTCTACTGCCTCGACCATACCAGGGCTGCGTAGGATTTCCGATCAGACCGTACGCAACCGTCTACGAGATTCTTAGGCCCCATGTGCAACCCATCATGTTGAACGTCAGTGACGTTTTTCAACATGACAACGCCCGTTCTCACACAGCCCGACCCACCACTGTCTTCTTGAAACACTACAACATCAACGTTCTTCCCTGGCCCTCCAGGTCACCAGATTTAAACCCCATCGAACATCTTTGGGACAAGTTGGACCGACGTCTGCGATGGCGACAACCTCAACCGCAGACTCTACCTCAGCTTGCAGCAGCTTTGCAGGCTGAGTGGACAGCCATTCTACATGATGTGATTCGTCATCTCATCGCTTCCATGGGCAGGAGATGCCAAGCAGTTATTGATGCTCACGGGGGCCATACTCGTTATTGACGTTGAGTGACGTTAAACTTCAACTAGTGAGCGTGGACTTCGCCTTTGCGGACTTTGGATGTTCAGCAGTGAATGTGCAAAGTTTCACACATGTCATACAGAACTACCCGGAATAAACTTGTTAACAATTTGTCTCAAATTTTGTCTTTTGCATTTCTTTTTTAAGAGTATATATTTATTGTTGTTCTCCTTCATTAAGCTTTTTAGTGAATTTTAATTTTGATACTTATTATTGTTTTATTATATTTATTTTATAATTATCAGTTTAATTCGTAATGTAATACATATATATATACATCAAAAACTATTCTGAACATCCTAAGCCAGTCAAACCTTGTTAGACATCATTTTAATTACTCCTAACATACACCGGTTTTCACGTGCAGTGTAAGAAACATTGTATATTTAATTACATCACTTCCACTTTGTTACTACTCCTTCCATAACTATTAATACGTATGAAAACATCTGCCACGTTCCGATCTTTTGCCCTGTTGGTCACTCAGTAGCTGTAATGTGCTTTTCATCAGTAACTTATAAATCATATTACTGTCAGTTTGTTACAGCGAAATCTTCCTCATCACGTGTCAAGCTACACTACTGTTCTTCATTATGAAGCTGTTAAAATAGTTTTATCTTTCATTAATATTTCTTATTCATGAAGAAAAACAGTTGAATGAACAATTTGTAATAAAATTGGGTGAAGATAAATTTTCCAAGTGTTTATGTACATTATGGTATTATACTTCTATTTATAATAAGACGAAAACACTGGTGTAACATCTGTATATCACGTTTACGTATAATACACGTACATCAGGATAACAAAAGGATAACCCAAAGTTATAATCTACTGACGAAAAGAGTTGGTACTCCTCAAAATTAGATTAGTTGGTACTTCAAACAGTAAATTTAGTTGATACTCCACATAGTAAGGTTAGTTGGTTCTTCACACAGTAAAGTTTGTTGTTACTCCACACAGTAAGATTAGTTGGTACTCCACATAGTAAGTTCTCTTGATACCCCACACAGTAGGGTTAATTGATACTACACACAGTAAGGTTAGTTGGTACTTCACACAGTAAGGTTAGTTGGTACTCCACACAGTAAGGTTAGTTGGTACTTCACACAATAAGGTTAGTTGGTACTCCACACAGTAAGGTTAGTTGGTACTACACACAGTAAGGTTAGCTGGTACTACACACAATAAGGTTAGTTGGTACTCCACACAGTAAGGTTAGTTGGTGCTACACACAGTAAGGTTAGTTGGTGCTCCACACAGTAAGGTTAGTTGGTACTACACACAGTAAGGTTAGTTGGTACTACACACAGTAAGGTTAGTTGGTACTACACACAGTAAGGTTAGTTGGTGCTCCACATAGTAAAGTTAGTTGGTACTACACACAGTAAGGTTAGTTGGTACTACACACAGTAAGATTAGTTGGTGCTCCACATAGCAAGATTAGTTGGTTCTACACACAGTAAGGTTAGTTGGTGCTCCACATAGTAAGGTTAGTTGGTACTTCACACTGTAAGGTTAGTTGGTTCTTTACTCAGTATGATTTTCAACACACTAGGGTTAGTTAGTACTTAACAGAAGGTTGTAGTTCTATTATGATTACTCTATGGTTAGACTTATGAAATAGGTTGTAGTTGTTTTGTAACAACTGTGACGTTAGACTTATGAAATAGGTTGTAGTTGTATTGTAACAACTGTAATGTTAGACTGATGAAGAATGATATAGTTCTGTAATAACAACTGTAATATTAGACTAATGAAGAATGATGTAGTTCTGTAATAACAACTGTAATGTTAGACTGATGAAGAATGATATAGTTCTGTAATAACAACTGTAATGTTAGACTAATGAAGAAAGGTATAGTTCTGTAATAACAACCATAATGTTAGACTGATGAAGAAAGATATAGTTCTGTAATAACAACTGTAATGTTATACTTGTGAAGAAAGATATAGTTCTGTAATAACAACCATAATGTTAGACTAATGAAGAATGATATAGTTCTGTAATAACAACTGTAATGTTATACTTGTGAAGAAAGATATAGTTCTGTAATAACAACCATAATGTTAGACTAATGAAGAATGATATAGTTCTGTAATAACAACTGTAATGTTATACTTGTGAAGAAAGATATAGTTCTGTAATAACAACTGTAATGTTAGACTTGTGAAGAAAGATATAGTTCTGTAATAACAACCATAATGTTAGACTAATGAAGAATGATATAGTTCTGTAATAACAACTGTAATGTTATACTTGTGAAGAAAGATATAGTTCTGTAATAACAACTGTAATGTTAGACTAATGAAGAATGATATAGTTCTGTAATAACAACTGTAATGTTATACTTGTGAAGAAAGATATAGTTCTGTAATAACAACTGTAATGTTAGACTTGTGAAGAAAGATATAGTTCTGTAATAACAACCATAATGTTAGACTAATGAAGAATGATATAGTTCTGTAATAACAACCATAATGTTAGACTAATGAAGAATGATATAGTTCTGTAATAACAACTGTAATGTTATACTTGTGAAGAAAGATATAGTTCTGTAATAACAACTGTAATGTTAGACTTGTGAAGAAAGATATAGTTCTGTAATAACAACCGTAATGTTAGACTTGTGAAGAAAGATATAGGTCTGTAATAACAACTGTAATGTTAGACTTGTGAAGAAAGATATAGTTCTGTAATAACAACCGTAATGTTAGACTTGTGAAGAAAGATATAGTTCTGTAATAACAACTGTAATGTTAGACTAATGAAGAATGATATAGTTCTGTAATAACAACTGTAATGTTATACTTGTGAAGAAAGATATAGTTCTGTAATAACAACTGTAATGTTAGACTTGTGAAGAAAGATATAGTTCTGTAATAACAACTGTAATGTTAGACTTGTGAAGAAAGATATAGTTCTGTAATAACAACCGTAATGTTAGACTTGTGAAGAAAGATATAGTTCTGTAATAACAACCGTAATGTTAGACTTGTGAAGAAAGATATAGTTCTGTAATAACAACTGTAATGTTAGACTTGTGAAGAAAGATATAGTTCTGTAATAACAACCGTAATGTTAGACTTGTGAAGAAAGATATAGTTCTGTAATAACAACCATAATGTTAGACTAATGAAGAATGATATAGTTCTGTAATAACAACTGTAATGTTATACTTGTGAAGAAAGATATAGTTCTGTAATAACAACTGTAATGTTAGACTTGTGAAGAATGATATAGTTCTGTAATAACAACTGTAATGTTATACTTGTGAAGAATGATATAGTTCTGTAGTAACAACTGTAATGTTAGACTAATGAAGAATGATATAGTTCTGTAATAACAACTGTAATGTTAGACTAATGAAGAATGATATAGTTCTGTAATAACAACTGTAATGTTAGACTTGTGAAGAATGATATAGTTCTGTAATAACAACTGTAATGTTAGACTACTGAAGAATGATATAATTCTGTAATAACAATTGTAATGTTAGACTTGTGAAGAATGATATAGTTCTGTAATAACAACTGTAATGTTAGACTAATGAAGAATGATATAGTTCTGTAATAACAACTGTAATGTTAGACTAATGAAGAATGATATAGTTCTGTAATAACAACTGTAATGTTAGACTTGTGAAGAATGATATAGTTCTGTAATAACAACCATAATGTTAGACTAATGAAGAATGATATATTTCTGTAATAACAACTGTAATGTTAGACTTGTGAATGTGATTTATTAAATATGTTGCGTGACGGATAATAATACGTTTCTTTAGTAATTGTGAAAGGCTGTTGTTAGTATATGTTGATACAGCTTATGAATAAGCCTAAATGATCGTCTTTTCAAGATTAAATGTCATAGTTTTCTAAATTTGTAAGAACATTAATTCCCTTTATCTGAAGAATCTTCAGTGAACAGAAATAGATGGTGACACTTTAAATGAAAGTTTAATGAATATTTTTGTTGATGTTTTAATGATTTTTTCTTTGTTTTATTTCAAACTGTATGTATTTATACATTTGGTTAGAACTGTATTTAAGAGCACGTCTACCTATATATTTCTTTGGAATGTTCCCAAAACTCATATTTTTGTTTTCACTTTTATTCTTTTGCAGAATTTGTAGTGTGTAACTAGCTGGTCTTAGAAGTTTTGGTAATAAAGCTGCGTAAATACGACCTTTAACTTAAAATCAATGATGATAATAAAATACTGTAGACAACGTTTCGCCATTACGGCTTCCTTTAGGCTAGCAGTGCAAGGACTAGTTTTCACTTTTGAATAAATATTTTCTTCTTTGTGACTATTTTATTGACATATTTTTTATTACTGTTCACTTCTTATTGTATAGAAGGTGGTTGAATGTTGATTATTCATTATTTTATTTCACGTTATAACTTTCACACTGATCATTCTAAAGTAGTCAAGACAGTGACCGTGTCAATGAACGAAACGTCAAACCTATTTTTAAAATATTCGTCAATGCTGGAACTTCTAATAAAGAAATGCTTGCAATCCATAAATAAAATAAAAATAAATTATTAGTAAAAACGCGATGTTATTTTCAAATACTTCATGTGATTTCTGTCAACATACACTTGTGTTAAGAACTGTATGTAGACCTTGATCAAACAGTGTGTCTGAGCTACACTACATCTCTCTTTGTGTACTTTAAATGTCCAGTCTCAGCTACACCAAATGTTTTTGTGTGTGTTAAATTTCCAGTCTAATCTATACTACATGTCTGTTTGTTTATATTAAATCTCCAGTCTCAGCCACTCTTGATGTCCTTTTAGTGTTAAATCTCCAATCGAGGCTACGTCACACGTACCTTTGTTTATGTTAAATCTTCATTTTAACCTCCACTACACGTCTGTTTGTGTATATTAAATGTCCAGTTTCAGCTACACTACATGTCTGTTTGTATATATTAAATGTCCAGTTTCAGCTACACTACATGTCTGTTTGTGTATATTAAATGTCCAGTTTCAGCTACACTACATGTCTGTTTGTGTATGTTAAATCTTCAGTCTCAGGTACACTACATGTCTGTTTGTGTATGTTAAATCTTCAGTCTCAGGTACACTACATGTCTGTTTGTGTATGTTAAATCTTCAGTCTCAGGTACACTGCATGTCTGTTTGTGTATGTTAAATCTTCAGTCTGAGGTACACTGTATGTCTGGTGATGTTAAATATCCAGTCTCAGCTACACTACATGTTTATGTACATTGAATATCCAGTTTACGCTGCACTACGTCTTTGAATGTTAAAATCTCCAGTCTCGGTTACACTACACGTCTGTTTGTAGGTAGTAAACCTCCAATGTAGGCTAAACTACATAAGTGTTTCCATATGTCAAATCTCTAGTCTCAGCTACACTACATGTCTTTTCGTGTATGTTAAAACTCCAGTCTCATATACACTACATGTCTGTTTGTATATATTAAATATCCAGCTTCATCCATCTACACTGTATATATCTGTTTGTGTATATTATATCTCTAGTCTCAGCTACACTACTTGTCTGTTTGTTTATGTTAAATCTCCAGTCTCAGCTTCACAATATGTGTGTTTGTTAATGTTAAATGTACAGTATCAGCTACACTACATGTCTGTTTATGTTAAATCTCCAGTCTCAGGTACACTGCATGTCTTGTGATATTAAATCTCCAGTATCAGCTACACTACATGTCTGTTTATGTTAAATCTCCAGTCTCAGGTACACTGCATGTCTTGTGATATTAAATCTCCAGTATCAGCTACACTACATGTCTGTTTTTGTTAAATCTCCAGTCTCAGCTTCTTGAGTTCTTGTGTAATTATAGACACACGATTGTTATTAATGTCTGATAATTACTTTTAAAGTTCAATTGTTTTCCTCTTGTAATTCAAACTTCCGTTTCAGTCTTATGGGCCATTCCACGTTTTCTTTTTTAGTAGATTAATCTTTCAACTCTTCTCTTACAAGATCCCATGAAATTAAATTTCTTCTGAGTAATTAAATGTTCTGATCTCATGTTTGAATTCTTAATGGGATGATTTATGATTAACATTTTTATGATTTTAGTGTGTTCTTTTTAATTAATGTGCTGGCATGATTTATTTGTTAGCAATTATGCTGAATAATATTAGACTTGAGTCAAATAAAAAAATATGAAGGAACTGAAAAGTGCTGTTACTCGGGGTAATAAATGTCAACTTTTTGTTTGGAATTCTTTCTTCTTCCTATTTCATTGACTAAATGAGATATTTTTTTCCTGTGTTTTAGGATGAACCCTTGAAAGTGGAATCTTCAGAGAATGTAACAATTAATGCAAGAAATAATAAAGGGTTGATTACCAACCGAATTTTTGTTGGTATGTAATAACCGTTTTACTTTCACGCACTAACATGTCTGACTTTTGGTAATTAAGTTCTCTTTTTCTTTTTTTTACAATAAGAAGATTTAGAATTGTTTTTGCAAACCTAAATATACTAAAAGATATACAGTATCTTAGGTTGAAATTCATAATTTATTAAGAATATTTACAACTAACTACAGTTTAAGAAAGTTTCTCTGAAATAAAGCTAACCAGGTTTGAGAGTAGATAGCTTTTCAGTGGACTCAAGTAAAAAGTTATGTTCTAGACAGTAAATATCACTTGTTATAATTCTGTTAATTAACAACTGAATCTTCTCATTAACTTAAATATTTTAACACATTGTCACATGTTGCAATATAACCTCGCTGTTCTTTCCTGTCATGTAATAAAATGTACTGTTATACATGTATTGTTGTAATTTCCTGTAATTAAATGTGTTGTTATGCTTTCCTGTTCTCACATGTAGTGTTATGGAATGTATTGTCATAATCTACTGTTCTTACATATCATGGGATTAAATGTAACGTTATAATGTCTTTTTCTTACATGTCACGTAATGGAATTTCTCGTTATAACCTTATGCATACCTTATTTATTACTCATGCAGTAATAATGCCATATAAACACTTTACCTCCAACATGTGTTTTGGTCCGAGTGTTTTCTGTGTTCAGGGTTTACCACTCTACATTTGTGAAATTCAGCCCGATTTGTAGCTTAGTAACAGACGATCAAAAATAATATATTTCTGAAATTACATCACGCTATAGATGGGTTTTCTCTTCTTGTTTCTAGGCAACTCGGTTGTAGAGTCAATCACGGAAGAATTTATAATAAAAGAACGTGAAGGGCGCGTGGTCTTCCGAGTAGATCGTGATGAAGTCATGGTGGCAGCCGAAAAGTTCCGAGTCAGTGGTATGTACCTATTTAGTGTTTATCGTAAATCAGTATTATTGTCGGAGAATATCATTCGTACAGAAGATAAATTGAAAAACGTGTTTGTTCCATAAAGAAATAAAACGTTGGTTGTAAGATACATGACCAGTCTTATCTGGATCCAACATTAACAAAACTTTCGTAAATGTAAAACATTTTTTATCTTGTTTCTCAGCTACAGTATTGTAAACAGTAACAAATATGTCGAAAACAGATATTTAAAACATTTTTGGACGTGTTAAATAATTCCTAATTTTCTGACTGTAAAATAATGCCAGATAGAAACTGCTTTACTTATAAAATCTGTTAGTTTTCTATTGACTGTCAGGATCTATGAAAAACTTTGGTCATTATCCTCTAGTAAACGTTTTAAACATGTATATTACAATAGGTATATTTATAACACAGTTTCGTTACAGTCCTGTCCTGATTGTTTTAAACATGTATATTACAATAGGTATATTTATAACACAGTTTCGTTACAGTCCTGTCCTGATTGTTTTAAACATGTATATTACAATAGGTATATTTATAACACAGTTTCGTTACAGTCCTGTCCTGATTGTTTTAAACATGTATATTACAATAGGTATATTTATAACAGTTTCGTTACAGTCCTGTCCTGATTGTTTTAAACATGTATATTACAATAGGTATATTTATAACACAGTTTCGTTACAGTCCTGTCCTGATTGTTTTAAACATGTATATTACAATAGGTATATTTATAATACAGTTTCGTTACAGTCCTGTCCTGATTGTTTTAAACATGTATATTACAATAGGTATATTTATAATACAGTTTCGTTACAGTCCTGTCCTGATTGTTTTAAACATGTATATTACAATAGGTATATTTATAATACAATTTCGTTACAGTCCTGTCCTGATTGTTTTAAACATTACAGGAGGTATGTTTACAACAGTTTGTGTACATTCAACTGAGCTATCCAAAAATACAATGTAGTGTTATAATTTATAATAAAAAACGACCCAATAGGACAAGATCTTTAGGGTGCTTGTCTCGTAATCTGAAGGTTGCGGGTTCGATTCACCGTCAAACCAAACATACTCGCCCTTTCAGGCGTGAGTATGTTTTAACGATACAGTCAATCCCACTATTCGTTGGTAAAAAAGTGGCCCAACAGTTGACGGTGATTGATCTTCCGTGTAGTCTTACAGTGCTAAATTAAGGATGGCTAGTACAGATAGCCGTCGTGTAGCTTTGCGCGAAATTAAAAAGAAACAAACAAACATTAAAAAATATTATAAGTGGGGAGGTGAACAGTTTTTACTCTGCGATAACTCAGTTGGCTAGGACACTGTCAAACATTAAAAAATATTATAAGTGGGGAGGTGAACAGTTTTTACTCTGCGATAACTCAGTTGGCTAGGACACTGTATTTGTTCAAACCGATTTCCAGAGTTTGTTTCCGATTGTCGACATTTTGTTCATAATAATGTTTCTTGGAAAATTTATTTTCGTAATTTAAATTAGCAAGTGCGTCTAAACGACTAGGTTGACAAGTCTACCTAATACAAATTACCAACTAGTATCTAATCGACTGGGTTACTAGGCCTATCTCCTTAAATTACCAACTAGTGTCTAATCGACTGGGTTGCTAGGCCTACCTCCTTAAACTTACCAACTAGTATCTAATCAACTGAATTGTTCGGCGTACTTTCTTTAAATTACCAACTAGTATCTAATCAACTGGATTGTTCGGCGTACTTTCTTTAAATTACCAACTAGTATCTAATCGACTGGGTTGTTAGGCCTATCTCTAGTTTCTATCAGATAACCCACTATTCCTGGAAAGAGCCCCAACGTAGAATAATAGAATACCTTATCATTATGCTGAGAACAGCAAATATTAACCGAAAGATAAACGCCCTCACACTACATATTTTGTTAAATGTACAGAACAGAACCACTGATAGTAGAATAAACGTTTTATATAAGTGTTAAGAAATGAATGGTAACATAGTTTCTTTTACATGTCTTGTGAGTTTAAAATTCTCGATGTTGTATCGATATTGTTTTCTTTGGAACGAGGAAGCCATGTCTTCCTTTCCATTTTCACTTTCTTTTAAAGTTTAATGTTTGATCTCAAAACGACCAGAAATGTTACATCGAGAATTGAGGCTTGTTAGTCCAACAGACTGCGAAGTTCAGGGTTTTATTCGCTTAACAAACCCATAGATTCTAGGAAAGCGTCTGAGGACCTCTTTTTAACCATAAAACTACTGGACCGACTAGCTTGCCTATATTATAGCAAGTTTTACAGTCACTCTCCCAAGTCACTAATGGGCCTGTTAAGTTGTCAGCTAGAGTGATTTGTGTTGGCAACTAACGCCATAAAACGGTTTCCATTGTTCGATATCAAAATGTACCATAATAGAAACCATTCTTCTCCTATTAGTAGATCGGGTACTACGTTCCTTAATGCAAATTTCTGGCAGTTTTCACCTCATACTTCTTACATCTTTCACAACTTTTCTTCCAGTGAGATATCAAAACTACATCGACATTCACTGTGTGTTAACAGCCAGCCTCAATCAATACATAGGATATGTGTATAAAGACAATTATATCAGGGTTACCCGTAGAATACTAGAAAATATATACATATAGAACATTCCAAGAGAATACTAGATGATATAAATATATATTTCAAGATAATCTAGAGAATACTAGATGATATGTATATGAATAAATACTTCAAGATAATCAATACAATACTAGATGATATAAATATATACACATATATTTCAAGATAATCTAGAGAATACTAGATGATATGTATATGAATAAATAGTTCAAGATAATCAATACAATACTAGATGATATAAATATATACACATATATTTCAAGATAAACTAGAGAATACTAGATGATATGTATATGGATAAACATTTCGAGATAATCCATAGAATACTAGATGATATACGAAGGTAGTGTAACCTCAGAAAGAAGCTGGCACCTTGTACGTTCTTGTTTGCTTTGCTATTAAGGACAATGCGACAGTGGACAGATTTGGTCAACTGAATTTGATTATGCAGTGCACGCACGATGGTTTACTTTCATCATGAATTCATAACACCTTAACGTCTAATAATATGCGTGTTGGTCCGCGACCACATTTTTCACATTTTCGTGTAAGCCTTATTTTGAAGAAACGAAACAGTTGTAAAGTGTAAAATAAGAAAACTTCCATTTCTTTCTCACAATTACACATTTTTATTACACCATTATAGTGGCTTTCATCTCAGTAGTCCCCTGCTGGTTTCGTGGTAAGTCTTCCGAATAACAGTACTAAAATTACGGGTTTCATTCCCCTCGGTGGACGCAGCAGATAGCCTGGTGTCGCTTTGCTCTAAGAAAAACTCACTCATCTTAGTAATGTTTACTCTTACCAGAAAAACAAAATAATATCTGTTAAATTAAAGAGATCGTTCATTCGTATTTATACTTATTTAGTTCAACTTACTGTAAAACATTAGTTTGCACGGGCATGAGATATTTCTCCGTAAACTGGGAGTTGATATTTAACCTTTATTAACCTGAAGATCATAGGTCAAAACGTTGTTTTGTACTTTATTCAAATTAAACTTTTCATACTAAAACCAATCGTCTTGAGAGTTATCACGTGTGACGTTAACTTGATGTTTAATAATTAATGTTTTATTTATGACTGTTAGGTTAACTTGACGTTGTCTATCACATGATTTTTTGGTTTCTTTCTGGACAGTAATATTTCAGTCTTGCTGTCTGTCATTTAATCACTTGGTTTCTTTCTGGCCAGAGGGCTCGGCATGGCCAAGCGTGTTAAGGCGTGCGACTCATAATCTGAGGGTCGTGGGTTCGCATCCCCGTCGCGCCAAACATGCTTGGCATTTCAGCCATGGGGGCGTTATAATGTGACAGTCAATCCCACTATTTTTTGGTAAAAGAAGTAATCCAAGAGTTGGTGGTGGGTGGTGATGACTAGCTGCCTTCCCTTTAGTCTTACATTGCTAAATTAGGGACGGCTAGCACAGATAGCCCTCGAGTAGCTTTGTACGAAATTCACAAACAAACAAACTTTGTGGACAGTAATAATATTTTAATTCTACTGTCTGTCATTTAATCATTTGGTTTCTTTGTGGACAGTAGTAATATTTCAATCCTGCTGTCTGTCATTGTGTTAGAACGTTTCTAAATATACGTAAGGTTTGTTCCTCCATTAATAATAGAACTGTGTGGTTACACAGTTGTTTGTTATCTTCATTTCTGAGTTCTCCGTATTAAAATATTTCTATCTAAAACGAGTATATATATTCTTGGTTTGTAAGTCGTATCATTTATTCATGACTCACAAACAACTATTTTAGTTTTCTGTCATTCTTTTATCGTGTTTGCACATTTCTGTTTGATCATCTGCCTTATAACTTTATGTAAAAGCTATTTTTAAATTACTATTATGTCCTAAAAACAATACTTCAGCAATCTTAAAAATAAAACGTTGGAACCAATATCTGAAAACGAGGCTCTGTTAATCACGCATGTGCGAGAGATTCTTCTAATATGTAGGACGAATCAAAGGAAACACGTAAAATTCTATCAACTTATATGGAAGTCAAAAAAGGTCAAAAATTAATCTGATAAATAGATCCCCTTCGATTTGTGTCTTACTTTTGTAAATTTAGCGTGTTTTGTATCAAGTAATTGATAAAATTATTTGTTTTCAGCATTTTTAAAAGAATTGAGTTCCTGCTATACAAATAGTGATTAATTGATTAGAATCGATTTTCAATGTAATATAATGATCAGATTTTACGTGGTCGTATCAAGTTGACAGACGTTGTGTATTGTACGTGGTCGTATCAAGTTGACAGACGTTGTGTATTGTACGTGGCCGTATCAAGTTGAACAGACGTTATGTATTGTACACTTTTTAGGTCTTCCTTTTCTTTTCTAATTAAGTTTGTTATTACGGTAGCATTTTAAAATAGAGTGTTTGATGATGCGATGTGTTTCTCTTTTCAGTTATGCTTTTGTCTTTCTTCTCAGAAATGAAAAGTTATGTGTATTTATATAACCCGTTTCTTTAGTCACAAAATCAAGGGTTTATGTTCTTATAATTAGCTCTTTTCTCTTTTACCAGGTTCAGGGGGTGTCATATTTGACGGTTCAATCCAAACTCCTCTCGTACGGTCTGAATCATTTCAACAACTGAGGTTTGTAACAGAGTTTCATGTAACGGTTATTGTCAAATAGCACACGATCTTTAACAGATAACGTTGTCAAACATTTACACGTTTTAAAACTACTTATTAACTAGATCTATCTTATCGAAAACAAGTACCGTTACCGTTAACTGACAGTAATATATGTAATGACTGGTACCGTTAACTGACAGTAATATATGTAATGACTGGTACCGTTAACTGACAGTAATATATGTACTGACTGGTACCGTTAACTGACAGTAATATATGTACTGACTGGTACCGTTAACTGACAGTAATATATGTAATGACTGGTACCGTTAACTGACAGTAATATATGTACTGACTGGTACCGTTAACTGAAGTAATATATGTAATGACTGGTACCGTTCATTGACAGTAATATATATAATGACTGGTACCGTTAACTGACAGTAATATATGTAATGACTGGTACCGTTAACTGACAGTAATATATGTAATGACTGGTACCGTTAACTGACAGTAATATATGTAATGACTGGTACCGTTAACTGACAGTAATATATGTAATGACTGCTACCGTTCATTGACAGTAATATATATAATGACTGCTACCGTTAACTGACAGTAATATATGTAATGACTGGTACCGTTAACTGACAGTAATATATGTAATGACTGGTACCGTTAACTGAAGTAATATATGTACTGACTGGTACCGTTAACTGACAGTAATATATGTAATGACTGGTACCGTTAACTGAAGTAATATATGTAATGACTGGTACCGTTCATTGACAGTAATATATATAATGACTGGTACCGTTAACTGACAGTAATATATGTAATGACTGGTACCGTTAACTGACAGTAATATATGTAATGACTGGTACCGTTAACTAACAGTAATATATGTAATGACTGCTACCGTTAACTGACAGTAAAATATGTAATGACTGGTACCGTTAACTGACAGTAATATATGTAATGACTGCTACCGTTAGTAATATATGTAATGACTGCTACCGTTCATTGACAGTAATATATATAATGACTGGTACCGTTAACTGACAGTAATATATGTAATGACTGGTACCGTTAACTGACAGTAATATATGTAATGACTGCTACCGTTAGTAATATATGTAATGACTGCTACCGTTAACTGACTGTAATATATGTAATGACTGGTACCGTTAACTGACAGTAATATATGTAATGACTGGTACCGTTAACTGACAGTAATATATGTAATGACTGGTACCGTTAACTGACAGTAATTTATGTAATGACTGCTACCGTTAACTGACAGTAATATATGTAATTATTGGTACCGTTAACTGACAGTAATATATGTAATTATTGGTACCGTTAACTGACAGTAATATATGTAATGACTCGTACCGTTAACTGACAGTAATATATGTAATGACTGGTACCGTTAACTAACAGTAATATATGTAATGACTGCTACCGCTAGTAATATATGTAATGACTGGTACCATTAACTGACAGTAATATATGTAATGACTGCTACCGTTAACTGACAGTAATATATGTAATGACTGGTACCGTTAACTAACAGTAATATATGTAATGAGTGCTACCGTTAACTGACAGTAATATATGTAATGACTGCTACCGTTAACTCACTATAGTTTTAAGTAAGACATGGTAACTTTAAGTCACTGATAGGATAGAACCAAATCACTGTTATGATAACTTTAAATCACTGGTATTATCGTTTCTTATCAGTTTCCACATGATAGATTTTCTGCTGACACTTCTTTTTTTACTCAGGCTAGAATCACCTACACGAACTTTAAAAGTTGGAGCGCCAGAGGGCGTAGCCATAGAGTCGAGAGCAGGTGATATTACTGCCGCCTGTCGCAAAGATTTGACTTTACGGTCGAAGGAAGGAAAGGTAACCATAGAGAATTATATTTCTTTTACATTTGTCGAACACAGTGATAAAAGTTTTAGTTTTCGTTACAACACACAACAACTACATATTCTTACAAAGATGGTAAAGTACATTATTTTGTGTTTTAAGTGACGTAACCTGATGTACCTCGTACTATTTCCTACATTCTGGTAGTTGCGTGGTTTAAATTATGTAAGATAATTGACCCACATTCTTCCCTACGTTGTGGTGGTAACTTGGGTTTTTCTTTAAATGTATATAACATTACGTCTCTTCTAGAAATATAGTTTTTTTAAATCAACAGTGCTTTCTCTATCCGTACCAGCCGTTTTTAAATATATAATTTTCTCCACAAGTGGGTCATCACGGATCAATAGATATTGATTTAAACTATTTGTACAAGAGATTGTCAATGGATAATTTTTATTATTTGCTGTTTGACCTTGTACGGCCAGGTGGCGCTCGATTTGCACTTTTTAGGTCGTGGGTTCGAATCTCCTCACAGAACATGCTCGTTCATCCGTCGGGATGTTATAATATGACTAATCTTACCAGTATGTGATTAAAATTGGTCAACAGTTAGCGGTAGAAGTTGTTGATTTGCAATCTTACATGTGGTATATATCTCTTTCCATATTCGGGAAAGATGGCGTGTAACATTGCACTACATCCAAACAAGCATCTGTCTGCAGATAGTAGTCGAAAGTAAAACAAATCTTTCACATCTTCTCCGAAGATCTTTAAAATAACATTTCTTGTGGTTTTGGTTGTTACATTTCACGCCAGTACCAGCAACTGAGATCTTTATTTAACAACTGACGTATTTCAACAGAGCTTATGGATTTATAATAATTTCGTTTTAAATTTCAGATTTGGTTCGATTCAGAAAAGATTGAACTGAAGAACATCAAAATTGCCCTTCCAACCACCAGAGGTCGTACATACGCAGGGATTTATCAGTTGTGTGTTTGTGAAAATGGCCGCCTCTTCTTATCGCCCCCAGAGGGCCACTGCCAAGCTGACGACGTCGTGTGTAAATAGGGAGATCGAAAATATTCTTGGTAGCTGTTACGATTCAAGGAATATTGTCAGAGTTTCTCTTGTGGGGTGGAAGAAGCGAAACATTGAATAGAACGATGGTTGTTAAATGGAACTTTAGTATTATGACTCTTCCTTAGGGATGGTCATTAAACCAAAAAAAGAGAACCTTTGCTATCTTAAGCCTAACTGATGCGAGAAATAATAGAATTCTCAATAGGGTCGTTCTGATAAGAAACGGCGAGGCTAGCGACTACAAAGCTCTATTTCTTATAAGTGGCCACTAAAGATGAAACTGGTTTTCACCCTTTGCATCTCAGGATATTTTTGTGGAGTTATATGGTGAAGAAAGTGTTGTCTTGTTTAAGCTAGTTTCTGTACTAGTTACATAGACAACTTCTTACACAAGCGGCCTTTGTGACACCTGGATAGAGTGAAACTAGTGTCTGGTCCTGTCAGATGTAATGAAACTTATGACAAGTTCTTTTCAGATGTGATGAAGCTTGTGACTGGTCGTTTCAGATGTGGTGAAACTTGTGACTGGTCCTGTAAATTGTGATGAAGCTTGTGACTGATCCTTCCAGATGTGGTAAAACTTGTGACAAGTCCTTTTCAGATGTGATGAAGCTTTTAGGTGATTCTTCCAGATGTGGTGAAACTTGTGACTGATCCTATAAAGTGTGATGAAGCTTGTAACTGGTTCTTTCAGATGTGGTGAAACCTGTGACTGGTCCTGTAAAGTGTGATGAAGCTTGTGACTGGTCATTCCTGATGTGGTAAAACTTATAGTTGGTTCTATCAGTTGTAATGAAGATTTTATTGGTCCTGTTGGATGTTATCAAACTTGTAGCTAGCCCTGTCAAATGTGTTGAGACGTGTGACTGTTCTTCCAGTTGTGGTGAAACTTGTGGCTGGTCCTTTCGATGACGTATCTCCTAACAAAAGAGAAACTATCCACAAAGTGTTCTAGGCCTTAGAACAGACAAGTGAAAGATTCTATTTACATTGTGACATATATGAAACTATAAGCTGTGTTATGATATTAAAGTTTAGAAATGTCTGTTGCGTTTGAAATACCGCCTGACTTGTAAAATAAAAATGTTAAAAATACCTTGCCGCTCGATGTGGTTTGTAGTTTTAAGAATATAGAAACAAATAGAAAGAGACAATGCTTCACTACATATGGTTATCAGGTTTCTGCTTATTATTTTTAAATCATACAGTTGAAAAACGAATTTGGTTTTTGTGACGCACAGCTTATCTCTCATTCATTAGAATTTAATAATAATTAGATGAATTGTGACAGGAATAAGTTAAGGTCTAACAAACCAACTCTCACTGACTCCACATGTTGAATCATCAAACATTGTTCTTCATCTTCAAAGAAACTCTTACTGACTCCACATGTTGAAACGTCAAACATTGTTCTTCATCTACAAATAAACTCTTACTGACTCCACATGTTGAAACATCAAACATTGTTCTTCATCTACAAATAAACTCTTACTGACTCCACATGTTGAAACATCAAACATTGTTCTTCATCTACAAATAAACTCTTACTGACTCCACATGTTGAAACATCAAACATTGTTCTTCATCTACAAATAAACTCTTACTGACTCCACATGTTGAAACATCAAACATTGTTCTTCATCTACAAATAAACTCTTACTGAATTCATTTATTGGAATATCAAATATTTTTCATGATCTAAAAACAAACATTTACTAATTCTACTTATTGGAATATCAAACATTTTTCACGATCAAAAAACAAACCTTCACTGACTCCACTTATAACGAATTTTTTAAGGATGTGTGATAGTTATTTGATGTTTCAAGGCATGATATTCAGCTGTTTATGATTTAATTAAGGCTTGGTAATATATTTCAAATGTTGTAACTGAGTAACACTAATTGTGTTTTATATAATTTCTTCTCATACAAATAACCTTCAATGGAGCTGTTTATTAGTGCTTACTAATCCTTCTGGTCTGGTGGTCAGTGGGTCATAGGTTCAAATCCAGTACTTAAATGTGCTTGTCCTGTCAACTGCAGGGTAGTCATAAATTATGATTAATCACAATATTCGTTAGCAAACAGTAAATTTGGTGCTGAACTAGTAACTGGCACAGTGGTAGGCCTAAAACTTACAAGGCTGGATGTTGTGTTTCGATACATGTATTGGTAACTCACTGCTCAACTGTGCTCGTAATTACAAACAAAAACAAAACTGTAAAAGTTCAATACATTTTCATTCTAAGAATTTCATGTGCATCAAAGGCACACATTGTAAGTATAAGGTCGAGTTGCAACACGATGCATACGTATGCATACCAACACGTTGTAAGTGTGTGTAACATGTTGGGTATGTATGGTCACGTTTTACATGTCCTAAAGTGTATGTTCAAGTTGTAACATGTTTGGTATGTATGGTCACGTTTTACATGTCCTAAAGTGTATGTTCAAGTTGTAACATGTTGGGTATGTATGGTCACGTTTTACATGTCCTTAAGTGTGTGTTCAAGTTGTAACTCCTTAATGTATGTTCAAGTTGTAACATGTTGGGTATGTATGGTCACGTTTTACATGTCCTAAAGTGTGTGTTCAAGTTGTAACTCCTTAATATATGTTCAAGTTGTAACATGTTGGGTATGTATGGTCACGTTTTACATGTCCTAAAGTGTGTGTTCAAGTTGTAACTCCTTAATGTATGTTCAAGTTGTAACATGTTTGGTATGTATGGTCACGTTTTACATGTCCTAAAGTGTATGTTCAAGTTGTAACTCCTTAATGTATGTTCAAGTTGTAACATGTTGTGTATGTATGGTCACGTTTTACATGTTCTAAAGTGTGTGTTGAAGCTGTAACTCTTTAATGTATGTTCAAGTTGTAACATGTTGGGTATGTATGGTCACGTTTTACATGTCCTAAAGTGTGTGTTCAAGCTGTAACTCCTCAATGTATGTTCAAGTTGTAACATGTTGGGTATGTATGGTCACGTTTTACATGTCCTAAAGTGTGTGTTCAAGTTGTAACTCCTTAATGTATGTTCAAGTTGTAACATGTTTGGTATGTATGGTCACGTTTTACATGTCCTTAAGTGTGTGTTCAAGTTGTAACTCCTTAATGTATGTTCAAGTTGTAACATGTTGGGTATGTATGGTCACGTTTTACATGTTCTAAAGTGTGTGTTGAAGCTGTAACTCTTTAATGTATGTTCAAGTTGTAACATGTTGGGTATGTATGGTCACGTTTTACATGTCCTAAAGTGTGTGTTCAAGCTGTAACTCCTCAATGTATGTTCAAGTTGTAACATGTTTGGTATGTATGGTCACGTTTTACATGTTCTAAAGTCTGTGTTGAAGCTGTAACTCCTTAATGTATGTTCAAGTTGTAACATGTTGGGTATGTATGGTCACGTTTTACATGTCCTTAAGTGTGTGTTCAAGCTGTAACTCCTTAATGTATGTTCAAGTTGTAACATGTTTGGTATGTATGGTCACGCTTTACATGTCCTAAAGTGTATGTTCAAGTTGTAACATTTTGTGTATGTATGGTCACGTTTTACATGTCCTAAAGTGTGTGTTCAAGCTGTAACCCCTTAATATATGTTCAAGTTGTAACATGTTGGGTATGTATGGTCACGTTTTACATGTCCTAAAGTGTGTGTTCAAGCTGTAACTCCTCAATGTATGTTCAAGTTGTAACATGTTGGGTATGTATGGTCACGTTTTACATGTTCTAAAGTGTGTGTTGAAGCTGTAACTCTTTAATGTATGTTCAAGTTGTAACATGTTGGGTATGTATGGTCACGTTTTACATGTCCTAAAGTGTGTGTTCAAGCTGTAACTCCTCAATGTATGTTCAAGTTGTAACATGTTGGGTATGTATGGTCACGTTTTACATGTCCTAAAGTGTATGTTCAAGTTGTAACATGTTGGGTATGTATGGTCACGTTTTACATGTTCTAAAGTGTGTGTTGAAGCTGTAACTCTTTAATGTATGTTCAAGTTGTAACATGTTGGGTATGTATGGTCACGTTTTACATGTCCTAAAGTCTGTGTTCAAGCTGTAACTCCTCAATGTATGTTCAAGTTGTAATATGTTTGGTATGTATGGTCACGTTTTACATGTCCTTAAGTGTGTGTTCAAGTTGTAACTCCTTAATGTATGTTCAAGTTGTAACATGTTGGGTATGTATGGCCAAATTTATCACTTACTAAGTGTATAGTCCAGCTGTAACATGTACGTCTGTGGTGAAGTTGTAACATGTTGTAAGTGTATTCTTTAGCTGTAACATGTACGTCTGCGGTGAAGTTGTAACATGTTGTAAGTGTATACTTAAGCTGTAACATGTACGTGTGTGGTGAAGTTGTAACGCGTTGTAAGTGTATACTCAAGCTGTAATATGTACGTGTGTGGTGAAGTTGTAAGTGTATAGTTAAGCTGTAACATGTACGTGTTTGGTGAAGTTGTAAGTGTATAGTCAAGCTGTAACATGTACGTGTGTGGTGAAGTTGTAAGTGTATAGTCAAGCTGTAACATGTACGTGTGTGGTGAAGTTGTAAGTGTATAGTCAAGCTGTAACATCTACGTGTGTGGTGAAGTTGTAAGTGTATAGTCAAGCTGTAACATGTACGTGTGTGGTGAAGTTGTAAGTGTATAGTCAAGCTGTAACATCTACGTGTGTGGTGAAGTTGTAAGTGTATAGTCATGCTGTAACATGTACGTGTGTGGTGAAGTTGTAACATGTTGTAAGTGTATAGTCAAGCTGTAACATGTACGTGTGTGGTGAAGTTGTAACATGTTGTAAGTGTATAGTCAAGCTGTAACATATTAGGTATGTATGATCTTGTTGAAAACTTGAATACTATAATATTCCAGTTTTATGGCACCTAATGTAATCTGCAGCGAAGCGTGGTATTATTGGAACAGTAATTTACGTGAATGCTTTAACAACAAAACAAGTAAAAACTTGTTACTAGTAGAAGATAAAGAAACATAAGGACGAGATTGTATATTATAATCACGGGTACTCATGAAGCTAGTTATTACACAATATGTTCCACAGTTTGCTTTTTACTAACTCCAGATACTTAAACTAAATGTCTTCATCACTTCTTTTCTGCGAAGAAAAATATCTTCTTTGAAGATCGATCTAAGACACGAATGTGGTACTATTTAGTATCCTGAAGAGGGCAGTCTCCTCTGCAATATAACGTGTTAACAGTTAACGTGTACCGCGTTGTTTCTTGACTGCTTTTGTTGTTTACCGCATACGACTAAAAAGAACATTAAAGATATAACTTTTCTAATAACGTCATTTCTTCGTACTATTTATTTTATGTTGTGTAAATTCTGAAATCACTCTGAATGTTTGACGTTTGTAATGCTACTCGTTTGTTGACCGTAACTCACAGACAAACTTTGAAGATAAATTGATTAATATATATTATTTTATAACATACTTTAAACCAGTTGTTCGACAGTTACTTTAATTTCATAAAAAGTCATTTGATATTATTTATTGATAATTTATATACAGTTCTAAGTCAATAATTGAAAACTACCTTAATGTTATTATTTTTATTTATAACAACCAGAGCCAGTGAACATCTCGCATGATATGATTTGATCCAACATACAAAAAAGTCCCTGTTATAAAAACAAATTAAAATGTGTCATCATGTACTAAACAACCTTAATAATACAGTCTTGTGACTTTAATATTACGGCCTAGCATGGCCGAGCGCGTTAAGGCGTAATCCGAGGGTCGCGCTAAACATGCTCGCCCTCCCAGCCGTGGGGGTGTATAATGTGACGGTCAATCCCACTATTCGTTGGTAAAAGAGTAGCCCAAGAGTTGGCGGTGGGTGGTGATGACTAGTTGCCTTCCCTCTAGTCTTACACTGCAAAATTAGGGACGGCTAGCACAGGTAGCCCTCTAGTAGCTTTGTGCGAAATTACAAAAAAACAAAAAAAAGACTAATGTTAAATAATATTATATTGCATGGAAAGTACAAAAATAAGAAATGTTTTTCATTGTAATTAAAACCACAGTTAAACATAGAAACATTCTGGAAAGAAAACGTAATAATTAATACGTCGTAACATAAAAACTTACAATGTAATTTAAAAAATATATATAAAGAGTACAGGTGAATCATTGAAATTTGAATAAAATATTAGTTTGTTGAATCATATTAAAAGATGCGTGTTTTCAAACAAAACTAAGTGTTAAAAATTTACTTCTTAGAACATTTAAAGTCTAAAGCTTCAGGATTTTAAAGTAAAATATAATAAAGTAAAAAAGTATCGCATTCAGAATAAAAAATTAAGGATAAATTTAGGCAATAGGTAATAAACTTCCATGTTAATGAATTTTGATTATAAATTACTATTTTAATAACTATTGTATTAATAACTTTCTTTTCTTGAGAATTAGAGTAAAATAAAGGCCTAAATTTTGCTGTTTTCAATAAGAATGGTCTATTTTGATAGAGGACACCTTTCTAGTTTAATAACATCAAAAGTGAATATTTCGCAAAATCAAAATTTCCGAGAGAAAACTTTCGTGAAAAGATTTATAAATTTGATGGGTAATTAAGTGTTTATCTGATCTTTCTTTTAATTTTCTTTTCTTGAAAAGAACAGTGAAATCGAGGTCAGCGGGAATATTTACAAAAATAAAATAAACAAGAACTCGTTTCCGTGATAGTATGGATTAGGTGCATCTTTCTCATCCCATAATAATAACACTAAATATTTGAAAATTACCAACGATGTATCTATATATATATACTCTGCAAAATAAGAAACGCAAAAGGGATAATTTTTTTATTTTAAAGAGAAATATATGTAATAACGTTACAAGCTCAGAGTATGTGATGTTACACGTGTTAAGGCACTGATTGTCAGACCAAAATAACAATAAAAGTTGTGCACTTTGAAAAAGGAGGAAAACATCGGATTGTTTTGCCAAAATGCATTCGTGTCCAATAAATTTGTTTGAGAGATATGCATGTTCTGCAAGTGCAACATGTGCAAAATCCCGATAAAAGTGACGGGTTCTCGGTTTCTATAGCTTAGTGTTAAGCCACCGATACGCAATACAGTTAAGCCAAGACTGACAGAAGCACAACGCGACAACGCCATTGGTCGATTGAAAGCAGGCGAATCTCGATCAGATGTTGCCAGAGCTGTGAATGTCCATCCAAACACCATCACAAGGCTATGGAATCGTCACCAACAACATGGATCAACTCGTGACCATCCACGATCTGGCAGACCTCGTGTGACCACGCCTGCACAAGATCGCTACATCCGGTTACGTCACCTTTGGGATAGGACCACCACTGCGACGTCTACTGCCTCGACCATACCAGGGCTGCGTAGGATTTCCGATCAGACCGTACGTAACCGTCTACGAGATTCTTAGGTGGAGAATTTCATAATTGTAAAGTTACTGAATGAAGTCTGACATCTGATATCACCTTTTACTTCCTGGAGTATTTCATAACTGTAGGGATATTAAATGAAGTGTTCAATCTATTATCATCTTTTACTTCGTGGATAATTTCATGACACTATGGTTGGGTGTGAAATTTTTTATCTCCATTAACTTCAAGAGAATTTCAGGAGTGTAGGAATATTATATAAAGTGTGAAATCTGTTATCACCTTTTACTTCGTGGACAATTTTATAACTGTAGGGTTATGAAATCAAGTGTAAAATCTGTTATCACTTTTCACTTCATGTAGAATTTCGTAATTGTTAAGTTATTAAATGAAGTATGAAATATGTTATCACCTTTCACTTCGTGAAGAGTTTTATAACTTAAGGTTTATTAAATGAAATGTGAAAACAGTTAATACCTTTTACTTCGTGGAGAATTGCATGACTTTTGGGTTATTAAATGAAGTGTAAAATCTTTTATCACCTTTTACTTCAAGGAAAATTTCGTAACTATAGGGTTATTAAATGAAATGGGAAATATGTTAACATATTTTAATTCGTGGAAAATTGCATGACTAGCAATAATAAATGAAGTGTGAATCATTCATAACCTTTTACTTCGTGATGAATTTATAACTGTAGGGTAATTAAATGTGGTGTGAAATCTGATATCAATTTTTACTTCGAGGAAAATTGCATGACTCTAGGAATATTGAATGAAGTCTGAAATCTTTTATAACCTTTCACTTCGTGTAGAATTTCATAATTGTAGGTTTACCAAATAAACTAGAGTCTTTTTATTAAATGCAGTGTGAAATATGTTGTAACGTTTAACTTTGCTCAAAATGTTATAATTATAGTGTTCTTAAAAGACGTGTGGAATCTTTTATCACGTTTTATTTCGTGAAGAATGTCATAAATGTAGGTTTATTACATGAAATGTAAAATACATTATCATCTCTGAGTTCGATGAGAATGCCACAATATATAGTTTTTTAAATGAAGTGTGATCTGTTATCACCTTTTACTTCGTGGATAATTTCATGACTATACGGTTATTAAATAAAATGTAAAATATGTTAACATCTTTTATTCGTGGAGAATTGCATGAGTCTATGAATATTAAATGAAGTGTGAAATCTTTTATAACTTTGTACTTCGTATTGAATTTATAACTGAAGGAAAATTAAATATAGTGTGATATCTCAGTGATGTCGAGAAAACCCACTTGTAGAGAGCCGTTTTTGCATATATAGTGTGATATCTGTTATCACTTTTTACTTCTAGGAGAATTGCATGACTCTAGGAATATTGAATGAAGTGTGAATTCTTTTATAACCTTTCACTTCGTGTAAAATTTCATAAATATAATTTTATCAAATAAATTGGAAAGTCTTCAAACATCTTTAACTTCTTAAAGAATGTCATAAGTGTAGAATTATTAAATGAAATGTGAAATCTGTTATCACCTTTAGCTTACTGGAGAATTTCATAACTGTAATGTTATAAAATGAAGTGTGAAATCTGTTATCACATTTTACTTCAAGGAAAATTTCGTAACTGTAGGGATATTAAATGAAGGGAGAAATCTGTTATCTCGTTTTACTTCGTGGAGAACTTTATAACTGTAGCATTTTTAAATGAAGTGTGAAACATGTTACAACATTTAACTTCGTGTAGAATTTTATAACTGTAGATTTATTAAGTGAACTGGAAATCCTTTTATCACCTTTTACTTCTAGGCAAAGTTCATAACTCTAGGGTTATTAAATGAAGTGTAAAATCTAATATTACCTTTTGCTTCTTGGAGAAGTTCATAATTCTAGGGTTATTAAATGAAGTGTAAAATCTAATATTACCTTTTGCTTCTTGGAGAAGTTCATAATTCTAGCGCTCTCAAATGAAGAGTGAAATATGTAATAACCTTTTATTTTGTTAGAATTAATAACTGTAGGGTTATTAAGTGAAGTGTGAAATACGTTATGACCTTTTACATTGTTGAGAATTTCATAGCTGTAGGGTATCTAAATGAAGTGTGAAGTCTCTTATCACCTCTTATTTCGTGGAGTATTTTATAATTCTAGGGTTGTTCAATGAAATGTGAAATCTGGAATCACATTTTATTTCGTGTAGAATGTATTACTAGTAGTATTATTAAATTAAATGTGAAATATCTTATAATATTTTACTTCGTGGACAGTTCCATACCTGTAAGGTTGTTAAATAAAGTTTAAAGTCTGTTATCACCTTTTACTTCGTGAAGAATGTCATAACTGTAGAGTTATTAAATAAAGTGTGGAATCTGTTATCATCTTTTACTTTGTAGGGAATTTCATACTTTTATGATTAATTAATGAAGTTTGAAATCTGTTATTACCTTTTACTTCGTGGAGAATTTCATGATTATGGAGTTATCAAATGAAGTCTGTAATATTTTAACACATTTTATTTCATAGAGTTATTAAATGAAGGATGAAATCTGTTACCGCGTTTTACTTCGTCAAGAATTTTATAACTGTATTGTTATTAAATCAAGTGTTATAATCTGTCAATAACCTTTTACTTGGTAGATAATTTCATAACTTTAAGATAATTAAATGAAGTGTGATATCTGTTACAATTTTCTTACTTCGTTCAGAATTTCATAAATATAGGTTTAGTAAATAAAGAGTGAAATCTGTTATCGCCATTTACTTCGTGCAGAATTTCATAACTGTTGGTTTATTAAATAAACTGGGAAGTCTTTTATCACCTTTTACGTCGAGGAAAATTCATAACTGTAAGGTTATTAAATGAAGTGTAAGATCTGTTATAACCTTTTATTTTATTGAGAATTCCCTAACTATAGGATTATTAAATGAAGTGTAAGATCTGTTATAACCTTTTATTTTATTGAGAATTCCCTAACTATAGGATTATTAAATGAAGTGTAAGATCTGTTATAACCTTTTATTTTATTGAGAATTCCATAACTCTATGGTTATTAAATGAAGTGTAAAAAGTGTCATCTTCTTTTACTTCGTTGAGAATTCCCTAACTATAGGATTATTAAATGAAGTGTGAAATCTGTTATCACGTTTCATTTCGTGGAATATTTCATAATTGTAGGGTTATTAAATGAAATATGAATCCTGTTTTCACCTTTTACTTCTTTGATAATTCCATAACTGTAGGGATACTAAATGAAGTGTGAAATCTGTTATCACCTTTCACTTCGTTGAAAATTTCATCACTATAGGATTTTTAAATGATGTGTCAAATCTGTTATCACATTTTATTTTGTAGAGAATTTCATAGCTGCAGAGTTATTAAAAGAAGTGTGAAATATCTTATCGCCTTTTACTGCGTGGAGAATTTTATAACGGTAAGGTTATTAAAAATGTGATAACTGTAATCACATTTTATTTTGTAGAGAACTTCATAACTGTAAAAATATTAAATGAAGTGTAAAATCTGTTATCTTTTATTTCGTCGTGTATTTTACAATTCTACGTTTGTTAAATGAAATGTGAAACCTTGAATCAAATTTTACTTCGTAGACAATTCCATACCTGTAAGATTGTTAAATGAAGTGTTAAATCTGTTATCACCTTCTAATTCGTGGCGAATTTCATAAGTGTTGGGTTATTAAGTGAAGTGTAAAATCTCTTATCGCTTTCACTTCGTGGAGAAAATCATAACTTTAGGATTATTAAATAAAATGTGAAATTTGTTTGCGCATTTTACTACGTGGAGAAATTCATATCTGTAAGAATATTAAATGAAGTGTGAAATTTGTTATCACATTTTAATTCGTAGTGAATTACATAACTGTACGGTTATCAAATGAAGTGTGTATCCTGTTATCACCTTTAACTTCGTGGAGTATTTCATTATTGTAATGTTATTAATTGAAGATTGAAATCTTTTATCACTTTTATTTCACAGAGAAAATCATAACTACAGGTTTATTAAATAAATTGTAAAATCTTTTATCACCTCTTATTTTGTAGAGAATTTCTTAACTGTGTGGTTGTTAAGAGAAGTGTAAAATCTGTTATCGCCTTTTACTACGGGGAGAATTTCATAACTGTAGGATTATTAAATGAAGTGTGAAATCTGTTATTACCTTTTACTTCGTTGAGAATTTTATAATAGTAAGGATATTAAATGAAGTTTAAAAATGTTTCTCATATTTTAATTCGTGGTCAATTTCATAACTGTACTGTTATTAAATAAAGTATGAATCCTGTTATCACCTTTTACTTCATGGAGAATTCCATAACTGCAGTGCTATTAAACGAAATGTGACATCTGTTATCACATTTTACTTTCTGGAGAATTTTATTACTGTAGGATTATTAAATGAAGCATGAATCTATTATCACCTTTTACTTCGCGACGAATGTTATAACTGTAGAATTACTGAATGAAGTGTAAAATCTGTTATCACCTTTTACTCCGTGCAAAATTTCATGACCGTAGAGTTATTAAATGACGTGTGAAATCTTTAATCACATTTTACCTCGTAGAGAATATCAACTGTACTTTTCGTAAATGAAGTGTGAAATTTGATACCACCTTTTACTTCGTAGAGAATTTCATATCTATGGGGTTGCTAAAAAAGTGTGTTGTGTGTTATCACCTTTATTTTCGTAGTGAATTTTATAGCTCTATGGTTGTAAAATGAAGTGTGATAGCTGTTATTTCCTTTTACTTTGTGGATAAAGTCATAACTGTAGGTTCATTAAATGAAGTTTGAAATCTGTTATCACCCTTTACGTCGTGGAGTGCACGTTCTTTACTTCAATCGCTATTTTAATTCATCATTCACGTATAATGATGTTGAAATACAAGTTTATTACTTGAACATTTTATTATTCAACTTTCACAAGATGATAATGTTATTCTATGCATCGCTTACTTTAATACTGTATATATTATCGTTTCTAAACTCAAACTCCAAAACTAAAATCTTGGACAAAATAAAAGTTTCGTATGATCATACCCCGATAAGAGTTTTAAATGATAGAGAAAAAAAACGAGTTTTAACGGTAGAACGGTATTAAGAATGGACTTCATCTCTGTTTCCAAGACATTAGGGTTAACGTTATCACTTGATGGGTTCAGGAGACTTACAACCATGTCATCGTTAAGGTAAAAACAGAAGAGAGTGCAGGGCTGGGAGCTACTTACGTTTGTAACAACATTTAATGTACTGTTTTGAAAATCGTTCCTTGAGTCCGGTGGAGACTCACCAATAACTCACACGATATTGTGTTCTAGCGATAAATTGTTAAGACGCATAAGCGACTGCTAATAGCGTTTCCTCAATCGTTCTTAGCAAAATTAATTGTACCGGATTACGGAGTAATTTTACCTCGTTACTCAAAGCTGATGAAAACAAAACTTAGAGCATGGCAATTAGATTACAATTTGTATTTTAGTCGTAATACTGATAAAACATACAGAATATATCCATCTACTCTACTTGAAGTTTAAGTATTAAAACACAAATATTAAAATTAAGTAAAAATATGATTTTCGTTCTAGATTGTTTGTTTGTTTTCTAAATTTCGCGCAAAGCTGCGCGAGGGCTATCTGCGCTGACCATTTCTAAATTAACAGTGTAAGACTATAGGAAAGTAACTAGTCACTACTACCCACCACCAACTTTTGAGCCACTCTTTACCAACGAATAGTGGGACTGACCGTCACATTATAACGCCCCCTATGGCTGAAAGAGTGACCATTTATGGTGGAACGAGGATTCGAACCCGCGACCCTCGGAATTCGAGTCGAGTGCCCTACCCACCTGGCCACACTAAGCTCTGTATTCAAGAAGGTGCCCTATCCACTTGGCTACACCAAGCTCTGTATTCAAGAAGGTGCCCTATCCACTTGGCTACACCAAGCTCTGTGTTCAAGAAGGTGCCCTACCCACTTGGCCACACCAAGCTCTGTATTCAAGAGGGTGCCCTATCCACTTGGCCACACCAAGCTCTGTATTCAAGAGGGTGCCCTATCCACTTGGCCATACCAAGTTCTGTATTCAAGAGGGTGCCCTATCCACTTGGCCATACCAAGCTCTGTATTCAAGAGGGTGCCCTACCCACTTGGCCACACCAAGCTCTGTATTCAAGAGGGTGCCCTATCCACTTGGCCATACCAAGCTCTGTATTCAAGAGGGTGCCCTGTATTCAAGTCAGTTGTCAGTATACACTATAAAATTATAAAGTGTTAGTTAATGTATTGTGTTCCTGTTAGAACATAGAATGTTTATCACCTGTCACATGTGTCTTCTTGAGCCTCACTCCAATCAGCTTATGTTTAGTCATCTAACTCTTCCATGACGGTGTTATGTAAGACGTTCCTTGGACAGCAACGTTTTCTACAGTCATGTAGTGGTACTCATTCAAGTGTTGTCTTGACATGTTGACAATCTGGAGAGTTGTCTCAGTACTTTACACATAATAACTTGAACAGTGATGTATCCTGTGTTAAAATATAGTGCTGTTATCATAGAAAACAAAAGTGCTGTAGATGTACTAACTTGAACACTGATGTTTACACAAAGACACCGATATAACCATCTGGTCTATTCTACAATAAGCTATCTACCCATACCACTGACATCTATAATCACCAGTTACTATTGTTATACAGTCAATTCGCTCATCACAGTTGAAAATCAAAGTCGATAATTTTGAATTGAATAATACAAAAATGCGAAACGTTATAATTGAACGCTTTAACAATGAACCTTTCTTCATAAAAGGCAAACTGGGAATGTTTTGTTTATTCAGATGTGTTAATAGTCATTTGTATTGCTATGTCTATTATTAACACAGTTACTTGTATTGTCGTATCCATTATTAACACTATCACTTGACTGTCCACCTTTTCTCATCAATGAAGTTCGAAAAAACTTTTAGACCGATCGCTCACGTGATGTGTTACGTAGCCGTGTGCAAATATTTTTCTCAAATGTGTACATCTGGCTTATATGTATACAAAATTTCACACATAATTCTAGATTGTAAAGAAATATCAGTGTGACAAATTAATGGATTTAAAGCTAAATATGTTTTTCTATCAAATGTAATTTTCGTACTTGATTTACTCTATCCTGTTATGAACACAGTTTACTAACAAGATTACTTCAGCACGTGATTGTTCAGTCCAATATCATTAGAATAAACGAGAAACACTTTACAGCGCAAGTTTACATATTATAGACATTCTACATTACAAAACGTACAAAAGGTTTTGATACCACATTGTAAACATATTTAGTGTTTTTGGGTAAAAATTGTAAAGTTTGAAATATACAAAATATCTTTACATATAAAAATTTGAATAAACAAGTGAATAAATTTTACTGCTAATAATTTAGATATATTTAAATTTATTTTTTAATTTTATTTCGATAGTTTCTAGCTTTTCTCTATTCTGTAAATTAGCTAAGTTTTACTGTTATACCCATGCATAATTAACACAACTGTTATTGGCTGTTAATCTCTTATCATTAACTTGCGGGTTAATTGAAGTTAAACGTACTAAAAATATAGTTTTATGCTGGGTTGGGATGGTGGTTTTTACCTACAATCCTTAAGTATGTTTACATGTTATATTTAACTCCTTTGTAATATCGCTTAATCCTATTGTTTACGTACTAGAGTCAGGTAAAATTGATGCAACTTGGAATGTAAATTGTAACTTATCTTTCTTTCGAGATGTATACGTGTATTAGTTAAACCTTTTTCTTAGAGAGAGTAATATTTTTGTATAAAGTGTAAGTAGATCAGTTGATAGATATTATACGCATAGTAACGTTAGGCCTATAACATTGGTAGTTTTGTTACCTTTTTTATGAGAAGTGAATGTAGATCAGCTAAACCTTATACGCACAGTAATGTTAGGCCTATAACATTGGTAATTTTGTTACCTTTCTTATCAGAAGTGAATGTAGATCAGCTAAACCTTATACGCACAGTAACGTTAGGCCTATAACATTGGTAGTTTTGTTACCTTTTTTATGAGAAGTGAATGTAGATCAGCTAAACCTTATACGCACAGTAATGTTAGGCCTATAACATTGGTAATTTTGTTACCTTTCTTATCAGAAGTGAATGTAGATCAGCTAAACCTTATACGCACAGTAACGTTAGGCCTATAACATTGGTAGTTTTGTTACCTTTTTTATCAGAAATGAATGTAGATCAGCTAAACCTTATACGCACAGTAATGTTAGGCCTATAACATTGGTAGTTTTGTTACCTTTCTTATGAGAAGTAAATGTAATCAGCTAAACCTTATACGCACAGTAACGTTAGGCCTGTAACATTGGTAGTTTTGTTACCTTTCTTATGAGAAGTGAATGTAGATCAGCTAAACCTTTGTTACGTATTTTTTAATGTTTTATGTTCTTCGTAGACTAAACGCAACAGAAAAACGCAGATAACAGCTTGTATAATTTATTACACTAAACTATTAACAAATATAACAGATATAACATAAATTATATAATAACAGTGACAGATATTAAGTTACAA
This sequence comes from Carcinoscorpius rotundicauda, assembly GCA_011833715.1. Taxonomy (NCBI): domain Eukaryota; kingdom Metazoa; phylum Arthropoda; class Merostomata; order Xiphosura; family Limulidae; genus Carcinoscorpius; species Carcinoscorpius rotundicauda. Next base: position 89,913,710 of record CM022398.1, read on the forward strand.
CATTCGAAATTAATTACAAAACAAAATAATACTAGTTTCAAACTTCAAAATTAATCACAATACAAAATGGTACTGGCCTGTATCTAATGTAATGATCTAAAATGAAAGTCTCAAATTCCAGTCTAGGGTGTGAATTTGGTCCCACGAAGAAATTACGAAACAGTTCACAGTTCAATAAATTCGCCGTCTCTCAGCACAAGCAGTAATTCAGATGTATCGTAGAGATTGACGAAATAAAATCACAGCTTCCGTAGATCTAACTTCAATCACAAATCCAAGTTGAATATTCACAGCAAACACTTAATCTTTCTCAAATAACTGACTCTCTTCTTTTGAAATAAAACTGATGTCTGAATCCCACTCTTTTTCTTCGAATAAAACTAATGACTGAATCTATCTTCTTTTTTCGAATAAAAACTGATGACTGAATCTATCTCGCGTCACCGTCTTTTATACCGGTAGGCCTACTTCTCGAACAATCTTGCAATTTCCATACAACTCGGGAGCAATCCACGCATATCCGTTCTTGTACGAGACTACACGTCTAGACACAAAGTCCCCAGCACTCATTTACAAACATATGATTGGTTTACTTCATTCAAGAAAATTCTAAATGTTACGCTAAATAAATAACAAAATATTAGTTTAAACTTCGAAACAATAATATCAATATGGAAAAATGAATAACAGAAATGAAAATTTAAACACAACACGACATGTTGTCGCTTACAAAATATTTACACATTTACATAACAACCTTATACGGACAGCATAGTTAGGCCTATAACATCATAAACTATTCACTACTTTTATTGTATACAATGTAAGTGAATCAGTAAAACAAAACATATATCGGCAGTAACGTTAGGCCATAAAACTGACAGTTGAAACTGTTTGTATAAGCAGCGTAAATAAATCAGCCAATCAAATCCTTTATCGACAGTAACGTTAGGTCTGTAACATTGATACACCCTTGTGCAAATTAATTGAAACAAAACGGAAAATTACGATTTTTTTTCAATTTTTTGCGTTTTACTTCTGAGAATCCAAAAATTATTCACAAATTAATAAATGATATGACCATCTAGTCCACGAGTTGACTACAATCTTTACTAATTTTTGGATCGCGGTATCACATCTTAATTACGGCCTCAATTTGCTTATCTTTCGTAGTACAGTCTTTTCCCCGAAGTATTTCTTCACAAATCGCCCAAAGATTTTCAAGAGGATTTAATTCTGGAGAGTTTCCAGGCCAGTCCAGCACCTTTATTCGCGTTTTAGTCATAAAATTCTTCACAAGTTTCGATGTGTGACACGGAGCTAGATCTTGCTGAAAAATGCCAAATCCATCTGGAAATCTCTTTTTCAATTCTGGAACGACTCTTCTCTGCAAAACTTCGATGTACTGTAGTCCTCGCGTCACGCCTTCTACGATATGTGAGACTCTGACGTCATAGTAGCTGAAAAACCCCTAAAACATCTTCTTCGAGGGATGTTTTACGAACTGATTGATGTGAGATTCTCGAAGTTTCTCATCTGTAGATCTGCGAACATGCAGACTTCTATGACCCTATTCGAAGAAATGAGTCTCGTCACTGAATAACACCTTCCTCCACTATTTTTGCGTCCAGTTCTTGTATTTCAGACCCCGTTGATACCGTTTTTTCTTCATTGAGTTGGTAAGAAGTTGTTTTTTGACTGGTTTCTTGCCCTTCTAACGCAATTCGAATGACGTAATATTCCTCAAAATTTCGTCATATATCCCAAAAATAGATCGACTGTACTGCAAAACACAGCTAATGACGCCGCCTGTGTGAAAAAATGACTATTAAAGGAAATCAGCGGGTCCAGCGAGCCCACACCGGCCGCCATGCTGAAAATATTGTAAAATGACCATTTGTTTCAATTAATTTGCACAAGGGTGTAGTACTTGAATGAGAATTGTTCCGCAAAATATGAGAAGAAAACTTTATAAAAGGTTATAAAAGAAACTGAAACGTTTGATTGAAAACTTTTTTGCGAAGTATTTTGCAAACACCCTTCATCTAACAGTATGATGAAAACTACGGTTTCACTGTAGCTTTGGCAGTTGTTACCTTTCTACGAGTAGTGAATTTGGATCAGTAAACCTTATACATTTGGCAATATTAAATCTAAAACATGTGGAAGTATTCCTTACCTTTATTATGAGCAGTGTGTAGAACAGTTAAATCTTATAGAGACAATAACGTTAGATTTATAACATAAAATGTTTTTTTCTAACATTTTTTATAAGTGTGTACGTTGATAAGTTAAACTTGATACATACGGCGAAGTTAAACCTATAGGATGAGAAGTTTTCCTTTACATTTTTTACTAGCAGTGTATGAAGATTAGTTAAATCTTATAAAGACAGCAATATTAGGCCTATAATACGAACAGCGGTCTGTTGAATTTTTATAAGCAGTGTACGTTGATCAGTTAGTCCTAAAACATACAGCAAAGTTAGGCCTATAACATGAAAAGTTGTTCTTTATTATTTTTTTTGTATAAGCAGTGTACGTAGATCAATTAAAGCCTTTACAGAAAGCAATATCATCACTTCAAAACATTGGGCTCAGAAATTACCATGTTAAAAGTTTTATACTTTTTTTTATAAAAATGAAAAAAAACAAATCCTCACTTTATTGCAGTTGTAATCGTAATTAAATACAAATCTCTCATGTGATATATTTCACAAATACATAGTTTTAAAATGTAAATATTAAGCAATTGTATCTTCTAACACAGACTTAACTAACGCAACCATCGGGCTAAACATCCATTACACAAAATATTTCACAAATATATGATATACAACAAGTGGAAAGAAGATATACTATAGCCAGCAGCGAGCTGGATGATATTACATTCAATCTGTACTTGGAAATGTTACATTTTCATCATATCGATAATAGTGTTTCAATAAAATACTTTCGATGATAAACTGTTACTGTAGAGCACATACATCGTTCTGTTACTTTACTGTCAGGAATTATTTAAAAACGAGTTTTCGCACGTCTTTGAGTTTCTGTTGTACAGAGATATTAATTATTGACAAATTTCACTTTTCATTAAATTCGGAGGTTTATAAGCTCATAAAAAAGCTCGGCATGGCCAGGTGGTTGAGGCACTCGACACGTAATCCTCAGAGCGCGGGTTCAAATCCCCGTCACACCAAACGTGCTTGCCCTATTAGCTGTGGGAGCGTTATAATGTGACGGTCAATCCAACTATTCATTAGTAAAAGAGTAGCCCAAGAGTTGGTAGTGGGTGGTGATGAATAGCTTCCTTCTCTCTACTCTTACATTGTTAAATTAGGAATGGCTAGCGTAGATAGCCCTCGTGTAGTTTTGCGCAAAATTCAAATCAAATATTATATTTAATTGACAATTCGTCGGCTAGATCTGATCAGAAGCTCATATTAAAGTTTATCATAAAATATTAACTCTGTAACTTTTTTAATTTTTATGCTTTCGATAAAGTTTTTCAATGCGATAAACTAATGCTAACAAAAATTATATTTTTGCTATCTTCACTCGACATGTTCTGACACGTTGAGAGTACCTTAAAGTAACTTTTCATCGGTCTGTACTCATGTTTCTGAAGTGTTAAACTGTTACGTATTTTTTAAATGTTTTATGTTCTTGGTAGACCAAACGCAACAGAAAAACGCAGATAACAGCTTGTATAATTTATTACACTAAACTATTAACAAATATAACAGATATAACATAAATTATATAATAACAGTGACAGATATTAAGTTATAACATTCAAAATTAATTACAAAACAAAATAATACTAGTTTCAAACTTCAAAATTAATCACAATACAAAATGGTACTGGCCTGTATCTAATGTAATGATCTAAAATGAAAGTCTCAAATTCCAGTCTAGGGTGTGAATTTGGTCCCACGAAGAAATTCCGAAACAGTTCACAGTTCAATAAATTCGCCGTCTCTCAGCACAAGCAGTAATTCAGATGTATCGTAGAGATTGACGAAATAAAATCACAGCTTCCGTAGATCTGACTTCAGCCACAAATCCAAGTTGAATAATCACAGCAAACACTTAATCTTTCTCAAATAACTGACTCTCTTCTTTTGAAATAAAACTGATGTCTGAATCTCACTCTTTGTCTTCGAATAAAACTAATGACTGAATCTCTTGCATCTTCGTCTGTTTATATATTGTAGGCCTAAAATCCTCGAAAGACCGCGAAAGTTCTACAGGTCTCCAGAGCAATCCACGCATATCTGTTCTTGCACGAGACTACACGTCTAGACACGAAGTCACCAGCACTCATTTACAAACATATGGTTGGTCTACTTAATTCAAGAAAATTCTAAATGTTACCCTAAATAAATAACAAAATATTAGTTTAAACTTCGAAACAATAATATCAATATGGAAAAATAAATAATAGAAATGAAAATTTAAACACAACACGACATGTTGTCGTTTACAAAATATTTACATATATACATAACATGAACTAACACACAGCAGTGTTAAATGAAACTTTAAAAATTGAAAAAATATGCATGAACACTTATTAATCGCATCAAGAAAGTCGTAAATTTTCATTATCTCCCATCGTGGAGAGGTTAACTCGTTACCACGAGCTGTTGAAATGAAATTTACCAGGTAAAAGGAACACGGTTTAGTTCAAAAGTGACTTTGAAATAATCTAAGGTTTATATTCCACTACTAGCCCTAAATAAAATCAGTTTCTAAATTTAAGAACAACTTTTTTGTACATAAGTCAACGTAAAATTTGGTTCAATCTTAAATCACTTTTAGGTTATATAAAAATTGTTTGTCACTCTTTGATCAGTCGATAATTTGACTAATAAAGCAAAGAGATTTGAGTTGGTTATTCTAACCAGAAAATCTGTGCTATAACACTAAAGGTTTTCAAATTATGATAACACATATCCTATAAAACAATTCTTATATAACAAAAATATTACCACACAATTCGATTTACTTTCTATTCCATTACAGAAACATGATGAAATAAACATGTCAGATAACTCTTCTGATGCAACAAACTTGCTACGTACATTATGTAACTTTTGTACTAAAACAACGCGACTACACGTCACGATTTCTATGTTATCGCAACAATGTGGTTAAAGCCAGTAGTTGTTCAATGTATTCAACAATGGATAGGTTAAGACTAGCGTATTAACGTAACATTATTACTATAACCAATATTTTAGGGTGTTCGACTACGTACGGGTAAGTTAAAACCCAAATAATGTGTCATTGTTGCTGTAACCAATAATTCAGGGATATACTTTTAACTTTAAAACGTGAGTGAAAAACGAATGTTTCCAGCATGATAAAAACAAGTGTATGAGAGCACATTGCGTGATTCTTGGTAATGAAAAAGTCAGTTTGTATTTGTTCAGCACATGGAAACTCTGAACTTTCTCAAGAATATATAAGTGAACCGAAATTTAGATATTTCCTAGACAGGCATTTAATCATTGTAAGTGTGAATGTGGGAGGTTCATTGTAAGTGTGAGTGTGGGAGGTTCATTGTAAGTGTGAGTGCGGGAGGTTCATTGTAAGTGTGAGTGTGGGAGGTTCATTGTAAGTGTGAGTGTGGGAGGTTCATTGTAAAGTGTGAGTGTGGGAGGTTTATTGTAAGTGTGAGTGTGGGAGGTTTATTGTAAGTGTGAATGTGGGAGGTTTATTGTAAGTGTGAGTGTGGGAGGTTTATTGTAAGTGTGAATGTGGGAGGTTCATTGTAAGTGTGAGTGTGAGAGGTTTATTGTAAGTGTGAGTGTGGGAGGTTTATTGTAAGTGTGAATGTGGGAGGTTTATTGTAAGTGTGAGTGTGAGAGGTTTATTGTAAGTGTGGTGTGGGAGGTTAACAGAACTAAAAAAAAGGGAGAACAATATCAATCAAAACTAATTGAAAACATTTCATTCAAAAACAAAAACCAGATATGAATAAAAGAGGAGTGTTGGTATTGTTTATGATGTAAAAATTATATTAAATATTTGAGTTTTTAAAATGTAGAATATTTCTGTATGGATTCACTTTTATTATTTTAATTTCTTGATAGCTAAAAAAAAAACATTTTGTTCTGCGTTAAAGAATGCAAGATAATAAATGCTATCACAGTCATTAACAGAGTAATAGTTGTAAATATTAACCTATATATATATATATATATATAACAACAACGGTGAAAATGAACTAGAGTTATAAGTAACATTTACCAAAAATAAACTGTTGGTTGAAGTTATCTAGAATCATCAGTAACATTTATCCAACAACAACTGTGCAAACCACACTGTGTACAAATGAATTGTTTTAACTCAAGAACAACTGTGTAAGGTGATTGGAATACGTAAGAAGTCGTATTGGCCACATAATAATCTAATATAATAAATAACTCGTTGATTTCAACTGAAACTCAGCTATGTCCAGTGTGTTGTAATTGTTAATGATGGAACATCTCATTTTCTCAGCAGAAAATATAGTGGTAGAACTAATTTTCTGATTAAGATCTGATGTTTTCAGATTAATGTTAAGAGATTCCAGCATTCAGTTTGGAGCTTTTCTCCGGAAATAAAGGACGGTGTGAAACAAACATACCATGACAGTTTTTTTAAAGTTTGAACAGTTGTATAAATTTTGACAGAGCGCTTCTCCTTACTAACATTTATGTGAAAAGCGACCGTCGAAGTCGGCATTAGAAAAATAATATAGAAGAATTTGTTTATTAAAATACATATGAGTAATACGTATGAGCTGTAAATTGTTTCCTAATAACAACCGTGTTAACACCGAGTCTATATAATCTGCAGTTTTACTTTCTTATTGAAAGGTTTTGTGTTTCATGAACAGAATGTTATTACTGACGGGGTTGCAAGTTTCCATACTTCTGACTTTTATCAAGCTCGTGCTTCCAGTTCAACTAATCTCCTTACCATAAATATATAGAAATCGAGCACACACACGACAAGGGCTCGTAGTAATGTGATTATATAGCGAGAAGAGAAACTGGGGTTATTCAAAGTGAATGCAAGCATTACTGGGTTTGTAAGCTGATCAGACAGTTCTTTCTCGGTTTGTAGGTGTCGCATTTCATTCCTCTGCAAGAAATAGGATAAGTTTTAAAAGGAAAGAGAGAGGGATTAGTTTACCTTATATTTTAGTTTCGGTTAGAAAGGTTAGTGCTACAGAGTGGCCCATGGGCGAGATACAATTTAAAATTAATTTACCTTTCACGAATCTTTCTTGTTTTTCATCACAGCTTCAGCGACAAGATGCTGGTTTCTTTTATTTCGCATCTCCTCCATTATTTCATGCACTACAAACAACTGAGTTCATTCATCTTGAGACGTCCACTGAGAAGTATTCTGCGATTGTACAATAAAGATTTTATTCGACCGTGATAAACGTTTATGGATCGTTAAACCAAGAAGTAAAGCCAAGAATTAAAACTACTACATTTATTATCAACATGAACTCTATAATAGCGGTTAACTTCAGTTGTTACAAAAACATCTACGTTTTTGTAAGATATCCTTGTTTTTTTGACATCGTTCATTTCTTATTTCTCAAACTAGAAATACCTAATAATCGGCCATAGAGACGAACAGCTGTTGTTGTTTCATTTTAATTTCGAGCAAAGCTAAACGAGGGATATCTGCGCTAGTCGACCATAATTTTCTAGTGTAAGACGAGAGGGAAGGCAGCTAGTCATCGCCACCCACCGCCAACTTTTGGGCTACTATTTTACCAACGAATAATGTGATACACTGTAACATTATGACGCCCCTACGGCAGAAAGGAAGAATATGATTCGAGCGAAGGGGATTCAAACACGTGACCCTCGGATTACGAGTCAAACACCTTAACCCACCTAACATTGCCAGGTATTTAAAAATGGTATTCAACTGAGTATATGTTCACTTCATCTCAACTGGATGAAATTCACTGATATAAACGTAGAGAAAAACATAATCCGGAAATGTTCCATCTTATCGTGTACGATAAAATAAGATTTCGTATATTTTCTTTAAATTATCCGTTTCAAATGTGACGTTATAGGCCTACAATTTAGCTAGATTCACCATTAAAAGTGTAATGTTAGGTAAGTTAAATTAACCCTTAGAAGAAAAATAATAAATAATTTAGATTAACCATTAGAAGTGTGATCATAAAAACCTTAGTTTGATTAATGTTCATAATGTAATGTGACATACCTTAATTAGATTAACGTTAATAATGCAATGTTAGACACCTTAGTTAGATTATCGTTAAGAATGTAATGTTACATAACGTAGTTAGATTAACGTTGATAATGTAATTTTAGATAAAGTAGTTATAATAACCTTAATAATCTGATGTTAGACACCTAAGTTAGATTAACGTTAATAATGTAATGCTAGATAAAGTAGTTAGATAAAGATGTTAAATAAAATAGTTATATTAACGTTATAATGTAATGTTAAATAAAGTAGTTATATTAACATTAATGATGTAACGTTAGATAATTTAGTTAGATTAACATTAATAATGTAATGTTAGATAAAGTAGTTAGATTAACATTAATAATCAAATGTTAGATAAAGTAGTCAGAATAACGTTAATAATGTGATGTTAAATAAAGTAGTTAGATTGACGTTAATAATGTATTGTTAGATAAAGTAGGTAGATTAACGTTAATAATGTAATGTTAGATAAAGTAGTTAGAATAACGTTAATAATGTGATGTTAGATAAAGTAGTTAGATTAACGTTAATAATGTTATGTTAGACACCTTAGTTAGATTATCGTTAACAATGTAATGTTACATAACGTAGTTAGATTAACGTTGATAATGTAATGTTAGATAAAGTAGTTAGATTAACGTTAATAATGTAATGTTAGATAAAGTAGTTAGATTAACGTTAATAATGTAATGTTAGATAAAGTAGTTAGATTAACATTAATAATGTAATGCTCGATAAAGTAGTTAGAATGACGTTAATAATGTAATGTTAGATAGAGTAATTAGATTAACGTTAATAATGTTATGTCAAACAACTTATTTAGATTAACGTCAATAATGTAATGTTCGATAAAGTAGTTAGATTAACGTTAATAATGTAATGTTAGATAAAGTAGTTAGATTAACATTAATAATGTAATGCTCGATAAAGTAGTTAGAATAACGTTCATAATGTAAAGTAAGACACCTTAGTTACTTTAACGTTAATAATGTAATGTTCGATAAAGTAATTAGATTAACGTTAGTGATGTAATGTTCGATAACGTAGTTAGATTAACGTAATAATGTTATGTTAAATAAAGTAATTAGATTAACGTTAGTGATGTAATGTTCGATAACGTAGTTAGATTAACGTAATAATGTTATGTTAAATAAAGTAGTTAGATTGACGCTAATAATGTAATGTCAGTCACCTTAGTTCGATTAACGTTCATAATTTAATGTCAGATAACATAGTTAGATTAACGTCAATAATGTAATGTTAGATAAAGTTGTTAGAATAACGTTAATAATGCAATGTTAGATAAAGTACTTAGATTAACGTTAATAATGTAATGTTAGATAAAGTAGTTAGAAAACGTTAATAATGTAATGTTAGATAACGTAGTTAGATTAACGTTAATGACGTAATGTTAGATAAAGTAGTTTGATTAACGTTAATGACGTAATGTTAGATAAAGTAGTTTGATTAGCGTTAATAATGTAATGTTAGATAAAGTTGTTAGAATAACGCTCATAAAGTAGTGTTAGCTATTTTAGTTACATTAACGTTAATAATATGATGTTAAACACTTCAGTTAGATTATCCATTAGAATCTATACAACTAATTATATTAGTTAGATTAGCCATTAGAATTGTAATTATAAAATTCTGATCTGCACTGACCATCCAGTCTATAACATGATCATTTAAGATGCGAAAAATGGCATAATTAGGAAACCAGCCAATGAGTAGCAAACAAGTTAATTTATCTAATGGGGTGCTCAGAAAAAAAATGTCAATATTTAACAAGCAAATTAATTTGTATGATGAGACATTCAGTAAGAAACCAGTCAATCAGTAACAAAGAGGTTAACTTGTCTACTGAGACATTCAGTAAGAAACCAGTCAATCAGTAACAAAGAGGTTATCTTGTCTACTGAGACATTCAGTAAGAAACCAGTCAATCAGTAACAAAGAAGTTAACTTGTCTACTGAGACATTCAGTAAGAAACCAGTCAATCAGTAACAAAGAGGTTATCTTGTCTACTGAGACATTCAGTAAGAAACCAGTCAATCAGTAACAAAGAGATTATCGTGTCCAATGAGGTATTCATTAATAAAACATTCAATCTTGAAGAGATAGGTTAATTAATTTATTAAGACATGAGTAAGAATCTTGCTAGTGAATTATGTAAAAGTTGAATAATTTGTCGTGAATAAATAAACAGCCATTTGTTAGTGTAAAATGAAAAATGTGAAGTAACTCATAACAATTGAGACAGCATATGTTGTAACACTTTGAGTTTTTTGATGGAGCATATTCAAAAAACACTCAATTTGTAACGTAAACACCTAAGTTGTTAGTTAGGTGTAAGAAATATAGAAACGTATAACGTAAAAGTTAAGTTTGAGTAAAAAAATAACATACAGTCTATAGTATAGTAGTTTATGTTGTGTGTGAAGAAACCAGTTAGTTTATAGTATAATGATTTATGTTGTGTATGAAAAAACCAGTTATACACAACAGAACAAACCCCTCAGTGTGTTGTGTAATGATTTATGTTGTGTATGAAAAAACCAGTTATACACAACAGAACAAACCCCTCAGTGTGTTGTGTAATGATTTATGTTGTGTATGAAAAAACCAGTTATACACAACAGAACAAACCCCTCAGTGTGTTGTGTAATGGTTATGTTATGTATGAAGAAACCAGTCAGTCTATAGTGTAATTATATAAGATATTTAGTAAAATGAAAGTGAGAAACCAACTCATGTTTTACGTAACGGTTTAAGGTGTTTATTAAGATATGAGTAAGAAACCAGACAACCTTTATTAAACCAGACATCTTTTAATAAGTCTGTAGTATATCATGAACAAGAAAAAAACCGAAGCGAATATGAATATAAATCTTTTGCTTACTATTGACATCGAATCGCCGCCACATGGAGCTCTTTTTTAATTTCACGCGAAGCCACACGAGGGCCGTCTGCGCTAGCTGTCCCTAATTTTGTAAGACTAGAGGAAAGGCAGCTAGTCATCACCACTCACCGCCAACTCTTGGGCTACTCTTTTACCAACGAATAGTGTGATTGACCGTCACATAAACGCCCCCACGGCTCAAACGGCGAACATATTTGATGTAACAAGTATTCGAGCATGCGATCCTCAGATTACGAGTCGAGTGCCTCAACTGCCTGGCTGTGTCAGGCCAAGCTCCTCAACTGCCTGGCTGTGTCAGGCCAAACTCCTCAACTGCCTGGCTGTGTCAGGCCAAGCTCCTCAACTGCCTGGCTGTGTCAGGCCAAGCTCCTCAACTGCCTGGCTGTGTCAGGCCAAGCTCCTTTTTAATGTCTTTTTCTTTGCGCGAACTCATCGTAGAACAAAGCAATCACTAAACAATCATTACTTATTAGATTGTTTATGAAACCGACAAAGTTCCTTCCTAATACTACGTCACTGCTATACACACCTACAAATCACGTGGCGTCGATAGAACAAGAGCTGAACATACATACATAACTTGTAAACTAAGATATGCCATTAACAGTATTAACAAAATCTTGTTAACAGCTCTTTCTAATTAATTGGTTATTAAGTAATATTTTTAACCCCTAGGCTAAATATTCGAAGATTAATGAACGTGATGGACTTCAACCTGTTTTCTGTCTTCACTGCTTTACAAAAAACCTCTGTTTTAAGGAGAAATTATTCTCCACAAGAAATAACAAACGTTCGTTTTAATTAAACTTTTTATTTTGTAACAACGAACATTTCGTGAAGATATTTATAACTATATAGCCATAACAAATTACTTTAATTCTCCTAAACACCAAAACTGAACGAAAAAAATTACAGTGAAGGGAAGATCGAACTCTAATTTATACAACTGGAATTCATTGCGCTTACAGGTGGGTCAAATAAGGTCAGAAATTCGGAAAACGGTTGACGTCACTTTATTATTTTTATTTCATAACTTGATGTCGTCATTTCATTTAACACAATTTATAAACTGTATTAGTGGTAATAGAGAAATATTTACATATTTTGTCCTGTTTATCAACTTAGAATTATCTTAAATTTCTTATCCTATTTAATAACATAGAAGTATCGTAAATCTCTTGTCTTATTTAACAAATTAGAATGATCGAAAATCTCTTGTTTTATTTAATAAGTTAGAATGATCGTAAATCTGTTATCCCTTTTAATAACATGGAAATATCGTAAATATCCTAACTTATTTCATAAATAAGAATTATCCTAAATCTCCTGACTTATTTTATAAGTTAGAATTATCTTAAATCCCCTGACTTATTTATTAAGTTAGAATTATCCTAAATCTCCTGACTTATTTTATAAGTTAGAATTATCTTAAATCCCCTGACTTATTTATTAAGTTAGAATTATCTTATATCTCCTGACTTATTTAATAAATTAAAATTACCCTAAATCTCGTGACTTATTTAATAAGTTAGAATTATCCTAAATCTCTTTCCTGTTTAATAAATTAGAAGTATCGTAAATCTCTTGACTTATTTCAGTATTCTACAACTGTTCTTTTATGATACAAAACCTTTTCTGGATTATAGCCTATTATTATACGGTCATTATGAATGAAGTGTGTAAAGATCCATGGACACACACGGTTTCTGATTTTAGAAACCTATAATCAAATATTATATTGTCACATTAAGACAACGATTAGATAATGAGGAATATAATAACTATTAAGTCTTCGTTACTTTAAAAAAGAAAAGTCTATAATTCAGAATAAAGGAATTTGCTTAACATGTACAATTGATACACATCGTTACATGAAAGTAAGCTAAGCCGTACTGGGCTTTAGAGACCCGAAATCCAACCAATCAAAATAGCTTTCATTTCCACCTGATGGTTTCCAAACGTAGAGCTTGAAAGGAGCCGATAGTTTAGAGTTGTACGTTGTATCCCTGAAGACTGAAACCCTATAGTAACGTTGAAGAAGAAAGGTGTTTATTTTGTTTTTATAAAGTTACATCGAGTTCTGAAGCACTTTATGGATTCTAACTTCTTAACCGACTTTCTAGAGGGGTTTACTGCTAACTATAACACTCTTATATCAGTTATCAGTTCCAGCTATGAAACTCTCAGTTGAACTATCAAAGTCTCTAATTCTAATTATGAAACTCTTATATTAATTATCAAAGTATTTAGTTCCTTCTACAAGATTCTTATAATAATTATCTTAGTGCCAGGTTATATAAAACACGAATATTGATTATCAAAGTACCTAGTTCTAACTATAAAACTTTATATAACTAAAATAACGTTAAATAACTAACCAGTTCAAAGATCTGTATTTTTTAAGGAAGATGTTGCTCCATATAGGAGAGCATCATAAATAAGTAACCAGTTTAAAAATCTACATTTTGTTTAAGGAAAGACTTTACCCAGGTAGAAGGGCACTATAAATTCGTGTCATCCGTTTATTATGCGGTCCTTTTGAGAAACGTTAAAACATTTTAAGGCTTTCATTAATAACGGACAAAGACTTATATACTGAAAGAACCCACTAAACAGTCGGCTAAGATATAACATTTTGTTGTCTAATTAATGCTGTAAAAACCAGTTTGTAACAAAAATGAAAATCTAACGAAATAATTAATGATAGGAAGATGATGGAATGTGTAAAAATTATATCACCGATCAATTAAGATGTGAAGAATAGAAGAGATACACCAAACGTAGAAAACACGAACTTTATATCCATTTCATTATTTTTTCTAGTTTAAAACGTGTTACTGAAATCCAATTATAAAGAAACCTTTCTACAAGACTTTATCATTTTGACCATAGTAACAGCATTATGTAGTCACGAAACTATACTTCATGTAATGTTTATTGTGATAATGTGCTAAGTATATTTTCACTGAATGTGCCAAAACTTTAATAAGGATTACAGTTTTATTGAATATAAAATGTGAGATTTTTAATAAAGTATTTTTCCTGTGAATTTATGAAGTTGATTTTCACTTTAAAAGTTAAAATTACTTTTCCATAGTACAGTTTTCTTTTTATATTTTATTCAAACAGCTTTTAAAACCATCTAAAAGAATATCAAATATTTTTTGTTTTGAGTAAAGCTTTAATTTTTTTCTGTTACTTTCTCTTTTCTTACATTGTAGAGACTCGGTCTAATTGACCAGCCTTGTAAAAACAAAGACAAAAACGAAATAACTTTCAATTTCCTTTTCATAAATGAGTGTACATCGTAATAATTAATTACTCTAAACAGCCTCAGACTCTTACCAGTTTACATCTTTTAATTTAATTTTATCAATTTCATTTGCTGTTCGAACTATGCCTAAATGCTAAATCTTCATAACGCATAGCTCAAGTTACGGTAATGAATTACTTTATATACGAGCTACACGCGTTGATAAATTACTTTATTATTCCTCTATTTAATTTCTTTTCATTTGTATTTTCTTATCTAATCTAATATATTTCTGGTTATTAACAATAAATTAAAAACAACACATTAAATACCCAAGAGTCGACTTTGTATTTTTTGTAGTAAAATACTCGAAGTGTCGATAAAAGTTAACCCTACTTTTAAAACATTCTATGCGTTTTTAATGACCATCATACTTCATGTTTTCTTCATTTTCTTTACTCTCCGTCACGTTTTTCGTAAGAAAAAGTATATACGTTTCATAACGACCTCATACTGTCAACTTTCCAGGTCTTCTGTCGGCAGTCTTAAAGAGAAGGAATGTCACTGTAATAGATTATGAAGTTTCTATACTAATTTTAAGAGCATCGTCACCGAAATGAGTTGTATCTAAAGTAATCTTAACACCGTTGTCACTGAAATGAAAATTTGTATATTAATATTACTCTGATGATGTTTTACCTTCTTCAAGTTTAGTTTAACATTTTTGTTCTGAAGATATGTTACAGTAATATTACTCTGACGTTCAATCTTCATCAAGATTGATTACACTCTAACAGCTCAACACTCGACATACAAAACAACGGTAGAAACTGAGTTTCGATACACCTATTCAATAAACCACAAATGTAATGAATACTAATTATTCTGTTTACATATATTTTCTCGTTTTCTTTAGTACTGTTTCATTACTATTTTGACTCCTGTATATTTTCATCTTCAAATTTTCTTCTTGATAAATGGCCCGGTATGGTCAAGCGTGTTAAGGCGTGCGACTTGTAATCTGAGGGTCACAGGTTCGCATCCCCGTCGCGCCAAACATGCTCGCCCTTTCAGCCGTGGGGGCGTTATAATGTGACGGTCAATCACACTATTCATTGGTAAAAGAGTAGCCCAAGAGTTGGCGGTGGGTGGCGATGACTAGCTGCCTTCCCTCTAGTCTTACACTACTAAATTAGGGACGGCTAGCACAGATAGCCCTCCACTAGCTTCGTGCGAAATTCAAAACAAACAAATTCTTGATAAATTCTTATAGATCAAAAGACATATTCCTAATATGTCAATTATATAACATTTCAAATTATGAATTATGATGATAAAAACAGTAATTTTCATCACGAATTTTATGAGTCTTTTCTTTGGATTGTCTTCCTGGTTTCGGCTTTGTTAGCCTGCTGAACTGAATAACCTTGCTTTAATTTAGGTATTTTAAAAATTGTTTGTTTGAATTTCGCACAAAGCTACGCGAGGGCTATCTGTGCTAGCCGTCCCTAATTTAGCAGTGTAAGACTAGAGGAAAGGCAGCTAGTCATTACTACCCACCGCCAACTCTTGGGCTACTCTTTTACCAACAAATAGTGGGATTAACAATCAGTGATGTCGAGAAACCCACTTGTTGAGAACTTTTATATGCAAAAACGGCTCTTCTGGGCCCAGAAAACACTTCAAATAGAAGAGCGAACAACGTTTCGACCTTCTTCGGTCATCGTCAGGTTCACAAAGAAAGGGTTACTGGTCGGAAGCTGACCACATGTTTGGGAGGGGTTGTATAATTGAGTGTTGCAACATAAACAAACGAAAAATTAAAGAAGCCTTACTTATACAACAACTTAAACCCAAAATAAACCAATATAAAGGAACACCATTATACCTATATTAATATTATAGACAAAATTATATATTCAAACCGCGCCCTCTACATTGCAACACTCAATTATACAACCCCTCCCAAACATGTGGTCAGCTTCCGACCAGTAACCCTTTCTTTGTGAACCTGACGATGACCGAAGAAGGTCGAAACGTTGTTCGCTCTTCTATTTGAAGTGTTTTCTGGGCCCAGAAGAGCCGTTTTTGCATATAAAAATAGTGGGATTGATTGTCAAATTATAACGCCCACACGGCTGAAAGGGCGAGCATGTTTGGCGCGACGGGAACGCGAACCCGTGACCCTCAGTTTTCGAGTCGCACGCCTTAACACGCTTGGCCATGCAGGGCCCTTTAAAAATTGAAATACGCTGTGAGTCAAGCAATCAGATTATTAAAGAGTTGTAGCTCAGAGCTCTGATTGGACAAAATTTGATGATGTTGCGTCACTGTATCTCCATAACAACCAATCTAACGTCATGAAAAACTTCAGCCAATTATGATTGTGTTTATCAAGTTCGAATTTCTTACTCTTTATGATCTCTGCAATCCTTCTCTCAACTCTAATTACAAGAGTAAAATGATATATCTTTCGTCTGAGATAACTAGCTTGAACAAATTTATAAAGACAAAATTTTTTGTCACAGCAAAAAGCGTCAATGTTTCGCGCAAGTTGCATATCGACCAAGATATCCGCTTATTATTTTATGAGATTAGACAACAATGTCACTCCCAGATGTCTTTTTATTGTTTGATAGAATGAGATTAGACAACAATGTTACTCCCAGATGTCTTTTTATTGTTTGATAGAATGAGATTAGACAACAATGTTACTCCTAGATGTCTTTTTATTGTTTGATAGTATAACATTAGATAACATTGTTTGTTACTCTCGGATGTCTTTTTATTGCTTATTAGTGTGAGATTGAATAACATTGTTACTCCCAGATGTCTTTTATCGTTTTTGTTTGTACGAGATTAAATGGTGTTTTCTCCAACATCTACTGTAAATCCAGAAATTTCCTTTAAAATTATTTGTTATTGTTCTAATTACAAACGTGAAATAGACACCTGAAATAGACATCACGAGTATTAACATTGAAATATTAGGTACATTTCGGTGACATTTAAAACGATTTAATCAGGGTTCTTTAAATCTGTTTATGATTATTAATCGTTTGTATAACAACGAAATTCAAAACTGCATAAACTGTAAAAGCAAAACAATGAGAAAATTAGAAGCCAGGAAAAGTATGACAACATATTCTTGAGGCGATATTACACAAGATATATTGTAATTTGTTGTAATTTGAAATTTGCCATCATGTTACACATTTCTAAGTGACTAAGTTTAATGATTAATTAGCAAATTAGATTTCAGATAAGGAATTACAGAAAACAACCTATTATATAACATCAAAATGAAACCTAAACTATTATTATTCCTTCAAGAAGAAAATGTATTAAAAATTGTTGGTTTCTTTTTTGTTAATTCCACACAAAGCTACTAGAGGGCTATCTGTGCTAGCCGTCCCTAATTTAGCAGTGTAAGACTAGAGGGAAGGCAGCTAGTCATCACCACCCGCCACCAACTCTTGGGCTACTCTTTTACCAACGAATAGTGGGATTGACCGTAACATTATACACCTCCACGGCTGGGAGGGCGAGCATGTTTAGCGCGACGTGGGCGCGAACCCGCGACCCTCGGATTACGAGTCGCAACCCTTATGCGCTTGGCCATGCAAGGCCATATTAAAAATAAATAGCGTATTAATTTCTCAAGTTCATATATTGAAGTCATATAGAAGGCCTAAAATATACAATACTCTTTATTTTTATAATAAATGTTCAATCACAACAACGTACCATCATATCGATTCCTTATCTCCACATAATTGTTAATAACAAATATTTACCGTGATAATTCGTTGTCTTCATATATTTATTGATAAGAAATATTTAACTTACTCATTCGTTGTCTTTACATATTTATAGAAAACAATTACCTTCCGTACAGATTCGTTCTCTTCCTACAACTATTGATAAGAAATATTTAACATCCGATTAGTTGTCTTCATAAATTTGTTGATAAAAATATTTAACATCCAATTCGTTGTCTTCATTTATTTATTGAAAAGAAATATTTACTGTACAAATTTGTTGTTTTTATTTACCTTTGATGACAAATATTTACTGTATTGATTCTTTGCCTTTATATATTTATACATAACAAATATTTACTGTAACATTTGTTTCTCTTCAACTATTTAGTGATAACGAATGTCTACCGTACTGACTCGTCATCTTAACAAATTTATTCATAACAAATATTTACCGTTATGGTTCCTTCTATTCGAATAATTAATGGTAACAAATATTTACCGTCTTGCTTCACTGTCTTTATATATTAATGGTAACAAATATTTACCATACTGATTCCTAGTTTTCTATATTCACTGACAACAAATATTTACCGTCTTGCTTCACTGTCTTTATATATTAATGGTAACAAATATTTACCATACTGATTCCTAGTTTTCTATATTCACTGATAACGAATATTTACCGTCTTGCTTCACTGTCTTTATATATTATTGTTAACAAATATTTACCATACTGATTCCTAGTTTTCTATATTCACTGATAACAAGTATTTACCGTCTTGCTTCACTGTCTTTATATATTATTGTTAAGAAACATTTTCCATACTGACACTGATTTTTTTACTTTTATTCATAACAAATAATTACCGTAATGTTTCGTTGTCTTCACATATTTATCTCTAATAAATATTTGCAGTACTGATTCGTTGTCTTCATACGTTTGTTGATAACAAACAGTTACCGTACTTATTCATTATTTACATATAATATCTATTGATGACAAAATTTCATCATATTTATTCGTTCTCTTCACACATTTATTGTAAACAAATATACTCTTTAAAAAAAGAAACGCAAAAAGCAAAATATGAGACACATTGTTAATAAGTATATTCCGGGTAGTTCTATATGACGTGTGAAACTTTGCACATTCACTGTTGAACTTCCAAAGTCTCCAAAGGCAGAGGTCCACGCTCACTAGTTGAAGTTTAACGTCACTCAACGCCAATAACGAGTATGGCCCCCATGAGCATCAATAACTGCTTGGCATCTCATGCCCATGGAAGCGATGAGATGGCGAATCACATCATGTAGAATGGCTGTCCACTCAGCCTGCAAAGCTGCTGCAAGCTGAGGTAGAGTCTGCGATTGAGGTTGTCGCAGACGTTGGTCCAACTCGTCCCAAAAAAGTTCGATGGGGTTTTAATCTGGTAATCTGGAGGGCTAGGGAAGAACATTGATGTTGCGGTGTCTCAAGAAAACAGTGGTGAGTCGGGCTGTGTGAGGACGGGCGTTGTCATGTTGAAAAATGTCGTTGACGTTCACCATGATGTGTTGCACATGGGGCCTAAGAATCTCGTAGACGATTGCGTACGGCCTGATCGGAAATCCTACGCAGCCCTGGTATTGTTAAGGCAGTAGACGTTGAAGTGGTGGTCCTATCCCGAAGGTGACCTAACCGAATGTAGAGATCTCTTGCGGGAGTGGTCACACGAGGTCTGCCAGATCGTGGACGGTCACGAGTTGATCCATGTTGTTGGTGACGATTACATAGCCTTGTGATGGTGCTTGGGTGGACGTTCACAGCTCTTGCAACATCTGATTGAGATTCGCCTGCTTCCAAAATCACATACTCTGAGCTTGTAACGTTATTACATATATTTCTCTTTAAAATAAGAAAGTATCCCTTTTGCGTTTCTCTTTTTGAAGAGTGTATTTACTATATTTACCGTCTGATTCGCTTTCTTTATATATTTCTTGATAACAAATATTTACTGCACTCACACATTTTGTATTTATTAATAACAAATATTTACTCTACTGATTCTTTGTCTATATATTATAATTCATAACAGATATTTACCGTAATAATTACTTCTTTTTATTCATTATCTTTACAAATTTATTGACAAAAATATTTACCATTATGATTCATTTTCTTTGGGTAAATCTGCCCAACAAAGTTTTTTCTTCTTGAACACTGTCGGGTGTTCCTTATATATTTTTGCCTGCTGATCACGAAAATCACATTCAAATTTGTCCATCACGTACCGTTTCATCGAAATCTTCAGTTTCACCAGGACATTGCTACAATGGAAAAATGATATCAGGTCAACTGGAATTCGTCAATGCTTGCTGACTACTGTTGGACACTGCAACGTGATGCACCGGACATTCAATACAAACGAAAATCAGGAGCAAAACACTTTTAATTATGTTGAACTTAAAAGCGTATTAAAAACATAAACACAATTAAATACGTTATTACCGGTAAACAGTTAACTGTCTGTTTCTCAGAATTCCTACGTGATGAAGCAAAACCAAAACTATATTTGTGCATACCCACCAGGTACCTGTCACAATCAACAAAAACCTTTCAGGAAGCAAAACTCAAAAAAATTGTTGTGCAGGGTAATTAATGGTAACAGATATTTACCGAACTGATTCGTTGTCTTCGTATAATCAGTGATAACAGATATTTACCGAACTGATTCGTTGTCTTCGTATAATCAGTGATAACAGATATTTACCGAACTGATTCGTTGTCTTCGTATAATCAGTGATAACAGATATTTACCGAACTGATTCGTTGTCTTCGTATAATCAGTGATAACAGATATTTACCGAACTGATTCGTTGTCTTCGTATAATCAGTGATAACAGATATTTACAGTACTTATTCGTTGTCTTCGTATAATCAGTGATAACAGATATTTACAGTACTTATTCGTTGTCTTCGTATAATCAGTGATAACAGATATTTACAGTACTTATTCGTTGTCTTCGTATAATCAGTGATAACAGATATTTACAGTACTTATTCGTTGTCTTCGTATAATCAGTGATAACAGATATTTACAGTACTTATTCGTTGTCTTCGTATAATCAGTGATAACAGATATTTACAGTACTTATTCGTTGTCTTCGTATAATCAGTGATAACAGATATTTACAGTACTGATTCGTTGTCTTCGTATAATCAGTGATAACAGATATTTACAGTACTTATTCGTTGTCTTCGTATAATCAGTGATAACAGATATTTACAGTACTTATTCGTTGTCTTCGTATAATCAGTGATAACAGATATTTACAGTACTTATTCGTTGTCTTCGTATAATCAGTGATAACAGATATTTACAGTACTTATTCGTTGTCTTCGTATAATCAGTGATAACAGATATTTACAGTACTTATTCGTTGTCTTCGTATAATCAGTGATAACAGATATTTACAGTACTGATTCGTTGTCTTCGTATAATCAGTGATAACAGATATTTACAGTACTTATTCGTTGTCTTCGTATAATCAGTGATAACAGATATTTACAGTACTGATTCGTTGTATTCGTATAATCAGTGATAACAGATATTTACAGTACTTATTCGTTGTCTTCGTATAATCAGTGATAACAGATATTTACAGTACTTATTCGTTGTCTTCGTATAATCAGTGATAACAGATATTTACAGTACTTATTCGTTGTCTTCGTATAATCAGTGATAACAAATATTCACTCTACTGATTCGTTGTCTATATACATTTATTGATAACAAATATTTTTTGTACTGATTCGTTGTGTTTATATATTTATTTGTAACAAATATTTACCGAGCTGATTCATTATCAACATATATTTTTGATAACAAGATTTCATCATAATTATTCGTTGTATTCAAATATTTTAACAAATATGATAACAAATATTTTCTCTACTCATACGTTGTCTATATATATTTATTGATAGCGAACATTTGCCGTAAACATTTGTTGTCTTCACATATTTATTAAAAGAAATATGTACCGCAATCTTCGCTGTTTTCGTGTATTAATGAATAACAAATATTTACTCTACTAATTCGTTGCCTATGTATTTATTCATAACAAATAATTACCACCTCAATCATTGTCTTCATATATCTATTCATAAGGGGCCCGGCATGGCCAAGCGTGTTAAAGCACTTGACTGGTAATCTAAGGGTCGTGGATTCGCATCCCAGTTGCGCCAAACATGCTCGCCCTTTCAGCCGTGGGGGCGTTATAATGTTACGGTCAATCCCACTATTCGTTGATAAAAGAATAGCCCAAGAGTCGGCGGTGGGTGGTGAAGACTAGCTGCCTTTCCTCTAGTCTTACACTGCTAAATTAGGAACGGCTAGCACAGAGAGCCCTCGAGTAGCTTTGTCCAAAATTTTAAAACAAACAGTTTATTTATAACAAATATTTACCATCTCATTCGTTCTCATTATATATTTATTGATAAATATTTACTCAGCTGATTCGTTGTCTATATATATTTATTGATAACAGATATTTAGCGTAATGATTCGTTAACTACATTCAATATATATTGGTAACAAATTCTCCTCATACTTATTCGTTGTGTTCACACATTCATCGATAAAAATATTTACTCTACTCATCCATTGCCCACATATTTTTATTGATAACTAATATTAATTAAACTCATCATTGTCTCCCATAGTACAGTAATATGTCCGCGGATTTATAACGGTAAAATCAGCTGTTGGACTCCCCTCGGTGGGCTCAACAGATAACCCCAGGTGGCTTTGCTATAAGACAACACACAGACTGCAGTGATTCTTTGTATGTTTATCGAAAACGATAATTTACCTTAATGATACAATGTCTTTATATTTACTGATAACAAACATTTACCGTCCGATTAGAATTCTTTACTTTAGAATTTATTGATAAAAAATATTCCCGTAATGATTGGTTGTCTTCACATATTTATTAATAACAAATGAATACCATAATAATTAATAAGCTTCACATATTTATCGATAAGAAATATTTACTGCACTCATTCGTTCTCTTTATATATTTATTAAAAACAAATATTTACCGTACTGTTTCGTTGCCTTTATACACGCCTCCCAGTGGCTCAGCGGTATGTCTGCGGACTTACACGCCAAAATCCGCGTTTCGATACCCGTGGTGGGCAGAGCACAGATAGCCCATTGTGTAGCTTTGTGCTTAATTTAAAAAAAACAGCAACAACAACAACTTGAAAGTAGTAACAAAAACATGAGATATTTTAAAGCCCCCCAGTGGCTCAGCGGTATGTCTGCGGACTTACACGCTAAAATCCGGCTTTCGATACCCGTGGTGGGCAGAGCACAGATAGCCCATTGTGTAGCTTTGTGCTTAATTCAAAACAACAACAGCCTCTATATATTTATTGATCGATCACAAATAATTACCGTACTGATTTAATGTCTTTACACATTTAAAGTTTGTTTTTTTGTTAATTTTGCACAAAGCTACACGAGGGCTATCTGTACTAGCCGTCCATAATTTAGCAGTTTAAGACTAGAGGGAAGACAGCTAGTCATCACCACCCACCGCCAACTCTTGGGCTACACTTTTACCAATGAAGAGTGGAACTGACCATCACATTATAACGCCCCCACGGCTGAAAGGGGCGAGTATGTTTGATGTGACGGGAATTCGAACCCGTGAATCTCGGATTAGGAGTCTCACGCCTTAAATCACCTTGCCATGCTGGGTCACCACATTTACTGATAACAAACATTTACCGTAATGATTTGTTGTCTACATACAATGTTTAGCCCCCCAGTGGCTCAGCGGTATGTCTGCGGACTTACACGCTAAAATCCGGGTTTCGATACCCGTGGTGGGCAAAGCACAGATAGCCCATTGTGTAGCTTTGTGCTTACTTCAAAACAACAACAACAACTACAATGTTTATTCATACAAACATTTACCGTACTGATTTGTTGTCTACATACAATATTTATTCATACAAACATTTACCGTACTGATTTGTTGTCTACATACAATATTTATTCATACAAACATTTACCGTACTGATTTGTTGTCTACATACAATATTTATTCATACAAACATTTACCGTACTGATTTTTTGTCTACATACAATATTTATTCATACAAACATTTACCGTACTGATTTGTTGTCTACATACAATATTTATTCATACAAACATTTACCGTACTGATTTGTTGTCTACATACAATATTTATTCATACAAACATTTACCGTGCTGATTTGTTGTCTACATACAATATTTATTCATACAAACATTTACCGTACTGATTTGTTGTCTACATACAATATTTATTGACAACAAAATTTCATCAAAATGATTCTTTTTGTTCTTCTGATGAAAACTTTCATTCCATACCGAAGGTATTAAACTACAATGGATGTTTTCTATTGGTGAGAATTTTTGTCTTATTGACATAAAATGCTCTCCTAACAAGGAAGCCTTAGAAAGGACTATATCCTGACACTCCAAGAGATGGTTCTTTTGAGTATCTACGTAATTTTGTCATCTTAATATGAGGACCAAAGTTAGGTTAGACATATTCTCCTCTTTCGCCAATTACATCATGTGTTTTTCTGTAAATACAGATGTGCAAAGTCAGTGAATGTGTCGCCATCTGTCTTGCATTCTGCATTTTTTTAATACTTTGTCGTCACATTACCAATGTTAAAATAACGTCTTCATCCAATACTAATATGTTTAGTATCTAATAAAATATACAAGATAACATGAAAACAATATAAAGTAAACACAACGGATACAGAATAAAATATCCAACCCTGTACCGTAGGATGTGTCTTTACTGTCCACATTTTACAGTCCCTTAACCCTGTACCGTAGGATGTGTCTTTACTGTCCACATTTTACAGTCCCTTAACCCTGTACCGTACGATGTTTCTTTACTGTCCACATTTTAGAGTCCCTTCTTATTATCAGGTAAGAGTTCTTTAGGATGTGTCTTTACTGCTCATATTTTACAATTCCTTCTTATCTAGTATCAGTTCTGTAGGATTTTTCTTCACTGTCCACATTTTGCAGTTTATTCTTGTTGGTTGGTTGATTTGGTGTTTTATGCAGCTAAGCCTATCTGTGCCAAACATCAAGTAAAAATTAAAATTAAATTAATTTAGTGAAATTCATAAAAGTAAATTAAGGTAAAACAAAACAAAGTTTAAAAAAAACATAAATAAAATAAAACCAACATTTACATCTAGTCTACAATGTGAAGAGACAAACTACAGTAATACAAGTTGTAAAGGACTTTCTGTAGCATAACTAATTATAACAACTCACCAGGAAGACTAACAGGTAAGTATAAAAACCACTGTCAGTCACCTGAAGTTGGCCTCTCCAGTCCTGGTTCCAAGTTATGTGACATTATGACATTTTCATAAAGTAATAAAAATCTCAAAAGACTTGTACTAAAAATTTAATAATAACTCACCAGGATCAATAACTGACAGCAGCATTAGTCACCTCAAGTTGGCCTTTCCAGTTCTGGTTCAGAGTTATTTGGCATTATGGCAATTTTCTAATTTCAAATCGAACTAGATGAACTTTGATTCTTAAAAGAGAATCACGTTTAAAAATGTCTAATGTATAAATTAAAATTTATTGCATTAAAAAGATTAACGGCCTTTAAAAAACTAAAAACATATCCAAAGTGGACAGTGTCACCATCACCAATAACATTGTCTAACGTTATGGATAAACCTCAGGACACAACATTCTTTTTAAAATGGTGTTGTCGTTCAGAGCCATAACGACTGCAAGAAAGTAAAATGTGACTTACTGTGACCTGAGTGTTATACAGTCAACACATTGTTTTAAGCATTGACAAGAACAGGGTGTGAACAGGGTGGAATCAAGCAATTCCAGGGCCAATAAAAAACTAAGTGAGTCATTATAAAAAGTGCAGTTTGAGTATTGCTTAGCTTTGTGTGATCCAGGGTAAGAGAAATGGTGTACAGTTCAGCAGTGAACACAGAAGCTGTAGAGGGGATTCTGTGTGTAACAACTGAACCACAACAAACCATGGCAGAGTCTACACAATCACTTGATTTCGAACCATCTGTATAAATAGGAATGGAAGGATCATTCGAAAGATGTTCAGCAAATTTCCAATCAGAAGTGTCTGCTCTTCTCAGGTGACTTAAAGATAGGTCACGTTTGTGAATTGTAATAAGCTATGGTGGGATGGATTGACCAGTGGATACAATAATGTTATCGAAGGACAGACCCAATTCATCCAACTGCGCTTGGATACGAAGGCCAAGAGGAGCAATAACAGATCTTTTGTTCTGAAAAACTATGGTCCATCAATGTAGGAAAACCCAACTCCAGGTGGGATTCTTTGGTAAGGAATGAAGTTTCAAAGCATAAGTAAAGACAGTTGCAAACAGCGGAGGTGGAAAGAAGGTTTACGAGACTCTATACATAAGCTTTAAACTAGAGAAGTGTGGAAAACCCCGGTGCAGAGCCGAAGTCCTTGGTGATGAATGGGGTCCAGCATCATTAACGTCGAGATTCTGGCAGAAACATAGACCGATGATCCATAGTCGAGTTTCGATCGAATAAAAGCACGACATATCTTTAGCATGGAACGTCGATCCGCTCCCCAAGTGGTAGAAGAGACGGCACGGAGGATGCTCAGTGCTCTTGTACATTTGACCCATAGCTGCATGATGTGTGGCATGAAGGTCAGCTTACGGTCAAAGATAAGCCCCACGAACTTGCTATTGCCTCCAAGGATGTGTTGAGTGACAAATACAGGTTAAGCACATGCTGATCAACCAACAGTATCACTCCTCCGTGCACTCATCCATTGCACAGCTTGTCGTTTCTGTAGAAAGAAAACTGCCGAAAATTGAGTGTTCAGCAGGTTTCAGAAATGTTTCCTTAAAGAAAGACATACAGGATGGTATGAAGTACTCAGTGGTTTGATATCATCCAGATTAGAAAATAAATCCTGACAGTTCCATTGTATCAAGATGGCCATTTTTATTTATGTGCAAGCGATTTGGGTGGAAAACCCTTCTGTTTATAACCACGTCTTTTTCCCTCACTGTCTTTATTCGAAGGAGGTCTATCAACATCCATGGATTTTTGCCCAAGGTCGATTGGGCAGATCTTTGCTGTTGGAAGAGCCCTACGAGAGGACGCACTACAGTGTCAAACAAGGACACTGCAGCAATGCCAGGGTTTCGTGAGCACTATACCTAAACACTAGCATCAGATACAATGTCCACAACACCTGTTGAGAACATCCAACACTGGTACTTGGCTGAACCTAGTCCAAGGGGGCCACCTGTCTACAGAAATTCAAGGCCAAATTGGTGTGTTAGGGGTTGGACCCCTAAACAACCAGGATCCTCTCCACCCCTACAAGGGTCGCCACACACGGCAAAGACGTGGGTGGATGTTTAGATCCCAGAGGAGGTAAAGTGAAATAACAGAACCTTCCCTGGAAAATCCCCTCACCAAATACAAGGAATCAACACCGAGGAGACCTTTTTGTAATCAGATAACAGTCGAACAGAACTTTCACCGAGAGGTTTTCTCACCATGCTCAGGAATCCACACCATGGGGACCCTCTTGTTATCAGGTGACAGTTCTGTAAGATGTTTCACCACTATTAACATTTTACAGGTGACAGTTCTGTAGGATGTTTCACCACTATTAACATTTTACAGGTGACAGTTCTGTAAGATGTTTCATTACTATTAACATTTTACAGGTGACAGTTCTGTAAGATGTTTCACCACTATTAACATTTTACAGGTGACAGTTCTGTAGGATGTTTCATTACTATTAACATTTTACAGGTGACAGTTCTGTAGGATGTTTCATTACTATTAACATTTTACAGGTGACAGTTCTATAGGATGTTTCATTACCATTAACATTTTACAGGTGACAGTTCTGTAGGATGTTTCATTACTATTAACATTTTACAGGTGACAGTTCTGTAGGATGTTTCATTACTATTAACATTTACAGGTGACAGTTCTGTAGGATGTTTCATTACTATTAACATTTTACAGGTGACAGTTCTGTAGGATGTTTCATTACTATTAACATTTTACAGGTGACAGTTCTGTAGGATGTTTCATTACTATTAACATTTTACAGGTGACAGTTCTGTAGGATGTTTCATTACTATTAACATTTTACAGGTGACAGTTCTGTAGGATGTTTCATTACTATTAACATTTTACAGGTGACAGTTCTGTAGGATGTTTCATTACTATTAACATTTTACAGGTGACAGTTCTGTAAGATGTTTCACCACTATTAACATTTTACAGGTGACAGTTCTGTAGGATGTTTCATTACTATTAACATTTTACAGGTGACAGTTCTGTAGGATGTTTCATTACTATTAACATTTTACAGGTGACAGTTCTATAGGATGTTTCATTACTATTAACATTTTACAGGTGACAGTTCTGTAGGATGTTTCATTACTATTAACATTTTACAGGTGACAGTTCTGTAGGATGTTTCATTACTATTAACATTTTACAGGTGACAGTTCTGTAGGATGTTTCATTACTATTAACATTTTACAGGTGACAGTTCTGTAGGATGTTTCATTACTATTAACATTTTACAGGTGACAGTTCTGTAGGATGTTTCATTACTATTAACATTTTACAGGTGACAGTTCTGTAGGATGTTTCATTACTATTAACATTTTACAGGTGACAGTTCTGTAGGATGTTTCATTACTATTAACATTTTACAGGTGACAGTTCTGTAGGATGTTTCATTACTATTAACATTTTACAGGTGACAGTTCTGTAGGATGTTTCATTACTATTAACATTTTACAGGTGACAGTTCTGTAGGATGTTTCATTACTATTAACATTTTACAGGTGACAGTTCTGTAGGATGTTTCATTACTATTAACATTTTACAGGTAACAGTTCTGAAGGATGTTTCTTTACTGTCTCCATTTTACAGTACTTTCTTGTTATCTGGTAACAGTTCTACTGGATGTTTCTTAACTGTCCATATTTTACAGTACCGTCTTGCTAACGGGTGACAGTTAAGTTGTATGTTTCTTTACTACACACCTTTTAAATTCCTTTCTTTTACTTGTCCATTTAGCATGTTCTATTGACGATCAGATGAATACAAGTATTCTTCATGGAGAAACATGTAATTAAGAGTAATGTTAGGGGTGAGATGTACGATTAAGAGTTATGTTAGGAGTAAGATGTACGATTAAGAGTTATGTTAGGAGTGAGATGTACGATTAAGAGTAATGTTAGGAGTGAGATTTACGATTAAGATTTATGTTAGGAGTTAGATGTACGATTAAGAGTAATGTTAGGAGTGAGATTACGATTAAGAGTAATGTTAGGAGTGAGATGTAGGATTAAGAGTAATGATAGAAGTGAGATGTACGATTAAGAATAATGTTAGGAGTGAGATTTACGCAATAAGATCGAATATGATGAATACAGACGTTCATTAACCAGCAGTACTTTAGGTATGACGTTCATTAACCAGCAGTACTTTAGGTATGACGTTCATTAACCAGCAGTACTTTAGGTATGACGTTCATTAACCAGCAATGTTTTCGATAATTCTGTGACAAGGTGTTTATAACCACTAATACTGTAGATATATCGACGATAGTTATTAATGTCCAGGAAATTCACTAACAATTTGGTGTTTTAAATAAAATTATTGTTTAATTTACCCCAACTTCAGAAACAATACACAGCAATGGTTATCTTACAGGTCTGTTTATCGAAACACCAGATATAGTATCTCTCAAAGACCAGTATATCTAAACATCATAATATAAGATATCGTTTGTCCTATGGTTTTATCGAAACATCAGACATAATACAATACAGTCACTATCCTGGGGGTTGGTGTATCTAAACATCAGATAAAATACAAGACAGTGAGTGTCCTACAGATTGGTGTATCTAAACATCAGACATAATATAACAAAGTGACTGTACTAAAGGTGGGTTTATCTAAACATCAGAAAAAATACAAGACAGTGGCTGTCCTACAGGTTGGTATATCTAAACACATCAGACATAATTTAAGATTATCACCGTCCTACAAGTGGGTATAAATAAATATCAGATATAATATGAGACAGTGACTGTACTACAGATGGGAATATTTTAACATCAGACATAATTCAAGACAGTGACTGCACTATAGGTGGGTGTATCTAGACATCAGACATGATACAAGACAGTGACTGTACTACATAAAGATTGGTGTATCTAAACATCAGACATGATACAAGACAGTGACTGTACTACAGATGAGTGTATCTAAACACGTCAGACATAATACAAGACAGTGACTGTACTACATGTGAGTGTATCTAAACACATCAGACATAATACAAGACAGTGACTGTACTACAGATGAGTGTATCTAAACACATCAGACATAATAGAATATTATTTGCTGGCATATATTCATTTTTCACATAAAAATGAGGTTATAAACGTGACTATTTGTTTAATAACGTCAGTAGGGTGAACGTTTGTTACTGCTTGATGTTCAGTAGTTGTATGGCAGAAAGTTTACTGAAGGAGACACAGGGGGGATACATTTAAACCTCCTCTATATCACGTTTCGTGATGTTCTAAGGATAAATGCCTGATTTTGTGACAATCGGTCTAGTGGTCCGCTAGTTATTAATGGGTAAGCAAACACAGACCCGCATGCACTCTCCCGTGAATGATTTCTTTATATTACATCTGTCTCCCGTGAATGATTTTTTTTATATTACATCTGTCTCCCGTGAATGATTTCTTTATATCACATCTATAAAGAATAAAACGAATTCCCTTTACCATCGCCACATTCTGATAAAATTTGGGCAGTTCATTTAGTTCTTGAAAAGGTTGAGTAGGCTTGTCATAACATATACAATAAAAGTTCGTTTAGTTCCTGAAAAGGTTGAGTAGGCTTATCATAACATATACATTAAAAGTTCATTTAGTTCCTTAAAAGATTGAGTAGGCTTATCATAACATATACATTAAAAGTTCGTTCAGTTCCTGACATGGTTGAGTAGGCTTATCATAACATATACATTAAAAGTTCGTTTAGTTCCTGAAAAGGTTGAGTAGGCTTATCATAACATATACATTAAAAGTTCGTTTAGTTCCTGAAAAGGTTGAGTAGGCTTATCATAACATATACATTAAAAGTTCGTTTAGTTCCTGAAAAGGTTGAGTAGGCTTATCATAACATATACATTAAAAGTTCGTTTAGTTCCTGAAAAGGTTGAGTAGGGTTATCATAACATATACATTAAAAGTTCGTTTAGTTCCTTAAAAGATTGAGTAGGCTTATCATAACATATACATTAAAAGTTCGTTTAGTTCCTGAAAAGGTTGAGTCGGCTTATCATAACATATACATTAAAAGTTCGTTTAGTTCCTGAAAAGGTTGAGTAGGCTTATCATAACATATACATTAAAAGTTCGTTTAGTTCCTTAAAAGATTGAGTAGGCTTATCATAACATATACATTAAAAGTTCGTTTAGTTCCTGAAAAGGTTGAGTCGGCTTATCATAACATATACATTAAAAGTTCGTTTAGTTCCTGAAAAGGTTGAGTAGGCTTATCATAACATATACATTAAAAGTTCGTTTAGTTCCTGAAAAGGTTGAGTAGGCTTATCATAACATATACATTAAAAGTTCGTTTAGTTCCTTAAAAGATTGAGTAGGGTTATCATAACATATACATTAAAAGTTCGTTTAGTTCCTGAAAAGGTTGAGTCGGCTTATCATAATATATACATTAAAAGTTCGTTTAGTTCCTGAAAAGGTTGAGTAGGCTTATCATAACATATACATTAAAAGTTCGTTCAGTTCCTGACATGGTTGAGTAGGCTTATCATAACATATACATTAAAAGTTCGTTTAGTTCCTGAAAAGGTTGAGTAGGCTTATCATAACATATACATTAAAAGTTCGTTTAGTTCCTGAAAAGGTTGAGTAGGCTTATCATAACATATACATTAAAGTTCGTTTAGTTCCTGAAAAGGTTGAGTAGGGTTATCATAACATATACATTAAAAGTTCGTTTAGTTCCTGAAAAGGTTGAGTAGGCTTATCATAACATATACATTAAAAGTTCGTTTAGTTCCTTAAAAGATTGAGTAGGCTTATCATAACATATACATTAAAAGTTCGTTTAGTTCCTGAAAAGGTTGAGTAGGCTTATCATAACATATACATTAAAAGTTCGTTTAGTTCCTGAAAAGGTTGAGTAGGCTTATCATAACATATACATTAAAAGTTCGTTTAGTTCCTTAAAAGATTGAGTAGGCTTATCATAACATATACATTAAAAGTTCGTTTAGTTCCTGAAAAGGTTGAGTAGGCTTATCATAACATATACATTAAAAGTTCGTTTAGTTCCTGAAAAGGTTGAGTAGGCTTATCATAACATATACATTAAAAGTTCGTTTAGTTCCTTAAAAGATTGAGTAGGCTTATCATAACATATACATTAAAAGTTCGTTTAGTTCCTGAAAAGGTTGAGTAGGCTTATCATAACATATACATTAAAAGTTCGTTTAGTTCCTTAAAAGATTGAGTAGGGTTATCATAACATATACATTAAAAGTTCGTTTAGTTCCTGAAAAGGTTGAGTCGGCTTATCATAACATATACATTAAAAGTTCGTTTAGTTCCTGAAAAGGTTGAGTAGGCTTATCATAACATATACATTAAAAGTTCGTTCAGTTCCTGACATGGTTGAGTAGGCTTATCATAACATATACATTAAAAGTTCGTTTAGTTCCTGAAAAGGTTGAGTAGGCTTATCATAACATATACATTAAAAGTTCGTTTAGTTCCTGAAAAGGTTGAGTAGGCTTATCATAACATATACATTAAAGTTCGTTTAGTTCCTGAAAAGGTTGAGTAGGCTTATCATAACATATACATTAAAAGTTCGTTTAGTTCCTGAAAAGGTTGAGTAGGCTTATCATAACATATACATTAAAAGTTCGTTTAGTTCCTTAAAAGATTGAGTAGGCTTATCATAACATATACATTAAAAGTTCGTTTAGTTCCTGAAAAGGTTGAGTAGGCTTATCATAACATATACATTAAAAGTTCGTTTAGTTCCTGAAAAGGTTGAGTAGGCTTATCATAACATATACATTAAAAGTTCGTTTAGTTCCTTAAAAGATTGAGTAGGCTTATCATAACATATACATTAAAAGTTCGTTTAGTTCCTGAAAAGGTTGAGTAGGCTTATCATAACATATACATTAAAAGTTCGTTTAGTTCCTGAAAAGGTTGAGTAGGCTTATCATAACATATACATTAAAAGTTCGTTTAGTTCCTTAAAAGATTGAGTAGGCTTATCATAACATATACATTAAAAGTTCGTTTAGTTCCTGAAAAGGTTGAGTAGGCTTATCATAACATATACATTAAAAGTTCGTTTAGTTCCTTAAAAGA
Organism: Carcinoscorpius rotundicauda; assembly: GCA_011833715.1. Taxonomy (NCBI): domain Eukaryota; kingdom Metazoa; phylum Arthropoda; class Merostomata; order Xiphosura; family Limulidae; genus Carcinoscorpius; species Carcinoscorpius rotundicauda. The sequence continues at coordinate 89,947,442 of CM022398.1, forward strand.
TTGAGTAGGGTTATCATAACATATACATTAAAAGTTCGTTTAGTTCCTGAAAAGGTTGAGTCGGCTTATCATAACATATACATTAAAAGTTCGTTTAGTTCCTGAAAAGGTTGAGTAGGCTTATCATAACATATACATTAAAAGTTCGTTCAGTTCCTGACATGGTTGAGTAGGCTTATCATAACATATACATTAAAAGTTCCTTTAGTTCCTGAAAATGTTGAGTAGGCTTATCATAACATATACATTAAAAGTTCGTTTAGTTCCTGAAAAGGTTGAGTAGGCTTGTCATAACATATACATTAAAAAAGCAATCGAGCTGTAAAATAAAGCATAAGTAATTTGTAAACTAACGAAAGAACCAACTGCACACTAAACACGACCGATAGGGGCGTGTGCTCTCTTCTTACTGTGTATTTATGTAATAGAAACACATCAGTAGAATGATGGAGTCCATTTCGCTACAGCTAATATTAGGAATATGAAATCGTTCTGCACACTCAAGCAGAATAATCAAATTCCTTTTAACAGATGATAAGGTGAAGAGGAGAGAACCCTCTGACTGTTCGACAACCTTTTCTCCAATTTCCTACCCTTCAAAACATTTAATTTTACGCTTATAGCAAATGTCTGCACTGGGGCCACTACAATGTTTGTTGGTTAATCTAGCAAGAAGATTGAATCTGCACAGGCTTGTCACATACAGTTATATATTTGACAAAGAAAATATCTCACAGACAAAAAAAAATGTGCTTCGCCTCACCGGTTAAATTTTGATGAACAACTGTTCAAACAATTCTTTTTTTTCAATGAGCTCAATTCTCCGTTTTAAAGAAACGAATAACGACTACAAATTGCATGGATATCAAGGGAAAACGTTTTCTTCTATTTTCTCGCACACATTTAAACTAGCATTTCGTGTAACACTTGTATCCTATTGGAACGGAATTTAAAGCATCCCAATATAAAACATTCATATTTCTGTCCCCTACTATAGCTATTATAGTAATGGTTCAGACTCAATGAAACTTTGATACTTGTTTCGGTGCAAAGCCACCAAATAATTTTTGCCCAACACGGAAAATCCAGTTTTATATTTCAACTCTGTTAAGTTAATTTATCAATGAGTGAAAGGAATACCTCAAGTATAATCAAATAACATTAGATATTCAGTTTACAGATATTGAAATAAAACTGCATTCTATCCAGCTATTCTAAAGTTAAATGTAACAAATAGCATAATTTTAGGTTTAGTATCTATTACTAAAAATTGTTTTAATAAAATAAAATATAATGTTAATGTTATTAATATTCATTTTTTTTTCAGATAAAAGGAATATTTTAAAGTATGCTTAACTTAAAATAAGTCGATGAGTAATTTCAATATTTTAAACTATAGGTAACTTGAGATCAGTGGAAAATTAATTTTAATATTTTAAAATATAGTTAACTTCACATCATTGGACAAATAATTTTAATATTTTAAAGTATCGTTTGCTTCAGATGAGTGGATGAGTAATTTTAATATTTTAAAGCATAATTATATTCACATCAGTCGATAAGTAATTTTAATATTTTAAGGCATAGTTAACTTCAGATCAGTGAATAGAGAATTTTAAAATTTTAAGGTATACCTAACTTCAGACAAGTGACTAAGTAATTTTAATGTTTATGCATTATTTCTAATGCAAAAGTAGTTTATATCTATAAGGTTACTTTAGAAAGTGTCGTTATTTCAATTTCACCAAATACCTAGCTGTAGATTAGTGTGTTAAAGGAAAGAGTAAGGCCATGTATTTTTTATTTACAAAAATGGTAGGCCTGTGTTATTCCTTGTTAACACTGCTCTTTAGCTATACATAGTTCTGATCATGGAAAGAGAAGGCCTGTGTTAGCCTTTGTTTAAGGTTATTTTTAACTACACGTAACTGTGTTCGAATAGTGTGTAGACCTATGGTACCTTTGTTTATACTGCTGTTTAGTTTTATATATCTACGTTCTAGAAAAAAGTTCGCCTATACATATTTACCTTTGTTTACACTGTTTTTTTAAAGTGCATATAGCGCTGTCCAAAGAAAGTCTAGACCTAAGTTGTCTTTTGTTTTACCGCAATAAGTACACAGAAATAAAAATGTAACTAATTCAACACGTGTATTTTCATACTAATAATTCAAATCACTCTTCAATTAAACCAGCCTCCCAGTGGCTAATCGATACGCCTACGAACTTATAACTCTAAAAACCGAGTTTTAATACTCGTGGTGAGCAAAGCACAGATAGCCACCCAATGTACTGCTTTGTGCTTAACAAGAAAAGTTTAAACATTATTTTTGGGGTCAGTATGATGAAATATGATTCCACCTCTTCTTATGCCCTAAATTATCTGTTTGGGGGATTTTCCATTAAATATTTATTGATTTTTGCTAAGAAAATTGCTTCGCAAACAATAAAACAAATGTTCTTGTGAATTACAAAAAACTTTTAACACGGTACAAATAAATTAGAAGACATATAAAATGTAATTAATAACACTAAATACAACAGTTAGAGTATTAACGCTGTACATACATAACACTTAGGGTAATGACACAGAAAACAACACTTAGAATAATAACACAGAACATAAAATTTAAGTTAATGATGCGACACACAGCAGCTAAGTCAATAATGCCACAAACAATAATTAGGCTTATGATAAGCTAATAGGTTGAAATGTAGTTAAAGAATGGCAAATTTGAAACTGGTTTGTACTACAGATGATAAACCATTTACGATTGACATCAGTTTAATGTTCTCACGTAGCCTTATTTCCATTGAAGTATTAGAAAGGTCCACTTTATAACGGGAAGTTCGATCAGGAATATTGTACAGTAATTATGAATTAAACTACATCACCGAGTTTTAAGCTCAAATAACAATAAACGAACAGAAGAGAACACGTGATCCTAAGTTAAACACGAGTTGTTGTTTTTTATAATACAGACACAATGTCGATCCTGGAAGGTGACTTCCCCGCAAGATGTCTTTCCACTAATCAAATCACGTTTTCAACTGATTAAAAACTACATTAATACATGCAGTGACAGCAAATAGAGTATTTTATTTTTGAAAAACGACAACAAGTTAATATCTCATATATTACAATACTACATAATATTTTGGGACAATATAAATCCCATTGATCGATCTCGGATGTTAAACTAAACTAAAACTATTAATTTAAAGCTAGCCCTAATCATTCACGTGCTTTTCAAGATTTCTCTTAAACTCATTTAAATTCGCTGCTATCCTTTTAGAAAAATAAAACCGTCTCAGCTGAATGTGAACTTACCCTCCCAAAATTTATATTTGTGTCCCCTAGTCATACCTATTATCCCTGTTAAATATGACGCACCTTAACTATCAACTCTCTTTAGAATCTTATGTACCTCAATTAGATTCCCTCCAATATATACCTCATCTATAAGAATAATACATGACAATTACACCGTCAAGAAAATGTGTTTCTAACTTGAAAACGACGGCTCTCAGACTGCTACAGTGGAGAGAGATTTCCTCTGTTTCAATAGCCCTGACCCTAACATTAATAAAGAACCAGAGCGACTCTTTAGACACATTCTAAAACAGTACTGTCACCTCAATACCTACAATTTTCATGTTTCCTCCAAGTGTCTCAGTAGTTATTTCTTTATCGTTGGAAAAAAAAACAACAGTTATTGCCTGATATCATATATATATATATATATGTCCGTATTTTATCGTTTTTAGCCCCTGAAAAGAAAATTATAAAGTAAGCAGAACAACAAACAATTTATTAGCTTTTTCGAACTGAGCAGTTTGTCCGATTAAAAGCTTTTTACTCGTCTCAAGCACGTGTCACGTGTCGATCTGATTCTGATTCTATTTTTACGCACCGTTAGATGTAAATACGACAGCTACATTTCCAGCGTGAAATTGGATAGAGTGAGGAATAGACACTCACGTATCTTATGATCCTATAATACTTGACTGTTTGAGGCCACACGTCACATTTTTGAACATCATAAACCTAACACAACATCAATCTTTACGTACGTCCACCCCGGCAACTTGGAGAGTACAGCAAACAAATACCTCGTCTTTTATCACGCATGTTTGGTTTGTCGTAATCGAACGAATATTGGGGTTTTAACACGATCTTTGTTTGTTGAGTTTCACACAAAACTACTCGAGTGATACACGAGCCGTCCGAATGTCAGAAGCGATAGACTAAAGGAGAAGTGAAAACTACCGACCGCAACCTCTTGGATTATTCTTTTAACAATGAAAAATTGGATTAACCATCACGTTTAAACGTTCCCCTCGGCTACAAGGGCGTGTGTATTATTTATGTAAATTTTTACGTTTGGGTATAAATGGGTGAAATACTGAATAAGCGCGGGTCTTAAAGAGAGATGGAATTACAACGTTCTGAACAGGGAAGGCGCTTGACTCGTATGTCGCAGGTGCGAAACTCTTTCCCAACAAACACACTTGCCTTTCAGAAGTGGGGTCGTTATAATGTAACAGTCAATCCCCTTATTTGTTTTAAAAAGAGTAGCCCAAGAGTTGACGGCGGGTGGTGATGACTAGCTGTCTTCCCTCTGCCCCCCAGTGGCTCAGCGGCATGTCTGCGGACTTACACGCTAAAATCTGGGTTTTGATACCCGTGGTGGGCAGAGCTCCGATAGCCCATTGTGTAGCTTTATGCTTAATTTAAAACAAAACAACAAGTCTTCCCTCTAGTGTTTCACTGCCTCATTAGTAACTGCTGGTAAAGACAGCCATTGTGCAACTTTTCAAAACAAAGGAATCGTTTTTACAAGTGAGCACTTGTAGAAATGGATGATTTGTTTTTTGTTTTGTTTAATTTCGCCCAAAGATGCTCGAGGGCAATCTCCGCTAGCCGTCCCTAATTTAGCAGTGTGAGACTAGAAGGAAAATAACTGGTCATCACCACCCACCGTCAACTTTTGGGCGACTCTTTTACCCACGATTAGGGGGATTGACCGTAACATTATAACACCCCCACGGCTACAAGGGAGAGCGTATTTGGTGCGACTGGGAATCGAACCCGTGACCTTCTGATTACGAGTCGAACACTTCAACACACTTGGCCATGTCGGGCCAAAAATAGATGAATAAATTAAATATATATGATTTTCAATCAATACGAAATCAATCAGGACCCTTCAGATCACTGAATTACATTGTCAAATTAACATGGACTGACACCATCTCATGATTCACTTTTACAACTAAATATAAGAGCAACGCAATAATAAAATAGTTTCCCATGGATGGAATTAATTACAGATGTAAAGTGTGAAACCGTATAAAGGTAAAAAAAGAAATTCATTATATTGTATGAAAATGGAGACTAAAATGATTTTGTCATGTACTTAATAAAATGTAATTAGTCGCTAATTAGATCAATAATAACATTTAATAATAAAGTTTACATCCAACAACCAATGAAAAACAGTGTACAAAATAACTATCAATAACTAACGATCATTGAGAGTCAGTAAGATGATAAAAGATCATTCTACAAGCTTCACTCACACCTAGCAACACGTTATGTTGTTAACGTTAACAAACTTCACTCACACCTAGAAACACGTTATGTTGTTAACGTTAACAAACTTCACTCACACCTAGAAACACGTAATGTTGTTAACATTAACAAACTTCACTCACACCTAGAAACACGTTATGTTGTTAACGTTAACAAACTTCACTCACACCTAGAAACACGTAATGTTGTTAACATTAACAAACTTCACTCACACCTAGAAACACGTTATGTTGCTAACGTTAGCAAACTTCACTCACACCTAGCAACACGTTATGTTGTTAACGTTAACAAACTTCACTCACACCTAGAAACACGTTATGTTGTTAACGTTAACAAACTTCACTCACACCTAGAAACACGTAATGTTGTTAACATTAACAAACTTCACTCACACCTAGAAACACGTTATGTTGTTAACGTTAACAAACTTCACTCACACCTAGAAACACGTAATGTTGTTAACATTAACAAACTTCACTCACACCTAGAAACACGTTATGTTGCTAACGTTAGCAAACTTCACTCACACCTAGAAACACGTTATGTTGTTAACGTTAACAAACTTCACTCACACCTAGAAACACGTTATGTTGTTAACGTTAACAAACTTCACTCACACCTAGAAACACGTAATGTTGTTAACATTAACAAACTTCACTCACACCTAGAAACACGTTATATTGTTAACGTTAAGAAACTTCACTCACACCTAGAACACGTTATGTTGTTAACATTAACAAACTTCACTCACACCTAGAAACACGTTATGTTGCTAACGTTAGCAAACTTCACTCACACCTAGAAACACGTTATGTTGTTAACGTTAACAAACTTCACTCACACCTAGAAACACGTAACGTTGTTAACATTAACAAACTTCACTCACACCTAGAAACACGTTATGTTGTTAACGTTAAGAAACTTCACTCACACCTAGAACACGTTATGTTGTTAACATTAACAAACTTCACTCAAACCTAGAAACACGTTATGTTGTTAACGTTAAGAAACTTCACTCACACCTAGAACACGTTATGTTGTTAACATTAACAAACTTCACTCAAACCTAGAAACACGTTATGTTGTTAACGTTAACAAACTTCACTCACACCTAGAAACACGTAACGTTGTTAACATTAACAAACTTCACTCACACCTAGCAACACGTTATGTTGTTAATATTAACAAACTTCACTCAACCTAGAAACACGTTATGTTGTTAACGTTAACAAACTTCACTCACACCTAGCAACACGTTATGTTGTTAACATTAACAAACTTCACTCAACCTAGAAACACGTTATGTTGTTAACGTTAACAAGCTTCACTCACTCCTTGACACACTTTTTGTTGTAAACATTTTATAAATATTACTCAACTTTACACACGCATTACGTTCTTAACTTTCTACAAATTTCTTTCACCCCTAGACACACATTATGTTCTTATGGTTCTACAAACTTAAATCACACCTAGACACACATTATGCTTTTATCGTTCTACAAATTTTACTCACACCTAGACACACATTATGTTCTTATCGTTCTACAAACTTTACTCACACCTAGACACACATTATGTTCTTATCGTTCTACAAACTTTACTCACACCTAGACACACATTATGTTCTTATCGTTTTACAAACTTTACTCACACCTAGACACACATTATGTTCTTATCGTTCTACAAAATTTACTCACACCTAGACACACATTATGCTTTTATCGTTCTACAAATTTTACTCACACCTAGACACACATTATGTTCTTATCGTTCTACAAACTTTACTCACACCTAGACACACATTATGTTCTTATCGTTCTACAAACTTTACTCACACCTAGACACACATTATGTTCTTATCGTTTTACAAACTTTACTCACACCTAGACACACATTATGTTCTTATCGTTCTACAAAATTTACTCACACCTAGACACACATTATGCTTTTATCGTTCTACAAATTTTACTCACACCTAGACACACATTATGTTCTTATCGTATTACAAACTTTACTCACACCTAGACACACATTATGTTCTTATCGTTCTACAAACTTTACTCACACTTAGACACACATTATGTTCTTATCGTTCTACAAACTTTACTCACACCTAGACACACATTATGTTCTTATCGTTCTACAAAATTTACTCACACCTAGACACACATTATGTTCTTATCGTTCTACAAACTTTACTCACACCTAGACACACATTATGTTCTTATCGTTTTACAAAATTTACTCACACCTAAACACACATTATGTTCTTATCGTTCTACAAACTTTACTCACACCTAGACACACATTATGTTCTTATCGTTCTACAAATTTTACTCACACCTAGACACACATTATGTTCTTATCGTTCTACAAACTTTACTCACACCTAGACACACATTATGTTCTTATCGTTCTACAAACTTTACTCACACCTAGACACACATTATGTTCTTATCGTTTTACAAACTTTACTCACACCTAGACACACATTATGTTCTTATCGTTCTACAAAATTTACTCACACCTAGACACACATTATGCTTTTATCGTTCTACAAATTTTACTCACACCTAGACACACATTATGTTCTTATCGTATTACAAACTTTACTCACACCTAGACACACATTATGTTCTTATCGTTCTACAAACTTTACTCACACTTAGACACACATTATGTTCTTATCGTTCTACAAACTTTACTCACACCTAGACACACATTATGTTCTTATCGTTCTACAAAATTTACTCACACCTAGACACACATTATGTTCTTATCGTTCTACAAACTTTACTCACACCTAGACACACATTATGTTCTTATCGTTTTACAAAATTTACTCACACCTAAACACACATTATGTTCTTATCGTTCTACAAACTTTACTCACACCTAGACACACATTATGTTCTTATCGTTCTACAAAATTTACTCACACCTAGACACATATTATGTTCTTATCGTTCTACAAACTTTACTCATCCCTAGACATACATTATGTTATCACAATTTTATATACTTAACTCACCTCTAAACACACATTATGTTCTCAACGTTTTGCAAACTTCTCTCACCCCTTGACAACCATTATGTTCTTTAAATACTATGAACTTTACTGTCGACTAGACATCCGTTATGTTCTTTTCATTCTACGAACTTCACTCACCTCTTTACACACTTTATGTTGTTAATATTCTACAAATGTTACTCAACCCTACATACACATTATATTGTTAGCATTAACAACTTCAATCATCCCTAGACATATATTATGTTTTTAACATTATACAAACTGAATTCAGCACGAGAAATACATTATGTTATTGACGTTCTACAAACTTCTTTCGCCGCTAGACAAACACCATGGTTTAATATTCAAGAACTTCAGTTACCCCTAGAAACATATTATGTTATTGACGTTCTACAAACTTCACTGACGTTTATACACCCTTTACGTTGTTAACATTCTGCAATTTTCATTTATCCCTAGTCATACATTATGTTGTTAACATTCAAAACGTTCACTCACCCCTAGACACACATTATGTTAGTAACATTCTACAAATTTCTCTCAGACATACATACATTATATTACTAAAATTCTACAAACTTCACTAACTCCTAGATCCACATTACTTTCTTAACATTTTACCATCTTCTTTCACCCCTTGTATTCCATTATGTTTTTAAAATTCTACAAACTTCACTGACGCCTAGACTCCAATTATGTTGTAAACATTCTACAGATATTACTTAACTTTACACACAAATTATATTATTAACATTCATCAACTTCCCCCACATGTAGAAAAATGTGTTTTTAACATTATACAAACTTCACTCACCCCTAGACACACATAATGTTAACATTCTGCAAACTTCACTCACCCCTAGACACACGTTATATACTTAATATTCAGAAACTTGTCTTACCCCTATACACGAATTGTATTGTTAATATTTAAAACGTTCTTTCACCCCAAACACCAGGGGCGTAGATTTTTTACACCCAATAGGGGATTGATTTTTGTAACCACTCATGTGGACTGTTCAGTTTGCAAATTGGTAATCTCTGATTACGTGAACAAACAGCCACAGAGTAATCTTGTCAGGATACTTCAAGGTTTCCATGTAGGTTTGTATAAGTGAGGTGTTGTGAACAGTTTTCAAAATGTTAATAGAATAAAGACAAATGTGTCACAAATTAACAGCCACATGAATTTATTCCTGCACACTTCACAGTGTAAAAGATGGCAATTATACTTGACAAGGTTACTAATAACTTTCACTGTATGAATTACGTTTTCAAATATTAATAAAATTAGTAATTACCTTTGATAAGTTTATATCTACTGAAAAACTGTTCATGTTGTTTGTTAATAATAATTAAAATGTCTTTGCGAACTCTTGAAAATTAATACCGGTAACTGGCTTACAGAACTGTCTTATATCGGAAAGTTTCAAACGCTTGCTTGTCATAATTTGAATCTGTTTCCCAGATGACTCAAGAGACTAAAATAAGTCTTTATTTAAAAACTCCAATGTATAATGAACGAAGATAGAACAGAACGGAAGTAGAACTGAAATGTACAATGTATTTAAGTCGAACGCGCGAACCTCACCATGACGACCGATCCGACTGACCGCCTGGGCATTGCTGGGACAATAATATGTTTTAGTTACAACACAAGTAATTGCAAGTTTCTTGAAAAATACTTAAACAATCACAAATATATTATATTCCTGTTAAAGCTCATCAAAAGACAAACACGTTGTGATACAATGTCTATAAGCAGGTCTGTCAAATAAAAAACCTAAACAAAAACTAGAAATACAATTCGAACACAGGATTCACGCCGTTGAGATCTCTCCTTTTGTGCTCTAATTATACAAGAAAATATAGTATTTTTACTATCTATGATAAGAGAATGTATTGTTCTTTTACCATGAAGCACTGGCACTTTATTAGAGGGCGGTGATAATCTGAAATTTCATGGATTACTGAGGGCCACAAATACAGGTCTAATGAGCCCTGTTGTAAAATCGAGGCTTAGACTAAAGGGAACGGAGGGGAGTGATGTAGAGTGCGTCTGGATTCGAGCGGCCCGAACCTGTCGTTAACTGTACACTATGGTCAGCGCCTTCGGCAGGAGGCCCGGCATGGCCTAGCGCGTTAAGGCGTGCGCTTCGTAATCTGAGGGTCGCGGGTTCGCGCCAAACATGCTCGCCCTCCCAGCCGTGGGAGCGTTATAATGGGACGATCAATCCCACTTTTCGTTGGTAAAAGAGTAGCCCAAGAGTTGGCGGTGGGTGGTGATGACTAGTTGCCTTCCCTCTAGTCTTACACTGCTAAATTATGGACGGCTAGCACAGATAGCCCTCGAGTAGCTTTGTGCGAAATTCCAAAACAAACAAACAAGCCTTCGGCAACTAGGGAGAGTAAGGCGTTCGACAATAAAACCGCTAGACATGAATAAGAACAAATGGCGTAGGAAAACTACAAGCTACAAATGGTCTGCCAGATCTAGATCACAGTTTACGCTTGGGAGTAACATTTCAAATTTCATGCTCTGTTCAATCTGTAGTGATGAAAATTTTACTTAATTTTAATTTTACTACGTATAAGACGTAAATATATACTGTGATAGTGCTTGCAAGCCATCCATGTATACTTAGGCCTACTGACTGATACTTACGAACTATCGCTTAGATCGAAAAGCTTAAAAGCACGCCTATATTAAAGATGTACATTTCGACTACTGAAAAAGCCTACATCTAGGCCTAATAATGTTTTTTAAAAAATCACTCACACCTAGACACACATTATGTTGTTAACATTCAATAATTTTACTCGCCCCTAGACACACATTATGTTCTTACCATAATACAAATTTCACTTCACCCTAGACAGTCTTTATTATATAAACATTATACAAACTTCACATACCCCACAGACAGACAATATGTTGTTGACATTCTACAATATTTACTCATCCCTATACACACATTATGTTTTTACCATTAATAGAAACTTCAGTCACCCTTAGACACCCATTATGTTCTCAGCATTCTACAAGCTGCATTGACACCTAGACACACTTTATGTTCTTAACATTCTGCAAATTTCACTCAACCCTAAATATACATTATGTTTTTCATATTTTATAAACGTAACTCTCCTCTATAGAATTATTATGTTGTAAACATTCTACAAACTTGTCTCACACATACACACATTATGTTGCAAATATTCTACAAACTTCACCCACCCTTGGCACACTTTCCGTTGTAAACATTCTTCAAATATTACTCCACTTTACACACACATTATATTGTCAACATTCAACAACTTCTCTCACACGTAAACAAATATTATATTTTTAACATTATACAAACTTCACTCAGCCCTAGACACACATAATGTTGTTTACCTTTAACAAACTACAATCAACCCTAAAATTATGTTGTTGATATTTAAGAAACTTCACTCAATTCTATACACACATTATTTTGTTAAAATTCAATAACTTCACACAACCCTCGACAAAAATTATGTTGTAAACATTCTACAATTGTCACTAACCCCTAGACACACATTATCTTGTTAACATTAAACAACATTAATCACATGTAGACACACATAGTTTTGTTAACAATTCGTACACTTCACACATCCCTAGACATACATTGTGTTGTTAACATTCAACAAACTTCACTCTCCCCTAGATACATTATACTGTTTATTTTCTACAAACTTTTCTTACCCCTAGACACACATTATGTTGTTAACATTGTACAAACTTTACTGATCCCTAGACACATATTACGTTGTTAACATTCAATAATCCTCACACAACCCTAGACACATTACGTTGTTTACCTTGTGCAAACTTTACTCACCCCTAGACACACATTGTGTTATTTAATTCAACAAACATCACTCTTCCCTGGACACTCGTTTTGTTGTTATCATTCTACAAACTTCTCTCACCCGTAGACATCCATTATTTAATTAACATCCAACAAACTTCACTAAAAATTAGACATACATTATGTTTTTAACGTTTTAGTACTTCACTCAACCCTATACAGAACTTATGTTTTTAACGTTCAAAAACATCACTCAACCCTATACGCACAATATATAGATTGTTAACATTCATGAACAACACAGATCTCTAGGCACATATTATGTTGTTAATATTCTACAAACTTCACTCTCCCCTACACACACAAGTTTCTAAAATTCAATAAACTTCACTTACCACCAGACACACATTATGTTTTTAACATTCTACAGACTTCACTTACACCTAGAAACACATTTTGCTTTTAACATTCAAAATGTTCACTCTTCCCTAGACACACATAATGTTGTTATCATTCAAACACTTTACTCACCTCCAGACACATATTATTTTGTTAGGATTCAAAAACTTCACTTACCCCTAAACACGCATTATGTTGTTAACATTCTACAAACTGCACTCACTCAAAACACATTATGTAGTTAACAATCTACAAACTTCACTCACCCTTAGGCACATTATGTTGTTAACATTCTACAAACTGCACTCTTCCCCAGATACATTATGTTGCTAACTTCTGCCTCGTTCTAAAATATAGGCTGGAATTCTCCTAATGATGGTGTCTGTGACTTGTCGATAAATTCGAACGATGAACGGATAGCATACAATCTTCTTGTTTTAAAATAACGTATTCAAATTAATTCAAACAATTTGTAAAAAAAATATTTACACTATAGGATACCACAGTTTTATCTAAACCTGTAAATAATTCTCTTTTCTTATGAATTGTCCAAACATTCTAATTCAATTACTCTGGAACCCAGTTGACATGAGCTTCAAACAATTATTTTATTTTCTTCAAAGTCCACATAGACTAGTTCAGTTACTTTAGGACAACCTTAACGACACAGTGTTCTCTGTGCGTATGAAACTGTGAAATTCGTCTAAAAACATCAAAACTAAATTAATAACCTCTCAGTCTAGCTTCAATTTCCCTGTTCTAATATTTTCTAGTTTACGTACTCTTGTCTCTTTCGGAACAACACTTTTATCCAGAGCTTTGAAGAATGTTTCTTTTTTTTTAAAACCCACAGTCAGAACCAAAAGGAAAAGAAAAAATATTTTTTTTCTATCTCTGTTGTTGTAATGGAACTGTGGAACACAGTATAAAAATAGCCCCTTAAGGTTGATCACTTACTCGCCGATAAATAAATAAATAACTTTTCCCTACTTTCTTTAACTTACTCTATCTTACTAGTCCTCTAGTGGCAAGAACATGACATATAACTAGAGAAATTCGAGTAAGATGACATCGAGAACATTACTAAAGTTAGTACAACAGTTAAACTGTACACACAACACACGACTCTTACTGAGCTACGTAACAACTTCTAATAAACTTGTACTAATATTGTTATGAAAATTAATTAGTCACTAAGTACAAAATCACTAAATAGTAATTCCAGCGTCACGTGATCCTGGTGTAACACGTTACGTTTTATTATCTACTATGCTTAATGTCTGTTATGTGCTGGTCTCTGTAACAATGTGTATGTGTTATGCTAGAAACTCTTTAATGGTTTATTAATAGCTACATTGCAGCATCTTTTATATTAGATCATTTTGTATGGTCCATCTGAAGTTCATTGTGCCATCATATCTGTTATATTTTGATCTTTGGACCACCCACTTTATTTCAATGTCTGTTATATTTTTTACTGACCTGTAAGCTGAGTGCGTATTACTTCTGTACGTTCTACCCTCTATTTTAGTGTAGCACCAATCGTGTTTGATGTCTGTTACACTGTATCACCTGCTATATTCTATTGCATTTAATGAGTGTAGTAAAATATGGTGCACGTGGTGTAAGATATATTATTTCTATAGACTGCTATCAGCTATTCTGCTAAAATCTAAAGCCAACTGTGCATCTGTTACAACTTAAGGTCCACGTATTTCATTCTGAGAGAAATATCCAATAAAATGTATCGCATGTTGTGGGAGATGTTGCGTTCATTATAAATGATTATACATATTTCTCTGGCCATGTGTTGTGTTTCTCATACTATTCTACTGTTCTTTTCTCTCCTGTATACCATAGTGTGTTATTTTTTATCCGATATATTGCAGTGTATTATACATAATATAGTATGTTAGAGAACACACTACACTACGTTATGTTCTCTTCAATATACTGTAGTGTGTAGTATTCCTTCCCGCACACTGTAGATTGTGTTACGTTTATACCTGTGACTTAATTTCATATTATTCCAATATTTTGGTTTAGTTTCATTGGGCCTGGCATGGCCACGTGATCTGAGGATTGCCAGTTAGAATTCCCATGACACCAAATGTGATCGTTTTCTTCAGCCGCGGGGTTTATAATGTGACGGTCGACCCACTATTCGTTGGAAGAGATTTGATGGTGGGTTATGATGAGTAGTTGCCTTTCTTCTATTCTTACAATGCAAAATTAGTGACGACTAGCGGAGATAGCTGTCGTAAAGCTTTGCGTAGAATTCAAAACAAAGCAAAAATAGTTCAATTGGAATAGCTGATGGGTTATTAATTCTATATTTTGTTATTTCCAAGTTTTCAATTTCAGATTTTTAGCCGGGGTGTGAACTCAGTGTAAAGTATTTTAACTTACCAGGTTTGAGGTTTGAATCTGGACAAACGCTGGACTCGAACTTTAACTCTTTTTACCCAGGTACTGGTTTTGTTTGTCCCTTCTCGTTGGACAAACAGTCGTCTATGATATAGTTAATTTTAATCCAATATGGGTGAAAACAATTTGGTGCGGAAACAATAAAACTGTTTAAATTGCTGTATTGCGATCGAGAAATACCGCGAAAAACTATTTTCTGTTACTTTAAAGAAGTCATTAAAATTATTATATTAGTTTAAGAGGCCAATTTTTGGTCCTGAACTTTGACATTTTCCCTTCCAGTGGTATCTTTCACTCAACACTATCCGCAGAACTTGTTCGTGTTTCCTTGTGTTCTAATAAAAGCTAGCTACTTCAAGATAAACAACAGAACAGGTGTTCTCTTTCTCACCACTAACTCCGTTACGACTACGACTCAACAACTATTGTATTATAAATTAAACAGTAGTTTCACTTCTAACACAAAGCAACATGAGACGGTGACAAAAATGTCTGAAAAACTGGAATTTCATAACTTAGTTGAGAAACAAACTTCCGTAGGGATATGATTATTAACATTAAGTTGTTTTTCATTATTTTCATTCCTTTATACGAGGAATAATTTTATTATGCGTTATCTTGGTTTATCATTAAGTTATTATTTCAAAAAAACAAAAAGATAATCTAAGTATTCAACTTGCTGAGATCCTAAGTAAACACAAGTAGTAAAGTTTATCTCTTAGTTTATAGAAATAAATTCAACAGTCTCAATTCTACACAACGTAACAATTAAATTAACTTAAACAGTCTCAATCCTCCACAACGTAACAATTAAATTAACTTCAACAGTCTCAATCCTACACAACGTAACAATTAACATAACTTCAACAGTCTCAATCCTCCACAACGTAACAATTAAATTAACTTCAACAGTCTCAATCCTACACAACGTAACAATTAAATTAACTTCAACAGTCTTAGTCCTGCACAACGTAACAATTGAAATAACTTCAACAGTCTCAGTCCTACACAACGTAACAATTAACATAACTTCAACAGTCTCAATCCTGCACAACGTAACAATTAAACTAACTTCAACAGTCTCAATCCTACACAACGTAACAATTGAAATAACTTCAACAGTCTCAGTCCTACACAACGTAACAATTAAAATAACTTCAACAGTCTCAATCCTACACAACGTAACAATTAACATAACTTCAACAGTCTCAATCCTGCACAACGTAACAATTAAACTAACTTCAACAGTCTCAATCCTACACAACGTAACAATTAAATTAACTTCAACAGTCTCAGTCCTACACAACGTAACAATTAAAATAACTTCAACAGTCTCAGTCCTACACAACGTAACAATTAACATAACTTCAACAGTCTCAATCCTGCACAACGTAACAATTAAACTAACTTCAACAGTCTCAATCCTACACAACGTAACAATTGAAATAACTTCAACAATATCAATCCTACACAACGTAACAATTAAAATAACTTCAACAGTCTCAGTCCTAATCAGTGATGTCGAGAAACCCACTATTTAAAATATTTTCTGAACCCAAACGAGCCGTTTTTGCATATAAAGTCTCAGTCCTACACAACGTAACAATTAAAATAACTTCAACAGTCTCAATCCTACACAACGTAACAATTAAAATAACTTCAACATTCTCAATCCTGCACAACGTAACAATTAAAATAACTTCAACATTCTCAATCCTGCACAACGTAACAATTAAACTCACTTCAACAGTCTCAGTCCTACACAACGTAACAATTAAAATAACTTCAACAGTCTCAATCCTACACAACGTAACAATTAAAATAACTTCAACAGTCTCAGTCCTACACAACGTAACAATTAAAATAACCTTAACAGTCTCAGTCCTACACAACGTAACAATTAACATAACCTCAACAGTCTCAATCCTGCACAACGTAACAATTAAAATAACTTCAACAGTCTCAGTCCTACACAACGTAACAATTAACATAACTTCAACAGTCTCAATCCTGCACAACGTAACAATTAAACTAACTTCAACAGTCTCAATCCTACACAACGTAACAATTGAAATAACTTCAACAATATCAATCCTACACAACGTAACAATTGAAATAACTTCAACAGTCTCAATCCTGCACAACGTAACAATTAAAATAACTTCAACAGTCTTAGTCCTACACAACGTAACAATTAAAATAACTTCAACAGTCTCAGTCCTACACAACGTAACAATTAACATAACCTCAACAGTCTCAATCCTGCACAACGTAACAATTAAACTAACTTCAACATTCTCAATTCTACACAACGTAACAATTAACATAACTTCAACAGTCTCAATCCTGCACAACGTAACAATTAAACTAACTTCAACAGTCTCAGTCCTACACAACGTAACAATTAAAATAACTTCAACAGTCTCAATCCTACACAACGTAACAATTAAAATAACTTCAACAGTCTCAGTCCTACACAACGTAACAATTAACATAACTTCAACAGTCTCAATCCTGCACAACGTAACAATTAAACTAACTTCAACAGTCTCAATCCTACACAACGTAACAATTGAAATAACTTCAACAATATCAATCCTACACAACGTAACAATTAAAATAACTTCAACAGTCTCAGTCCTAATCAGTGATGTCGAGAAACCCACTATTTAAAATATTTTCTGAACCCAAACGAGCCGTTTTTGCATATAAAGTCTCAGTCCTACACAACGTAACAATTAAAATAACTTCAACAGTCTCAATCCTACACAACGTAACAATTAAAATAACTTCAACATTCTCAATCCTGCACAACGTAACAATTAAAATAACTTCAACATTCTCAATCCTGCACAACGTAACAATTAAACTCACTTCAACAGTCTCAGTCCTACACAACGTAACAATTAAAATAACTTCAACAGTCTCAATCCTACACAACGTAACAATTAAAATAACTTCAACAGTCTCAGTCCTACACAACGTAACAATTAAAATAACCTTAACAGTCTCAGTCCTACACAACGTAACAATTAACATAACCTCAACAGTCTCAGTCCTACACAACGTAACAATTAAAATAACTTCAACAGTCTCAATCCTACACAACGTAACAATTAACATAACTTCAACAGTCTCAATCCTGCACAACGTAACAATTAAACTAACTTCAACAGTCTCAATCCTACACAACGTAACAATTAAATTAACTTCAACAGTCTCAGTCCTACACAACGTAACAATTAAAATAACTTCAACAGTCTCAGTCCTACACAACGTAACAATTAACATAACTTCAACAGTCTCAATCCTGCACAACGTAACAATTAAACTAACTTCAACAGTCTCAATCCTACACAACGTAACAATTGAAATAACTTCAACAATATCAATCCTACACAACGTAACAATTAAAATAACTTCAACAGTCTCAGTCCTAATCAGTGATGTCGAGAAACCCACTATTTAAAATATTTTCTGAACCCAAACGAGCCGTTTTTGCATATAAAGTCTCAGTCCTACACAACGTAACAATTAAAATAACTTCAACAGTCTCAATCCTACACAACGTAACAATTAAAATAACTTCAACATTCTCAATCCTGCACAACGTAACAATTAAAATAACTTCAACAGTCTCAATCCTGCACAACGTAACAATTAAACTCACTTCAACAGTCTCAGTCCTACACAACGTAACAATTAAAATAACTTCAACAGTCTCAATCCTACACAACGTAACAATTAAAATAACTTCAACAGTCTCAGTCCTACACAACGTAACAATTAAAATAACCTTAACAGTCTCAGTCCTACACAACGTAACAATTAACATAACCTCAACAGTCTCAATCCTGCACAACGTAACAATTAAAATAACTTCAACAGTCTCAGTCCTACACAACGTAACAATTAACATAACTTCAACAGTCTCATTCCTGCACAACGTAACAATTAAACTAACTTCAACAGTCTCAATCCTACACAACGTAACAATTGAAATAACTTCAACAATATCAATCCTACACAACGTAACAATTGAAATAACTTCAACAGTCTCAATCCTGCACAACGTAACAATTAAAATAACTTCAACAGTCTTAGTCCTACACAACGTAACAATTAAAATAACTTCAACAGTCTCAGTCCTACACAACGTAACAATTAACATAACCTCAACAGTCTCAATCCTGCACAACGTAACAATTAAACTAACTTCAACATTCTCAATTCTACACAACGTAACAATTAACATAACTTCAACAGTCTCAATCCTGCACAACGTAACAATTAAACTAACTTCAACAGTCTCAGTCCTACACAACGTAACAATTAAAATAACTTCAACAGTCTCAATCCTACACAACGTAACAATTAAAATAACTTCAACAGTCTCAGTCCTACACAACGTAACAATTAACATAACTTCAACAGTCTCAATCCTGCACAACGTAACAATTAAACTAACTTCAACAGTCTCAATCCTACACAACGTAACAATTGAAATAACTTCAACAATATCAATCCTACACAACGTAACAATTAAAATAACTTCAACAGTCTCAGTCCTAATCAGTGATGTCGAGAAACCCACTATTTAAAATATTTTCTGAACCCAAACGAGCCGTTTTTGCATATAAAGTCTCAGTCCTACACAACGTAACAATTAAAATAACTTCAACAGTCTCAATCCTACACAACGTAACAATTAAAATAACTTCAACATTCTCAATCCTGCACAACGTAACAATTAAACTCACTTCAACAGTCTCAGTCCTACACAACGTAACAATTAAAATAACTTCAACAGTCTCAATCCTACACAACGTAACAATTAAAATAACTTCAACAGTCTCAGTCCTACACAACGTAACAATTAAAATAACCTTAACAGTCTCAGTCCTACACAACGTAACAATTAACATAACCTCAACAGTCTCAATCCTGCACAACGTAACAATTAAAATAACTTCAACAGTCTCAGTCCTACACAACGTAACAATTAACATAACTTCAACAGTCTCAATCCTGCACAACGTAACAATTAAACTAACTTCAACAGTCTCAATCCTACACAACGTAATAATTGAAATAACTTCAACAATATCAATCCTACACAACGTAACAATTGAAATAACTTCAACAGTCTCAATCCTGCACAACGTAACAATTAAAATAACTTCAACAGTCTTAGTCCTACACAACGTAACAATTAAAATAACTTCAACAGTCTCAGTCCTACACAACGTAACAATTAACATAACCTCAACAGTCTCAATCCTGCACAACGTAACAATTAAACTAACTTCAACATTCTCAATTCTACACAACGTAACAATTAACATAACTTCAACAGTCTCAATCCTGCACAACGTAACAATTAAACTAACTTCAACAGTCTCAGTCCTACACAACGTAACAATTAAAATAACTTCAACAGTCTCAATCCTACACAACGTAACAATTAAAATAACTTCAACAGTCTCAGTCCTACACAACGTAACAATTAAAATAACCTTAACAGTCTCAGTCCTACACAACGTAACAATTAACATAACCTCAACAGTCTCAATCCTGCACAACGTAACAATTAAACTAACTTCAACATTCTCAATTCTACACAACGTAACAATTAACATAACTTCAACAGTCTCAATCCTGCACAACGGAACAATTAAAATAACTTCAACAGTCTTAGTCCTACACAACGTAACAATTAAAATAACTTCAACAGTCTCAGTCCTACACAACGTAACAATTAACATAACTTCAACAGTCTCAATCCTGCACAACGTAACAATTAAACTAACTTCAACAGTCTCAATCCTACACAACGTAACAATTGAAATAACTTCAACAATATCAATCCTACACAACGTAACAATTGAAATAACTTCAACAGTCTCAATCCTGCACAACGTAACAATTAAAATAACTTCAACAGTCTTAGTCCTACACAACGTAACAATTAAAATAACTTCAACAGTCTCAGTCCTACACAACGTAACAATTAACATAACCTCAACAGTCTCAATCCTGCACAACGTAACAATTAAACTAACTTCAACATTCTCAATTCTACACAACGTAACAATTAACATAACTTCAACAGTCTCAATCCTGCACAACGTAACAATTAAACTAACTTCAACAGTCTCAGTCCTACACAACGTAACAATTAAAATAACTTCAACAGTCTCAGTCCTACACAACGTAACAATTAAAATAACCTTAACAGTCTCAGTCCTACACAACGTAACAATTAACATAACCTCAACAGTCTCAATCCTGCACAACGTAACAATTAAACTAACTTCAACATTCTCAATTCTACACAACGTAACAATTAAAATAACTTCAACAAGTTCAGCTCTTTACTAACTTTTACGAATTTTAGTGCATTAAGGAACGTTCTGTTATAATACAAATACTCAAATATCTACATAACCGTGAATAAATATAAGATAGTAAGTGTATAAAAAGAAATTCTTAAGTACAACTATTACGATTGATGCTTCTATATACAACTACTTAGGTAAAAAAATAATAACCACCTGTAGCAGTGAGACGTAACCCCTGTTAGTAGTTAATATATTAAACAAGACAACTAACTATAATACCGAGACATATCTCCTATCTTAATTAATATATTAAACAATACAACTAGCTATAATACCGAGACATATCTCCTATCGTAGTTAATATATTAAACAATACAACTAGCTATAATACCGAGACATATCTCCTATCGTAGTTAACATATTAAACCATACAACTAGCTATAATACCGAGACATATCTCCTATCTTAATTAATATATTAAACAATACAACTAGCTATAATACCGAGACATATCTCCTATCGTAGTTAATATATTAAACAATACAACTAGCTATAATACCGAGACATATCTCCTATCGTAGTTAACATATTAAACCATACAACTAGCTATAATACCGAGACATATCTCCTATCTTAATTAATATATTAAACCATACAACTAGCGATAATACCGAGACATATCTCCTATCTTAATTAATATATTAAACCATACAACTAGCTATAATACCGAGACATATCTCCTATCGTAGTTAACATATTAAACCATACAACTAGCTATAATACCGAGACATATCTCCTATCTTAATTAATATATTAAACCATACAACTAGCTATAATACCGAGACATATCTCCTATCTTAATTAATATATTAAACCATACAACTAGCTATAATACCGAGACATATCTCCTATCGTAGTTAACATATTAAACCATACAACTAGCTATAATACCGAGACATATCTCCTATCGTAGTTAACATATTAAACCATACAACTAGCTATAATACCGAGACATATCTCCTATCGTAGTTAATATATTAAACAATACAACTAGCTATAATACCGAGACATATCTCCTATCGTAGTTAATATATTAAACAATACAACTAGCTATAATACCGAGACATATCTCCCATCGTAGTTAACATATTAAACAATACAACTAGCTATAATACCGAGACATATCTCCTATCGTAGTTAATATATTAAACAATACAACTAGCTATAATACCGAAACATATCTCCTATCGTAGTTAATATATTAAACAATACAACTAGCTATAATACCGAGACATATCTCCTATCGTAGTTAATATATTAAACAATACAACTAGCTATAATACCGAGACATATCTCCCATCGTAGTTAACATATTAAACAATACAACTAGCTATAATACCGAGACATATCTCCTATCGTAGTTAATATATTAAACAATACAACTAGCTATAATACCGAAACATATCTCCTATCGTAGTTAACATATTAAACAATACAACTAGCTATAATACCGAGACATATCTCCCATCGTAGTTAATATATTAAACCATACAACTAGCTATAATACCGAAACATATCTCCCATCGTAGTTAATATATTAAACAATACAACTAGCTATAATACCGAGACATATCTCCTATCGTAGTTAATATATTAAACCATACAACTAGCTATAAAGTTTCCCCCACAAACCGTACTAAACATTGCACGCACACACCTAGACAGAAAGCAAAATCAACCAACAAAAGTAAATATATCTCATGAATCAAAAAATCACGAAACCATATACTGCTGCATACCATATATTCCCGACATCAGCAGAAGAATAACCAACATTTGCTAAAAACTAGTAACAAAATATGACATTCCAGTTAATACCAAATTTATTAAAAACCAGGCACAAAACTGAGTTCTATACAATGTGAAAACTACACTGACAAGCACCACACAAACATTATTTATAAAATACAATATGATAACTGCCACGACTTCTATATTAGAGAAACAAGTAGAAAAATGGAAACCAAATTTAAAGAACACAAAAAGTCACCTTCACACGTCTTCGAAAACTGCAAATAAAATAATCACCACATAACCATAAAAAACACCAAAATACTAAATAAAGAAACGAACATAAACAAACGCAAAATTAAAGAAGCTTTACTTATACAACAACTTAAACCCAAAATAAACCAATAAAATAAATAATATAAAATTATATATTCAAACATCTAACACCGCATTCTACATTCCAACACTCATTTACACAACCCTCTCACAAACATATGGTCAGCTTCCGGTCAGTTACCTCTTTCTTTTTTTGTGAACCTGACGAACAGATTAATTATACCACAACTGAATAATACCATAATATGTTAAACGGATTATACCACCTTTTACTAGAACTGTTAATATCATCACATACCTTAACTATTTCTTACCAACTTCTACCATAGCTTGTTAATACCACCACCTGTCATAATTAATACCATAAGTGTGTTGTACCACCTTCTACTAGAACTGGTTAAAATATGACATACCAGAAGTGGTTAATACCACTACATACTTCATCTGGTACATACCACCTTCTACTAGAACTGGTTAATATATCACATACCAGAAGTGGTTAATACCACTACATACTTCATCTGGTACATACCACCTTCTACTAGAACTGGTTAATATATCACATACCAGAAGTGGTTAATACCACTACATACTTCATCTGGTACATACCACCTTCAACCATAAATTATAATACCACCACGTTCCAAAATTGGTTAATACCAATCCTAATAGAACTGATTATTACTGGTACCTACCAGAACTGGTTAATACCACTACATACAGAACTGGTTATTACCAACACCTATCAGAACCAGTTATTGCCGCCACATACCAGAATTGGTTATTACCATTACGTGCTACAACTGGCGATTAACACCACCTACCAGATATGGTTAATACCACTATCAATAAAGATTCTTCATTTACAGGAAAGGTGTAACTTCATTTGATATCTACCATAGTGACTGGTATTACTTCTCCAGATCCACCGTACGTCCCTATCTACCATAGTGACTGGTATTACTTCTCCAGATCCACTGTACGTCCCCTAACCATTGTTATCAAGTTGATAATGAGTAGCAGAAACTGATGGGATTAGAAATTTAATTATGTATCGTTACAGCGATATTAGATATTTTAAAATACTTCCATACAAAAGTAATTAACTTTCTTATTATTAGATAAATTACAGTTGAGATGGATGTTAGTACCTCGAGCATTTGTCATCGGAGTAATGTTGAGAAAATATTGGATGCGTTTTTAAGAAAAGATTTTTTAATGATCATCGTCTAATTACAATATAATTGAAAGTATATAAAACTTCGAACAATTACAGTTTTATGAACATGTTGAGGTGTGTCATTGTGGTTCATATATGAACGGTTCCCACACCATAAACCTCATTATAAACTTAATCAGTTTCTTAAAACACAAGCAACTTTAATATTATTAGATCCTAGAACAGAAGAAACCTTCAAGTAATATATTATTAGTATCTACAAAAAAAAACATATAGGTTCAAAACTATTAGTATCAACAACAGAAGAAAACCTATAGGTTCTATACCATTAGTATCTACAACAGAAGAAAATATATATATGTTCCATACCATTAGCAACTACAACAGAAGAACACCTATAGGTCCTATACCATTAGTATCTACAACAGAAAATCACCTACAGGTTCTATACCATTAGTAACTACAACAGAAGAACACATATTGGTTTTATAGCATTAGTATGTACAAGAAAAGAACACCTATGGGTTCTATACCATTAGTATCTACAACAGAAGAAAATATATATGTTCTATACCAACTACAACAGAAGAATACTTATAGGTTCTATACCACTTGTATCTACAACAGAAGAACACCTATAGGTTTTATACTATTAGTATTTACGAAAAAGAAAAGCTATAGGTTATATACCATTAGTAACTACAATAGAAGAACACATATAGGTTCTATACCATTAGTATCTACAACAGAAGAAAATATATATGTTCTATACCATGAGTAACTACAACAGAAGAACACATAAGTTCTATACCATTAGTATCTACAACAGAAAATAATCTACAGGTTCTATACCATTAGTAACTACAACAGAAGAACACATATTGGTTCTATAGCATTAGTATCTACAAGAGAAGAACACCTATAGGTTATATACCATTAGTAACTACAATAGAAGAACACATATAGGTTCTATACCATTAGTATCTACAACAGAAGAAAATATATATGTTCTATACCTTTAGCAACTACAACAGAAGAATACTTATAGGTTCTATACCACTTGTATCTACAACAGAAGAACACCAATTGGTTTATACCAATAGTAACTTCAACAGAAGAACACCTATAGGTTTTATAATATTAGTATCTACAAAAAAGAAAACCTATAGGTTATATACCATTAGTATCTGCAATAGAATAATTTTTATTGTGTCATTAAATATAATTTTTATTGTATGCCGTTAGGACATAGGACAAAATATAGCTGTTTTTGATTATATTTTTAACAGAGGATTCCTAGGCCTAATATTATCGTAACTCTTATTTTGTTTTCGTAAATTATACTTGTTAGGCCTAGTATATTTTAATTCAAGAATTACACGAATATATAATAATCGTGTATCAACTACACTGTACTTGTAATATTCATGATGGACTAGGTCATTTGTTTAATCTAGAGCTCTTTGGACGGGGTGGGAAACATTAAAGATGGTAATGGTCAGAATACTTTTTGCTTATGCAAATCATTTGCTACAAGATAACTGTTATGGTGTGAGTGCCTTTAAAGCTTGTAAAGAACGAATAATTAATTTTATTCCTCATAAGACATGTTATATTTTCAACGCTCTACTGTTAATCTAGTAATTTAGTTACATTTTTGAAGCTACAATGTTAATTTAGTACCTAAGGGACTTTCTAATTATATTATTAAACATTTTTCTAATTATTGAACATACTTGAGAGAATAGCCTAAAAATACAATGTTAAAAATGCAATCGGCCTAACATAATGTCTTATGACGAGTTACTCTAACAATAATTATGCTTCGTTAGCATCTGGTATTATTTAATTTTCTGAAACTTTTTCACATTATTTGGTAAAAAGCAAAACGATAAGATGAGTACTTTCAATAAAAATAACGAAAGTGTTTTTAATTAATGAATCTTAAGACGACAAGTTAGCGTGGTTGGTCTAATATATTAACGTAACACGTAACTAAAATTACAAGTTGGTCTAACCTCGTGAGACATGATTATATCATAATTTCGACATTATGATATATGGTATTGAACTGATCAAAGAACACTTCATAGACTTTAGAAGTGTAAAATTATCGACAACATGTTTATTTATTTATATTCATAAAACTTGAGGTAGGATTTGAGTAAGTTTTTATCAAATGTTAATAACATCTACTTGCTTTTTTTCATTTTTAGTAAAGTTGTCTAATTAATTTGAATTATTCTAAGCGTCCATCAGAGAGAGTTGATGTTGCCCCATAACATCCTTCGGTAGTATCTCTTTTTTATTTGAAATATTTTTTTATATTATGTGCTTCTTTTTTCATATGTATTAATTCGTCTAAAAAGCAGGAAAGATTATAACACTTCGTTCGCCAGTTTATCTTATTATATTGTGAATAAGTAAACAGTGTTTGGGTTTATCATGATTTTTACGAATACCGATTTATCTTTCGGTGGGACAATGGAAAGTTTACGAATTTACGATACCAAAATCCAGTGTTCGATTCCCCTCGGTCAAGACTGTTCTGAAAGATCCAGCTAATCTAAGCTAATCTTGATTTTCTTTATTATTATGTATTACCTTGGGTGGAATTTAGGTGAGCTTTATCTTTTACATATACACATATCACATAGACAGATTATTTCTAATTTGTAATAATGAATTATTAATCAGAGTATGAGTTTCCAATGAAAACTGCATTGAAAACGCAATTCAAAATAGCACACCTTTTTGCAATGTACCTTGGTGTTTACATTATTATAATTTACCATCTGTACTTCATATTGATGGCATTTTGAGAAGCCCCTCCACAGTTTACCTCAGTCCCCCCCCAACGAGCCCCCCGCTAGTACAGCGGTATGTCTCCGGACTTACAACGCTAAAATCAGGGGTTCGATTCCCCTCGGTGGGCTGAGCAGATAGCCCGTTGTGGCTTTGCTATATGAAAACACACAAACACACACAAGAACAAGAAAATATCTTGACGCCGCCACTGACTATTAAACAATAAAATATTTATATATCATGACAAAGACGACAAAAATTATACGGGACTGAAATGATGTCAAAAGATGACAGAATATAGGTAAAGATCAAGTGTATGAACAGTGGCAAATAAAACTGATGTTGCTAGGGCAAGTAACTCGGTTTAGTGTGAGATCAAATAATTTGATCATTAGGGCTATTAACTCGGGTAAAAGATCGTGTGATTTAAAAACTAGAGCTATGAACTCTGTTTAGTAAGAAATCGTACAATTTGATGGCTGTGTCTGTTAACTCGGTTTGGAATGAGATCGTGTGAATTGATGACAAAGGCTATAAACTTGGTTTAGTAAGTGATTGTGTAATTTGATAACTTGAGCTATTAATTCAGTTTAGTAAAAAAATCGTTTGATATGAAGAATAGGGCTGATAAAACGATAATTATGCTTAGTTTGCATCTGGTATTATTTACTTTTCTAAAACTTTTTCACTTATTTAGTAAGAGATGAATCAATTTGATTACCAGGGCCATTAACTCGGTTTAGTAAGTAATCGCGTGATTTACTGACTAGGGCTATAAACTTGGATTAGTAAGAGATTGCACAGTGTAATTCCTAGGTCTATTAACTCTATATACACAAAAACGGCTCGTTTGGTTTGAGAAAATATTTTACATACAAGAGCGAATAACGTTTCGACCTTCTATGTAAAATATTTTCTCAACCCAAACGAGCCGTCTTTGCATATATATTTCTCTACAAGTGGGTTTTCTATTAACTCTGTTTACTAACAGGTGGTATAATTTGATGGCAAAAGCTATAAACTCGGTTTTGTAAGAGATCGTATTATTTTATGACAAGGGTAATTAACTCTGTTTAGTAAGAGATCATATGATTTGATAACTAGGAGTAGGAGTATTAACTCGGTTTATAAAGAGATCGTACGGTGTGATGAGTAAGGCTATTAACTCTGTTTAGTAAGAGACCGTACAATTTGATAACTAGGACTATTAACTCGGTTATGTTTGATTATATTTATTAATATTGGTATAAAGATGTTCCTTTGTGTTGGTTTACTTTTGGCTTGAGTTGTTGTATGAGTAAGGCTTCTTTATTTTTGTGTTTGTTTATGTTTGTTTCTTTATTTTGTATTTCAGTGTTTTCTATGGTTATGTTGTGTTTATTTGGTATGCATTGTTTTAAAACATGTGAAGGTGACTTTTTGTGTTCTTTGAATTTGGTTTCCATTTTTCTACTTGTTTCTCCAATATAGAAGTCGTGGCAGTTATCACATTGTATTTTATAAATAATGTTTGTGTGGTGTTTGTCAGTGTAGTTTTTACATCGTATAGACTTTAGTTTTGTGCCTGGTTTTTGAATAAATTTGGTATTATCTGAAATGTCATATTTTGTTACTAGTTTTTGCCAAATGTTGTTTATTTTTCCACTGATGTCGGGAATATATGGTATACAGCAGTATATTGTTTCGTGATTTTTTTATTCGTAAGATATATTTACTTCGATCAGTTAATTTTAATTTTATCTATGTGTGTGTGTTTAATGTTTTCTGCGGTTTATGGAGGAAACTGTTTAGTATCAGGTTGTATCAATTGATGACCTGGGCTATAAACTCGGTTTACTAAGTTGGTTGTTGGTTGGTTGTTTTAGAATTAAGCACAAAGCTACACAATGGGCTATCTGTGCTCTGCCCACCACGGGTATCGAAACCCGGATTTTAGCGTGTAAGTCCGCAGACATACCGCTGAGCCACTGGGGGGGCCGGTTTACTAAGAAATCATGTGATTTGGTATTAGGGCTATTAATTCGGTTTAGTGATAGATCGTATAATTTGATGTATAGGGCTATTAACACGGTTTTGTAAAAAATCATATGATTTTATAATTAGGGCTATTAATTCGGCTCAGTAGGAGATTCTACAATTTGATGTTTAAGGCTATTAACTCAGTTTAGTATGACATCGTGTAATTTGATAACTAGGTCTATCAACTGTGTATAGTGAGAGATCGTATAATATCATGAGTTGAGCTATGAACTCGTTCTATTTAGAGATCGTATAATTTTATGACCAGGGCTATTATCTCTTTTTAGTAAGAGATTTTATAATTTCATGGCTAAAGCTATTAATTTGGTTTACTAAGACATCATATATTTTGATGTCTAGGACTATTACCTTGGTTTAGTAAGATATTTTATAATTTGATGTCTGAGGCTATGAATTTGTTTCAGTGAGAGATCGTATAATTTCATGATTAGGGTTATTAACTCGGTCTATTCTAAGTTCTGTTAACTCGGTTTAGTAATACATCGTACAATTTAATGACTAGGTCTATGAACTCGGTTTAGTAAAAGATTTGGTGATTTTATTGCAAGGGCCGTTAACTCGGTTTACTATGAGATCGTATAATATGATGACTTATATACTTTATAAACATATTTCTCTTTTTTAATTTAGGGTTACCAATCATACCAGAACAAGACAAATCAATGTTCTGTCAAAATCTGTAGTGTGTTCCATTGTCAATAAATCCTCTCCTTAAACTCATAAATCGTCGTTTGACTACTTATTGTCAGATACCTTGTGAAGACGAGAAACCCACTGAAGTAAAAATGAATTCTGAGAACGACTTGTATTGGTATTAAAAGTGCAATTAAAATGAAGTGTCTCTCTAGATACAGATGCTAATTTTGTAAGATTATTTATCTGAAATATAGTTTGCTCTCTCATTATCCCTTTGTTCATATTCTCTCTAGCCTCATAGCTCTACTCTAAGAATGACGTTGCGAAACGTTCATAGCTGCTGTTAGTTCTTTACGTTATTTCATTTCGTCGTGCGCCGTAACTCATACTATGTTTCTGAAGAATGTTTTCGCTTCTAAAGATGCAGTCTTTCACTGTTCACTGCAGACCTGAACAAGAAACGAATCATTTCGTGTGGTAATGTATACGTAGTAACATTCGTGTTATTCTCTATTTACTGTTTCTTTTCAGGACGGCATTGTGGGTTGTAAATGGAAACCATTTAACGTCATCGGTGGATTGTGTTTTCTTTGAGTGACTCAGCTTTGAGAACAGTTTTCCATCAAAGCCACACAGCTTCTTTCCTGAAGCCTTGTAAAAGGTCTTTGTAAAATAAATAAGTCGCAGCATCTCTAGGTTGTAGAGTTACTGCCATTCTGAAGTCCAGTCGCTGTTTACGTCAGGTGTTATCAGTCTTGAGAAGTTAAATTCAACACGCTTGACCGATAGCAGACAACAAAAGTTTCTCTACAAAACTTGGTTCCCAAAATTACAAATTTATGTAGAGGTAGCAGTTATTTGTTAAATGGTGTGACAAAAGATATGGTATAAGTGATATGGTGTGATATAAATGCTATTGTTGATACATCTCGCTTATAGGTGGTATAATTAGATGCCATACCAGATATAACTGAATTTTGATATGAGTAATATCACTAGATTCCATATCAGAAGTAGCATAATATTACGTGTATATGACATTACTTGACAGAAT
Organism: Carcinoscorpius rotundicauda; assembly: GCA_011833715.1. Taxonomy (NCBI): domain Eukaryota; kingdom Metazoa; phylum Arthropoda; class Merostomata; order Xiphosura; family Limulidae; genus Carcinoscorpius; species Carcinoscorpius rotundicauda. Next base: position 89,978,926 of record CM022398.1, read on the forward strand.
ATAAGATATAAGTGATATAACTTGGTACACTAGGAGATATAATAGGATATTACATAAGTGATATATCTTGATAGAATATCAAATCTAATGGAACGTCACGTATAAGTGACGTCACTTTTTATAATGTGAAATGAAATGGAATATTACTTGATAGACAATTAGGTCAAAATGATATCATGAGGTAGAACGTCAGATATGACAACTATCATGTAGCACAATATGAGATATAAACCGTATATATCCGCGTGTAACGTGTTTTACAGGTTATGCTGTTTAAATAAAACGTCTATTTTTGTCGAATTACTAAAAGAGCATAACTTATAACACACATTACTTAAACAGAAAGGTTTGTAACGAATAGATTCACCTGTATGGAATCTCATCTGTACACTATACTCTTAAAAATATTTTACTTTCATAAAGTTTAGATTTTTATTTGTTAAAAGCTGACCACGTTTTGAATATAACAAAGTTTAGGTTTTGATTTCTTAAGATTTTATCACTGCCTGAGAACAATAAAGTTTAAGCTTTGATTTATTAAGAACTTATCACCGGTAGAGAATAATAAAGTTTAAGTTTTGATTTGTTAAGTACTAACCCCTTTTTGAGAATAAAACAGTTTAGGTTCTGATTTCTTAAAAACTTATCACCCTTTGAGAATAATAAAGATCAGGTTTTCAGCTGTTAAGAACTTATCACCGTTTCAGAATAATAAAGTTTAGGTTCTGATTTGTTAACAACTTAATACCCTTTCAGAAGAATAAAATTTAGGCTTTGATCTGTTAAGAACTTATGACGCTTTGAGTATTATACAGTTTAGGTTTTGATTTATAAAGAACTTATCACTCCATGAGAATAATAAAGTTTTGGTTTTAATTGTTATGTACTTATCACTCCATGAGAATAATAAAGTTTTGGTTTTAATTGTTATGTACTTATCACTCCATGAGAATAATAAAGTTTTGGTTTTGATTGTTATGTACTTATCACTCCATGAGAATAATAAAAAATAAAAGTTCTGATATATTAAGAACAAATTATCACCGTTTGAGTATAATAATCATAGTGACGTCGCTTTTTGACGAGAGAGGGTGGCTGGACCCAAAGCATGCTCTGTACGAGCTGTTGAATTCCAGCGTTTCAAATTAAGTGTCCGGGCGGTCCTGTCCCACGATGGCCATTCTCTCCGGTGCTGCCTTTGCCTCCGTCCAAGATAACATTTAGAGTGACATCTTCCACCCAAAAAAAGAGTAAAAAATTATTTAATAATTAAATAAAACTAATCCTAATAACAATTCACGAAAGGAGACGAAGAGGAACCACAACGTTCCTGAACACCCCGGTTGGAGAGAGAATTCTTACGATTTCTCTCTCTCTACACTAAACCCCTGCCACGTTAGTTTGCGTTTGAGTATAATAAAGTTCAGGTTCTGATATATTAAGAACTTATCACAGTTTGAGTATAATAAAGTTCAGGTTCTGATATATTAAGAACTTATCACAGTTTGAGTATAATAAAGTTCAGGTTCTGATATATTAAGAACTTATCACAGTTTGAGTATAATAAAGTTCAGGTTCTGATTTTCTAAAACCTTATCAGTCTTTAAGAATAGTGAAGTTTAAATTTTGAGTTGTTTGTTTCTTTGTTTTTGAATTTCGCGCAAAGCTACTCGAGGGCTATCTGTGCTAGCCGTCCTTGATTTAGCACTGTAAGGCTAGAGGGAAAGCAGCTAGTCATCGCCACTCATCTCCAACTCTTGGGCTACTTTTTTACCATTGAATAGTGGGATTAACCGTCACAATATAACGCTCCCACGGCTGAAAGGGCGAGCATGTATTGGGTGACTGGAATTCGAACCTGCGACTTTCGGATTACGAGTGGAGCGCCTAAACACACTTTACCATACCGGGCTTTTGAGTTGTTAAGAACTTAACACCATTTGAGAATAATAAATATTAGGTTCTGAATTCTATAGAACTAATCACCCTTTAAGAATAATATAAAGTTTAGGTTTCGAGTTGTTAACAACTTATCGCCGTTTGAGGATAATAGAGTTGAGGTTTTGATTTGTTAACAATTTCCACCCTCATAGAATAATGAAGATTAAGTTTTGTTAAGAACCTATCACCGTTTGAGAAGGATAAAGAATAGGTTTTGATTTCTTTAGAACTTATCTGCCTTTGAGAATAATAAATTTTAGGTTTTTGGAGCTTAAGAAATTACAACCGTTTGAGAATTATAAAGCTTAGATTCTGATAAGTTAAGAACTTATCAAGATTTGAGGAAAATAATGTTCAGGTTTTGGGTTATTAAGAACTTATCACTGTTTGTGAATAATAAAGTTTAGGCTTAGATCTGTTATGAACTTATCACCCTCCAGTGGCTCAGCGGTATGTCTGTGGACTTACACGCTAAAATCCGGGTTTCGATACTCGTGGTGGGCAGAGCACATATAGCCCATTATGTAGCTTTGTGCTTAATTCAAAATAACAAATTATATTTTAATCAGTGATATCGAGAAAAACCACTTGTAGAGAAATATATATGTGTAAAAATGGCTCGTTTGTGTTGAGAAAATATTTTACGCAGAGAAGCGAAAAACATCTGAACCTTCGTCATCGTCAGGTTTACAAAGAGAGAAAAAGGTAACTGACGGTAGGTGGTGATGACTAGCTGCCTTCCCTCTAGTCTTACACTGTTAAATTAGGGACGGCTAGCACAGATAGCCCTCGTGTTGGTTTGCGCGAAATTTCAAAAAATAAAGAAACAAACCGTTTGAAAATAATAAAGTTTAGGTTTTGAGTTTTTAAGACCTTTTCACCCTTTGAAAATAATAAAGTTTAGGTTTTGAGTTTAAAGAACGTATCATCTTTTGAAAATAATAAATCTAAGTCTTAATTTGTTAAGAACGTATCACCTTTTGGGAATTTAATTTTACAATTCTCGTTCCACGCATGAATTATGTTTATTAAAACTTTTCTCTTTGAATCGTAACATACTTTTTACAGAACTTTTAGTGAGTGTTTAATGTTATTTAATTGCTTTAAAATGTTAGGTCTGACCTTTCTACTGCAATCTTATTTTATCAAGTAATTTCTCTTCCAGTCCACGTGGCCTAGCGCGTTAAGGCGTGCGCTTCGTAATCTGAGGGTCGCGCCAAACATGCTCACCCTCCCAGCCGTGGGGCGATATAATGTGACGGTCAATCTCACTATTCATTGGTAAAAGAGTAGCTCAAGAGTTGGCGGTGGGTGGTGATGACTAGCTGTCTTCCCTCTAGTCTTACACTGATAAATTAGGGACGGCTGGCACAGATAGCCCTCGAGTAGCTTTGTGCGAAATTTAAAAAACCAAACAAACAGTCCACATAACGATAACAATTTAGTTTATTTCTTTCTTAACAAATCACCTTCGTTTGTACACTGTTATCATTTTTAAACAGAAGTAACTTTACAAATTTCATTCAAAATGTAATGTTTCGCTAGAGGTACTGTGGCTGAAATACAAATTTAAAAATATTCAGTTTTCCGGCCAATCGATCGCGTGACTGGACATGCGCAAATAGATTTAATCCAAGTACTTCACAAAAACAAAATATTCTTTGAATTGCTGGCACGGAAAACTAAATAGCTATTTCACTATTACCCTTACCAACTGACTGTGTCACTATTACCCTTACCAACTGACTGTGTCACTATTACCCTTACCATCTGACTGTGTCACTATTACCCTTACCAACTGACTGTGTCACTATTACCCTTACCAACTGACTGTGTCACTATTACCCTTACCAACTGACTGTGTCACTATTACCCTTACCAACTGACTGTATCACTATTACCCTTACCAACTGACTGTGTCACTATAATTGATGTCTCACTTCTAGGTATTTGTTTAAGTTACCAAACTTCAAATGTCGAACATATTACATTTCCTAGGTCTAGTTTTATAAACCTTTTTACTTTTATGTCACAAATCTATTAAAAAGTTACCTGAGTTGAAGCATTGAAAATACAGCTAACAGGAGTACAGTAACTACTGCTACCGTGGTAGCACATTACGAACATCACGGTAGTAAGGGGAAATATATTTTATCTACACGAGAAACAATGAAGTAGGCACGCGCCACAAGACCACCTCATCAGATATAATTTATTCTACCAGTTTTACCATGTTCTTGAGAACTATTGCAGTATTTAATATCCTTCTAGGACAACTTTATTCTTTACGGAGGCGGAAAAGAGATTTCAAGTTTTCCTCATTTAATGACGTGAAAATGTTTTGTTTTGTTTTTATTAAAGTAACGCGTGTGTCTTCATTTAAAGGTGACAGCATAAACGTTGAAAAAAAAGTCTTCGTGTCCATAATCTACAAGTGTCTTCTCTCTTCGTATTATGCGAAGTAATTAAAGTAACATTGTAATTTTGTATCTTGATACATAACTATTCAACATAAATGTGACACTCTAATTACATTTCTTGTGAGTTATTACTGAGGACAAGGGCAAGTGGGCTGGAAAGACACATTTTATTAAACCGCTATCTCTTAATTCGACGTCTAAATCACCCACTATTCGGCCTTGCAAAACTTCAGAGGTCGATACTGAAATATATAAATGTCTGAAAATGAGCCAATTTACAAATGTCAGCACTCTTGAACTTCTGTACAGTAAAGATAACGGCAGTGATGAATCCCAAATAACCCACAAGTGAAGCAGACGACTCAGAGCTGTCGTTTATCAAACATGTATTGTATCGCCATCTGTTGTCACTATACGTAACTATGTTTATGTGACTCAAATCTCTCGTTATCATTATTACTCGGTTCCTAGAACCCAGGGGAGACAGCGTTGCTTTTTGGACCTAAAATCTTAAAATTTACAGTGATATTTACCCGAGGTGAACAAAGTACATAAACAAATGTAGTTTTCGTCTTAAATATACACGTTAATTTATGTTTCAAATCTGTTCTAAAACATACACATTAATTTATGTTTCAAATCTGTTCTAAAACATACACATTAATTTATGTTTCAAACGTGTTCTAAAATACACATTAATTTATGTTTCAGCTTTGCTCTAAAATATACACATTAATTTACGTTTTCAGTTTTGTCCTAAAACATGTACATTAATTTGTTTCAAATGTGTTCTGAAAAATAGATGATCTGTGTTTTCAATTTTGTTGTAAAACATAGACATTAATTTATGTTTCAAATGTGTTCTCAAAATACAGATTGATTTATGTTATCAACTTTCTTATAAAACATACACATTAATTTATGTTTCAAAGGTGTTCTCAAACATCAAAATTATGCTTTCAACTTTGTTCTAAAACATACATATTAATTTATATTTCAAAGGTGTTCTCAAACGTCACCATAAATTTATTTTTTAGCTTTGTTTTCAAGAATACACATTAATTCATGTTTCAACTTTGTTCTAAATCATACACATTAATTTATGTTTTTAATTTTGTTCTTAAACATTCATATTAATTATTTCTAAAACATACACATTAATTTAGGAGTTCGATTTTGTTCTAAGTATACGCATTAATATATTTTTGAAACATACAAATTTAATTTATGTTTCAAATGTGTTTTAAAACATATTAATTTATGTTTTCAAAATTCTTCTAGAACGCACACATTAATTTGTTTTCATTTTTTTCTAAAACATACACATTAATTAATGTTTCAAATGTCTTCTGAAATATATATATTATTTTATGTTTTCAATTTTGTTCTAAAACATAAACATTAATTTGTGTTTTCAATTTTTGTTGGCAAACATTAACATTAATTTATGTTTTCAAATATGTTCAAAAACATATACCTCAGCTTATGTTTCAACTTTATTCTAAAGCATACACATTAATTTATTTCTAAAACCTATACATTAAGCTATGTTTCAAATGTGTTCTAACACATACGCATTAATTTATATCCTTAACTTTGTTCTAAAACTTGGCACATTAATTTATGTTTTCAATTTTCTTCTAAAACATACACATTAATACATGTTTCAAATATGTTTTAAAGTATACACATTAAATTATCTTTTAAATGTGTTCTAAAACATACACAATAATTTACGTTCTCAACCTTGTTCTAAAGCATACCCATCAATATATGTTTCAACGTTTTTCTAAATCACACACTTTAATTTATGTTTTTAATTTTGTTCTAAAACATTCACATTAATTTAGGATTTCGACTTTGTTTTAAAACCTACCCATTAATTTATGTTTGAAATGTGTTCTAAACCATACACATTTATTTATCTTTTATATTTTATGTTAAAACATACACATTAATAGATGTTTTCCTCTTTGTTCTAAAACATACACATTATCTATATATTTTTAATTTCGTTACGTAACATACACATTAATTTATGTTTCAAATGTGTTCTAAACATACAAATTAATTTATTTCTAAAACAATCACATTAATTTATGTTTCACGTGTGTTGTAAAACATACACGTTAATTTATATTTTCAATTTTGTTCTAAAACAGATTCACATTAATTTACGTTTTCATTTGTTTCTAAAACATGCACATTAATTTATATTTCAAATATTTTCTAAAACATATACATTAATTTATGTAATCAATTTTCTTTTAAACATACACACTTATTTATGCTTTCAACTTTGTTCTAAAACATACACATTAATTTATGTTTTAAATTTGTTTCTACAAAATTTACATTTATTTATTTTTAATATTTTATTCTAAAACATACATATTAATTTATGTTTCAACTTTATATATGTAAAAACGGCTCGTTTGGGCTGAGAAACTATTTCACATAAAGCAGCAAACAACGTTTCGACCTTCTTCGGTCATCGTCAGGTTCACAAATAAAAAAGAGGTAACTGACCGATAGCTGATGACGTTTAAAAGGGATTGTGTAACTGAGTGTATGAATGTAGAGGGCGTGCTTGATGTTTGATAATATTTATTAATATAGGTATAAAGGTGTTCCTTTGTATTGGTTTATTTTGGGCTTGAGTTGTTGTATAAGTAAGGCTTCTTTAACTTTACGTTTGTTTATGTTTGTTTCTTGATTTAGTATTTGAGTGTTTTCTATGGTAATGTTGTGTTCATTTGACTTGCAGTGTTCGAAAACGTGTTAAGGTGACTTTTTTGTTCTTTGAATCTGGTTTTCATTTTTCTACTTGTTTCTTCAAGATGGAAGTCGTGGCAGTTATCACATTGTATTTTATAAATAATGTTGGTGTGGTGTTTGTCAGTGAAATTTGTTACATTGTATAGACCTCAGTTTTGTGCTTGGTTTTTGAATAAATTTGGTATTAACTGGAATGTCATATTTTGTTACTAGTTTTTGCCAAATGTTCGGTTATTTTGCTGCTGATGTCAGGAATATATGGTATACAGCAGTATATGGTTTCGTGATTTTTTGATTCGTGAGATATATTTACTTTTATTGGTTGATTTTGCTCTCTGTCTAGGTGTGTGCATATAATGTTTTCTATGATTTGTGGAGGAAACTTATTGATGTTGATGAATTATTGTTTTATTTTGTCTAATTCATCGTTAATTTTATCTGGTGAGCATAGTTTTATGGCTGTGTTTATCTGGTTTCTTAGTATGTTGAGTTTTTGTTTTGTTTCATGTGCTGAGTCCCAAGGAATGTATAGTCCAGTATGGGTGATTTTTCAGTGGATTTCTGTTTTGAATTGTGCGTCAGTTCTTGTAATTTTGAGGTTAAAAATGATATTTGATTGCTTTCTTTCTGTTCACATGTGAAGTTAATGTTGGGATGTATAGAGTTAATGTAATTGAAAAAATTAAGTTTGTGTTCTATAGATGTGAATCCCGCAACCGTGTCATCTACATATCTGTACCAGTATAGTGGTGGATGTAATGCTGTATTAATTGCTTGTATTTCAATTTGTGTCATAAAAATATTGGCTAGAACTGGTGATACTGGGTTGCCCATGCTTAGGCCATTTGTTTGTATATGGTTGTGGTTGTTGAACATGAAGTTTGTCTTTATTGTGGTGAATTCTATGAGGGTTGCTAATTGGTTACTGGGAATGTCTGTAGTTGAGTTAAGGTCTCGGATATAGAGTTCTAAGGCTATCTTGCAGGCTTCTGTTGTTGGAACTTCTGTGAAGAGGGATATGACATCGAAACTGGCCATTAAGGCTTTATGATTAACTTGATTAAGATTAGACTTGAAATTAAAAGAGTCTTTGATGAATGAGCTGGTTGATGTTACATATTTGGAGAATGTCCATGCTATGTACTTACCAAGATTGTAATTAAACGATTCATAGGTGAACACTATTGGTTGTAATGGAAAATCTGGCTAATGTGGTTTGGGGATGCCGTATATTTGCGGTGTGTGTGAATCGGTCTTGCTTAGGTAGGAATAAAGTGTTTGTGAAATTGTGTTGGCTTTTTTATTTTTATAGTATTTTGTTCCGTTGCGTCACGTGTATCTTTGTTAGATTTGTGTGTATTGGTTTAAATTTGTTTGTGTCTGATAGAATGTTCTTCATCTTTTGAATGTATTCATTCGTGTTCATTATGACTATGGCGTTACCTTTATTTGCTTTTAGAATTTTTATGTTTTTGTCTTGTTTTGGGAAGTTTGGCTGTTGGATGTCAATAAAATTGTCTTCTTTTTGTTGGTTTTTTCGGTTGTTTTCTTGTTTTTGTTATCTGTGGAAAGTATCACAAGTCTCCTAGCTAGGTCTTCTAAAAATGTTTCAATTTCTAAGGCTAAAATGTACCTTGGCGCTATTGCGAAGTTGAGTCCTTTGTTAGATGTATCTCGTCTGTGTTTAATTGTCAGTAGGATCTGTTAATTATGAGGTTACTCAACGGTTTGTTGTTTTGGTGTCTTTTCTGTTGTTTACATCTCAGTTTCTTTGGTTTTTTCTTGTAACAGTTCTTTTTGTCCCTGTCATTTCTAGTGTTTATTTGGTTTATGTTTTGTTGTACAAGTCTGTAAATCTCTCGTTTAATACAGCATTACCCCCTCAGTGTGCCCAGCAGGTAGCCCGATGTGGCTTTGCTATAAGAAATCACACGCACATACAGCATGCCAGTTGATAGTCAAAGTTCATTTTTTGTTTTTTTAAGTCATGTAGTTCGTTATATTTCGTGTTCAACATGGCTTTAAGTAGTTTTTCTGTAGATTTTGGATAATGTTTGGGCATTGATTAAAACTTTGTGAACCTGACGACCACCGAAGAAGTTCGAAACATTATTCGCTCCTCAATATGAATATTTTCTCAACCCAAACGAGCCATTTTTACAAAAATATGTTTCTCTACAAGTGGGTTTTATCGACATCACTCGAACATTTTTGTTTACTGGACATATGTTAGCCACAGATACCACACATTTCTTTTTACTAGACATATGTTTCTGAATTATCTTTGTTTGTTTCGAATATTCTTTTCGAGCTACACATACGAGATGTAATTAAAAAGTCCTAAAACTTCACTTTCATTCCCAAGAATAATGTACATACATCAGCATTGTATGTTATCACCTTCATACTAATCATCAGTATTGTATGTTATCACCTTCATACTAATCATCAGTATTGTATGTTATCACCTTCATACTAGTCATCAGTATTGTATGTTATCACCTTCGTACTAATCATCAGTATTGTATGTTATCACCTTCATACTAATCATCAGTATTGTATGTTATCACCTTCATACTAATCATCAGTATTGTATGTTGTCACCTTCATACTAATCATCAGTATTGTATGTTATCACCTTCATACTAATCATCAGTATTGTATGTTATCTCCTTCATACTAATCATCAGTATTGTATGTTATCACCTTCATACTAATCATCAGTATTGTATGTTATCTCCTTCATACTAGTCATCAGTATTGTATGTTATCACCTTCATACTAATCATCAGTATTGTATGTTATCACCTTCATACTAATCATCAGAATTGTATGTTATCACCTTCATACTAATCATCAGTATTGTATGTTATCACCTTCATACTAATCATCAGTATTGTATGTTATCTCCTTCATACTAATCATCAGTATTGTATGTTATCTCCTTCATACTAATCATCAGTATTATGTGTTATCACCTTCATACTAATCATCCGTATTGTATGTTATCACCTTCATACTAATCATCAGTATTGTATGTTATCACCTTCATACTAATCATCAGTATTATGTGTTGTCACCTTCATACTAATCATCAGTATTGTATGTTATCACCTTCGTACTAATCATCAGTATTGTATGTTATCACCTTCATACTAGTCATCAGTATTGTATGTTATCACCTTCATACTAGTCATCAGTATTATGTGTTGTCACCTTCATACTAATCATCAGTATTGTATGTTATCACCTTCGTACTAATCATCAGTATTGTATGTTATCACCTTCATACTAGTCATCAGTATTGTATGTTATCACCTTCATACTAGTCATCAGTATTGTATGTTATCACCTTCATACTAGTCATCTGTATTGTATGTTATCACCTTCATACTAATCATCAGTATTGTATGTTATCACCTTCATACTAATCATCAGTATTATGTGTTGTCACCTTCATACTAATCATCAGTATTGTATGTTATAACCTTCATACTAATCATCAGTATTGTATGTTATCACCTTCATACTAATCATCAGTATTGTATGTTATCACCTTCATACTAATCATCAGTATTGTATGTTATCACCTTCATACTAATCATCAGTATTATGTGTTATCACCTTCATACTAATCATCAGTATTATGTGTTATCACTTTCATACTAATCATCAGTATTGTATGTTATAACCTTCATACTAATCATCAGTATTGTATGTTATCACCTTCATACAAATCATCAGTATTGTATGTTATCACATTCATACTAATCATCAGTATTGTATGTTATCACATTCATACTAATCATCAGTATTGTATGTTATCACCTTCATACTTATCTCCTCCAGCTGACACGCACTTGTTCCAACGTTCCTACCATTTTCAGAAGCAATACTGGAAGTATTCAACTGTTATGTGACTATGTTTTACTTTCACATTGTTACGGATGGTTGGAATGTCATCAAATATTATTCTCTTTTAACTAAATTTTGATTTTTGGGAACAGAAACAAACCACAAGGGGTAAGATCAGAAGAATACTAATGGTAAGATCACGGGTTGGTATCAAAGGAATGTTTTTTTTTTCTGTCAAAAATTCTTGAACAGAGACAGCAGTTTGTGTTGTTATAATGAAGAAACCAGTGACCATTCTCCCACGGCTTGTTGTGTTGTTATAATGAAGAAACCAGTGACCATTCTCCCACGGCTTGTTGTGTTGTTATAATGAAGAAACCAGTTACCATTCTCCCACGGCTTGTTTTGTTGTTATAATGAAGAAACCAGTTACCATTCTCCCACGGCTTGTTGTGTTGTTATAATGAAGAAACAGTTACCATTCTCCCACGGCTTGTTGTGTTGTTATAATGAAGAAACCAGTGACATTCTCCCACGGCTTGTTTTGTTGTTATAATGAAGAAACCAGTTACCATTCTCCCACGGCTTGTTGTGTTGTTATAATGAAGAAACCAGTGACCATTCTCCCACGGCTTGTTGTGTTGTTATAATGAAGAAACCAGTTACCATTCTCCCACGGCTTGTTGTGTTGTTATAATGAAGAAACCAGTGACTATTCTCCCACGGCTTGTTGTGTTGTTATAATGAAGAAACCAGTTACCATTCTCCCACGGCTTGTTGTGTTGTTATAATGAAGAAACCAGTGACCATTCTCCCACGGCTTGTTGTGTTGTTATAATGAAGAAACCAGTGACCATTCTCCCACGGCTTGTTGTGTTGTTATAATGAAGAAACCAGTGACCATTCTCCCACGGCTTGTTGTGTTGTTATAATGAAGAAACCAGTGACCATTCTCCCACGGCTTGTTGTGTTGTTATAATGAAGAAACCAGTGACCATTCTCCCACGGCTTGTTGTGTTGTTATAATGAAGAAACCAGTGACCATTCTCCCACGGCTTGTTGTGTTGTTATAATGAAGAAACCAGTGACCATTCTCCCACGGCTTGTTGTGTTGTTATAATGAAGAAACCAGTGACCATTCTCCCACGGCTTGTTGTGTTGTTATAATGAAGAAACCAGTTACCATTCTCCCACGGCTTGTTGTGTTGTTATAATGAAGAAACCAGTGACCATTCTCCCACGGCTTGTTGTGTTGTTATAATGAAGAAACCAGTGACCATTCTCCCACGGCTTGTTGTGTTGTTATAATGAAGAAACCAGTGACCATTCTCCCACGGCTTGTTGTGTTGTTATAATGAAGAAACCAGTGACCATTCTCCCACGGCTTGTTGTGTTGTTATAATGAAGAAACCAGTGACCATTCTCCCACGGCTTGTTGTGTTGTTATAATGAAGAAACCAGTGACTATTCTCCCACGGCTTGTTGTGTTGTTATAATGAAGAAACCAGTGACCATTCTCCCACGGCTTGTTGTGTTGTTATAATGAAGAAATCAGTGACCATTCTCCCACGGCTTGTGGTTGTTTCTTCTAACTTTTTCCCTCAAGTGAGTTGCGACTTTTTTATAAAAGACCTGGTTAACTGTTTGGTCATGAGGAACGACTTCATGATGAGTAATACCTCCAACATTAAAAAACATGATCAACATTATGTTTGTATCATGGTGAATAATACCTCCAACATTAAAAAACATGATCAACATTATGTTTGTATCATGATGAATAATACCTCCAACATTATAAAACATGATCAACATTATGTTTATATTTAATCTAGCCTGTAATGTCTTTTTCGGACGTGGTGATGGAGACTTCCACTGGGATGACTATATACCTGTGACTCGTCACTGGTAATAATGACGTTGACGAAACTAGGATCAATTTATAGCCTCTTTTCAGACCCTCGCACACTTGTTGACGGTGAAACGTTTGGTCATCAGTCAACAGGTGAAACGATTGGTCATCCGTCAACAGCCTTGGAACAAATTTTGCAGACACTAGATGCATGCTGGGTTTTCTAGTTCAAATCACCTGACATGTTCTAAAGGAAGTGTCCAGTTTATCAGTACTTTCACAGATAGTTAATCGTCCATCACATCAAACTTTCTCTTTCATCTTAGCGACCGTTTCATCAGTGAACGATGCGTACGGACGCCCAGAACGTGGGCCATCTTTAACCAATTCCAGGCCATCTTGGAAGCGTTTTAAAAGCATTTCTCTTATGTTTTGTCCATTTTTATTACGACAGCGGCAAGAGATGCGTCTTTCTTTGATTATGTTTTTCGCAACACGGCTATAAGGTCTGGAGAAATGACTTGTTCGTGGGATAGATCACTATTTTTACTTAGTACACACCTAAGTAAAGCTCATTGCTTCTCTACTGGTACCTGTAACAGAAGTCTTAGAGCTAATTCATAATATGCGATTGGCATCTCATATTTTGAACTGAGAGACAACTATCTGGTCAATAGTACTTACACTCAAACCTTACTAACATCAGATAGTTACGATTGAACGGTCACTTTTATAACACCTCCACATCTTTAGAATGCGAAAACCAATAGTTTGGAAACGGGTCACGAAAGTAAACCCTTTGATTCACAGATGTCGCATTATTCACCAAGATACCTTCAACTTTGTAAGCCAATCTTTATATTAGTCAGACTTGTGAAATATTGAAACCACAAGGGTGATAACTTGTTACATCTTATGCCAATCTTACCTTGGCAAAACGTAATCAGTTTCTGTCTAGGATTTTATTCTCTATCAAACAAAAGAGATTTAATATTATATATTATAATTTTTAGTCGGCTTCCTGTATCTCTCGCTTCTAAGTTTTAATAATCCCACATTTAGAGACTTTGGAAAACACAATCAGTATTTCAAGTATTTGTTAGGAAGAAGCAGCAATAAACGTTCCAAATTTGTGTCTTTATAAACAAAAATAAAACCAAAAGCTGGTTTATTGTGCGCTCTATCTTCTTCCTTGAGGCCACAGAATAAACACATCTCCGGCTCTTTGTCGCCTGACGTACAGTTAGTGAAAAGCTCTCCAGAGTCAGTCACCAGGAAAACCCGTTATAATAGCTTTAAAGTAAACACTCTCAAGTAAGACCAGTAAATATGGATCAGTTCTGAAATATATAGAAACTTGTAAGTAAGATTGGTATTCAAGTACCTCTTTATCCAAGAAGAAATAGTTTCCAAAGATCAATAGATTTTAAATATGTTCATAACTTCTGTTGTCAAATAGTTTAGAGTACAGAAAAACCGTTTAACTTAACTTGGTGAAAACTTGGCAGTTGGTGATCCTGCTTAAAAATAGTAAGCATTATATCTAGGTTGGTGATCCTACGTATAAATAGAAAGTGATTATCTAGGTTGGTGATCCTACGTATAAATAGAAAGTGATTATCTAGGTTGGTGATCCTACGTATAAATAGTAAGTATTATATCTAGGTTGGTGATCCTACGTATAAATAGAAAGTGATGTATCTAGGTTGGTGATCCTACGTATAAATAGTAAGTATTATATCTAGGTTGGCGATCCTCCATAAAATTAAAATGAAGTATCTAGTTTTGTGATCCTGCGTAAAATTACACAGTGACATATCCAGGTTGGAGATCCTGTGTAAAAATTGAAAGTCGCGTTTGAAATGTTATGATCCTGGGTGAAAATGTAAAATAAATTATCTAATTTCATAATTATGTGTAAAAATGAAAAGTGATGTATCTAAGTTGGTAATCCTGTGTAAAAATAGAAAGTTATATATTTAATTAAGTGATCCTGTATAAAAACAGAAAGTCATATATCTAGGTTTGTAAGTCTGCGTGAAAACAAAAAGTGATATATCTAGGTTGGAGATCCTGTATCAAAATAGAAAGTGATGTACCAAATCTGTTGATCCCTGTAAAAATTCAATGTATCTAATTTGGTGACTCTGTATAAAAATGGAAAATGATATATCTAGTTTCATTATTCTGCATAAAAATTGGAAGTGATCTAGCTAATTTGGTGATCCTGTATCAAAACAGGAAGTGAGGTATCAAGGTTGGTAATCCTATGTAAAAAAATAAAGTGATGTATCTGTGTTTGTAGTCCTATGTAAAAATAGAAAGTGATTTATTTAGACTGTTAATCCTGAGTAAAAATAAAAAGTAATGCAAATAGGTTGGTAATCCTCTATAACAATAGAAATTGATGTATTTAGGTTGGATATACTTCGTAAAAATAGAAAGTAATGTATCTAGATTGATGATTCTTCTTGAAAATAGAAAGTGATGTATCTAGGTTTGTGATCTTTTGTAAAAATACAAATACAAAGCAATGTATCTTGGTAGGTGATCCTCTGTACAAATGGAGAGTGATATATCTAGATTGGTAATTTTACATAAAAATAGAAAGTGATGAATCTAGATTGGTGATTCTCCATGAAAATGGAATATGAAGTATCTAAATTGGCTATCCTGTGTAACTATAGAAAATGATGTATCTACTTTCATGATCCTGTGTCAAAATGAAAAGTGACATATCTATATTCGTAATATCATTTAGAAATAGAAAGTGATGTTTCTAATTTTGTAATTGTGTGTAAAAATAGCAAGTGATGTATCTAGGATGGTAATCCTGCTTAAAAATGGAATCTGATGTATCTAATTTAGGGATCCTGTGTCCAAATAGAAAATAATTTATCTGATTTCATGATCCTGTATAGAAATAGAATTTGAAATATCTAATTAGATGACTGTCCTTAAACATAGAAAGTGGTGTGTTTAAGTTGGTAATCCTTTCTAAAAATAGAAAGTGGTGTATGTAATTTTTCATCCTGTGTGAAAGTGGAAAATCCTGTATCTAAATTTATGATCCTGTGCGAAAATGAAAAGAGAAGTACCTAATTTCATAATCTTGTGTAAAAATAAAAAGTGATGTATCTAGGTTAATGATCCTACATTAAAATAGAAAGGGATGTATATAGTTTGGTGATGCTTATAAAAATAGAAAATGGATATTTAATTTGCTGATCCTGTGTAAAAATAAGAAGTGATATATCTAATTTGGTGACCCTTGTGAAAATAGAAAGTGATGTATTTTTGTTGGTGATCTTGTGTAAAAAAAGGAAGTGATGTATCTAGGAAGGTTATTCTGTGTAAAATTAGAAATTAATATATCTTATTAGGTGAATCTGTGTAAACACAGAAAGTAATGTGTTTATGCTGGTAATCCTTTGTAAAAATATAAATTGATGTATCAAATTTCATGATCCTTTGTAAAAATTGAAATGGATCTAGCTAATTTGGTGATTCTGTGTAAAAAATGGAAAGTCATGTATCTAGCTTAGTGATGCTGTGTGCAAATAGAAAGTGATGTTTCTTATGTTGGTGATCTTGTGTAAAAATAGAAAGTGATGTTTCTTATGTTGGTGATCTTGTGTGCAAATAGAAAGTGATGTTTCTTATGTTGGTGATCTTGTGTAAAAATAGAAAGTGATGTTTCTTATGTTGGTGATCTTGTGTAAAAATAGAAAGTGATGTTTCTTATGTTGGTGATCTTGTGTAAAAATAGAAAGTGATGTTTCTTATGTTGGTGATCTTGTGTAAAAATAGAAAGTGATGTTTCTTATGTTGGTGATCTTGTGTAAAAATAGAAAGTGATGTTTCTTATGTTGGTGATCTTGTGTAAAAATAGAAAGTGATGTTTCTTATGTTGGTGATCTTGTGTAAAAATAGAAAGTGATGTTTCTTATGTTGGTGATCTTGTGTAAAAATAGAAAGTGATGTTTCTTATGTTGGTGATCTTGTGTAAAAATAGAAAGTGATGTTTCTTATGTTGGTGATCTTGTGTAAAAATAGAAAGTGATGTTTCTTATGTTGGTGATCTTGTGTGCAAATAGAAAGTGATGTTTCTTATGTTGGTGATCTTGTGTGCAAATAGAAAGTGATGTTTCTTATGTTGGTGATCTTGTGTAAAAATAGAAAGTGATGTTTCTTATGTTGGTGATCTTGTGTAAAAATAGAAAGTGATGTTTCTTATGTTGGTGATCTTGTGTAAAAATAGAAAGTGATGTTTCTTATGTTGGTGATCTTGTGTAAAAATAGAAAGTGATGTTTCTTATGTTGGTGATCTTGTGTAAAAATAGAAAGTGATGTTTCTTATGTTGGTGATCTTGTGTACAAATAGAAAGTGATGTTTCTTATGTTGGTGATCTTGTGTAAAAATAGAAAGTGATGTTTCTTATGTTGGTGATCTTGTGTAAAAATAGAAAGTGATGTTTCTTATGTTGGTGATCTTGTGTAAAAATAGAAAGTGATGTTTCTTATGTTGGTGATCTTGTGTAAAAATAGAAAGTGATGTTTCTTATGTTGGTGATCTTGTGTAAAAATAGAAAGTGATGTTTCTTATGTTGGTGATCTTGTGTAAAAATAGAAAGTGATGTTTCTTATGTTGGTGATCTTGTGTAAAAATAGAAAGTGATGTTTCTTATGTTGGTGATCTTGTGTAAAAATAGAAAGTGATGTTTCTTATGTTGGTGATCTTGTGTAAAAATAGAAAGTGATGTTTCTTATGTTGGTGATCTTGTGTAAAAATAGAAAGTGATGTTTCTTATGTTGGTGATCTTGTGTAAAAATAGAAAGTGATGTTTCTTATGTTGGTGATCTTGTGTAAAAATAGAAAGTGATGTTCTTATGTTGGTGATCTTGTGTGCAAATAGAAAGTGATGTTTCTTATGTTGGTGATCTTGTGTAAAATAGAAAGTGATGTTCTTATGTTGGTGATCTTGTGTAAAAATAGAAAGTGATGTTTCTTATGTTGGTGATCTTGTGTAAAAATAGAAAGTGATGTTTCTTATGTTGGTGATCTTGTGTAAAATAGAAAGTGATGTTTCTTATGTTGGTGATCTTGTGTAAAAATAGAAAGTGATGTTTCTTATGTTGGTGATCTTGTGTAAAAATAGAAAGTGATGTTTCTTATGTTGGTGATCTTGTGTAAAAATAGAAAGTGATGTTTCTTATGTTGGTGATCTTGTGTAAAAATAGAAAGTGATGTTTCTTATGTTGGTGATCTTGTGTAAAAATAGAAAGTGATGTTTCTTATGTTGGTGATCTTGTGTAAAAATAGAAAGTGATGTTTCTTATGTTGGTGATCTTGTGTAAAAATAGAAAGTGATGTTTCTTATGTTGGTGATCTTGTGTAAAAATAGAAAGTGATGTTTCTTATGTTGGTGATCTTGTGTAAAAATAGAAAGTGATGTTTCTTATGTTGGTGATCTTGTGTAAAAATAGAAAGTGATGTTTCTTATGTTGGTGATCTTGTGTAAAAATAGAAAGTGATGTTTCTTATGTTGGTGATCTTGTGTAAAAATAGAAAGTGATGTTTCTTATGTTGGTGATCTTGTGTAAAAATAGAAAGTGATGTTTCTTATGTTGGTGATCTTGTGTAAAAATAGAAAGTGATGTTTCTTATGTTGGTGATCTTGTGTAAAAATAGAAAGTGATGTTTCTTATGTTGGTGATCTTGTGTAAAAATAGAAAGTGATGTTTCTTATGTTGGTGATCTTGTGTAAACACAGAAAGTGATGTTTCTTATGTTGGTGATCTTGTGTAAAAATAGAAAGTGATGTTTCTTATGTTGGTGATCTTGTGTAAAAATAGAAAGTGATGTTTCTTATGTTGGTGATCTTGTGTAAAAATAGAAAGTGATGTTTCTTATGTTGGTGATCTTGTGTAAAAATAGAAAGTGATGTTTCTTATGTTGGTGATCTTGTGTAAAAATAGAAAGTGATGTTTCTTATGTTGGTGATCTTGTGTAAAAATAGAAAGTGATGTTTCTTATGTTGGTGATCTTGTGTAAAAATAGAAAGTGATGTTTCTTATGTTGGTGATCTTGTGTAAAAATAGAAAGTGATGTTTCTTATGTTGGTGATCTTGTGTAAAAATAGAAAGTGATGTTTCTTATGTTGGTGATCTTGTGTAAAAATAGAAAGTGATGTTTCTTATGTTGGTGATCTTGTGTAAAAATAGAAAGTGATGTTTCTTATGTTGGTGATCTTGTGTAAAAATAGAAAGTGATGTTTCTTATGTTGGTGATCTTGTGTAAAAATAGAAAGTGATGTTTCTTATGTTGGTGATCTTGTGTAAAAATAGAAAGTGATGTTTCTTATGTTGGTGATCTTGTGTAAAAATAGAAAGTGATGTTTCTTATGTTGGTGATCTTGTGTAAAAATAGAAAGTGATGTTTCTTATGTTGGTGATCTTGTGTAAAAATAGAAAGTGATGTTTCTTATGTTGGTGATCTTGTGTAAAAATAGAAAGTGATGTTTCTTATGTTGGTGATCTTGTGTAAAAATAGAAAGTGATGTATCAAACATGATTAACCCATATATTGTAACCCTAGTCTGGAATGTTACTTAATATTGTTGAAGCTAGTTGGAAAGGCTGAATAATATTGTTAAAACTAATCTGAAAGGTTAATATTGTTTAATCTAGTGGAGGAACTCACTTAATACTGCTAAAGCTACTCTGTAAAGTTAATTAATATTGTTAAAGCTCGTCAAGAAGTTTACTTAATATTTTTTTTACTCTTCTCTGGAAGGTTATTTAATATTGTTAAAGTTAGTCTCCAAGGTTAATATTGTTATATCTATTCTGGAAGAATACTTATTGCTGTCAAATCTGGTCTGGGATGTTATTTAATATTTTTAAAGCTAGTCTAAATGGCTATTTAATATTGTTAAAGCTATTCTGGAAGGTTATTTACTGTTGTTGAAATTACTGAAAGGATAACATTGTTGAAGCTATTCTCGAAGTTTATCTTGCTTTCTTAAAGCTAGTATGGAAGGCTATTTAATACTGCTAAAGCTAGTCTTGAAGGTTACTTAATATTCTTAAATGTAGTCTCGATGGTTATTTTATATTGTTAAAAGTAGTCTAGAACGTTATTTTATATTGTTAAATATAGTGTGGAAGATTATTTAATATTGTTAAATCTGAGCTGGAAGGTTATTTATTATTCTAAAAATCTAGTCTGAATGTATACTCTATTGTTAAAGCTAGTCTGGAAGGCTACATAATATTTTTGAAGTTACTCTGTTAGGTTATTTAATATTGTAAAAGTTTGTGTCGAAAGGTTGACATTGTTATAATTAATTTGAAAGGTTCTTTAATGTACTTAAAGCTCCTCTGGATTGTTTATAATATTAAACTAGTCTGGAAGCTTAATATTGTTATAGCTAGTTTGGAAGGTTATTTAATATTCTTAAGCAACTCGGAAAGTTGAATTTTCTTAACGCTAATATGGAAAGTTAATTAATATTTTGAAGCATTTTTGGAAGATACTTGATATTGTTGAAGCTTGTCTGGAAGATTATTTAATATTGTTAAATATAATATGGAAGGTTAATTAATATTTTAAATCTACTCTGGAAGATTATTTAATATTGTAAATTCTACTCTGCAAAGCTACTTAATATACTCTACCAAAAAAGAAACACAAAAGTCAAAATTTGAGACAAATTGTTAATAAGTTTATTCCGGGTAGTTCTGTATGACATGTGTGAAACTTTGCACATTCACTGCTGAACATCCAAAGTCTGCAAAGACGAAGTCCACACTCACTAGTTGACGTTTAACGTCACTCGCGTCAATAACGAGTATGCCCCCCGTAAGCATCAATAACTGCTTGGCATCTCCTGCCCACGGGTTTCTTTTTTGAAGAGTATATTATTATAGCTAGTCTGCAAGGTTAATATTCTTAAAGCTAATTTTAAAGGCTACTTATTATCGTTTAAGTTAGTCTGGAAGGTTATTTAATTTGTTTAAGTTTTTAGAACGTTACTTAATATTGTTATATACAGGCTATAACGTTATTTTGTAGTGTTAAAACATGTCTCCAAGTTCAATATTGTTAAATCAAGTCTGAAATATTACTTAATATTGTTAAGTCTAGGCTAGAAAGTTAATTAATATTGTTGAAACTAGAATGGAAGGTTAATTATTGTTCAGTCTATTCTTGATGGTTATTTAATATTGTTGAAGTTTCAGAGGAAGGCGACTTTATATTATTAAAGTAAATCGGAAAGGCTACTTAATATTGTTAAAGCTATTCTGAAAGGTTATTTACTATCGCTAAAATAAGTTTATAAGGTTAAATTGTTAAAGCTAGTCTCGAAGTTTGCTTAATATTGTTTAAGCTAGTTTGGAAGGTTATTTAGTGTTGTTAAGTCTAGTGAGTAAGGATACCTTTTATTGTTAGAGCTGTTATGGAAGGTTATTTAATACTACTAAAGGCAGTTTTGAAAGTTACTTAATATTTTAAAAGCTAGTCTGAAAGTTTATTTACTATTGTTAATTTTCGTCTGTAAAGCTACTTTTTATTGTTAAAGCTAGTCTGGAAGGTTGATATTGTTAACGCTAGTCTGTAAGTTTATTTACTATTGTTAATTTTCGTCTGTAAAGCTACTTTTTATTGTTAAAGCTAGTCTGGAAGGTTGATATTGTTAACGCTAGTCTGTAAGTTTACTTAATATTCTTTAAACTAGTTTGAAATGCTAGTTAATATTGTTAAATCTAGTCTAGAAAGTTAAATCATATTGTTAAATCTAGTATATAAGCTTACTTAATACTGCTATATGTAGTCAAAAAGGTTAATTAATATTGTTAAATCTAGTCTGGAAAGTTATTTAATATTAATAAAACTTGTCTGAAAGGTTAATACTGTTAAAGCTAGTGTGTGAGGTTACTTATTATTGTTTAATCTATTCTGGTAGGTTAATTCTGTTAAAGGCAGTCTGGAAGGTTAATATTATTAATTCTAGTCTGTAAGGTTATTTAACGTTATTGAAACTTATCTTGACGGCTACTTAATATTAATAAAGCTTGTCGTAAAAGCGACTTAATATTGTTTAATCTAGTTGAAAGGCTATTTAATTTTGTTAAATATAGTCGGAAAGGTTACTTAATACCTAAAGCTAGTCTGGAAGATTACGTAATATTTTTAAATCCCGTATAGAAGGTTATTTAATATTCTTAAATCCAGAGTGGAAGTTTATATAATATTGTAAAGTATAGTCTGGAAGTTTATATAATATTGTAAAGTATAGTCTGGAAGTTTATATAATATTGTAAAGTATAGTCTGGAAGTTTATATAATATTGTAAAGTATAGTCTGGAAGTTTACTTAATATTGTTAAAGTTACTCTAGAAGGTTCTTTAATATCTTAAAAGGTAGTCTTAATGTTTTTGAAGCTTGTCTGGAAGGCGACTTAATATCGTTAAAACTAATCGTAAAGACTAATTAATATTGTTAAGGCTAGTCTGGAAGGTTAATATTGTTAACGCTTGCCTGGAAAGTTGTTTAATATTCTTAAATCTAGTCTAAAAAGTGTATGTATTAATGCTAGACTTTCAGATTATCAATATTGTTAAACCTAGTCTGAAAGGTTACTTACTGTTGTTAAAGTTAGCCTTGAAGTTTAATGTTCTTAAATGTAGTCTTGAAGATTATTTAGTATTTTGAATCTAATCTGGAATGTTATTTAATATTCTTAAAGCTAGTCTCGAAGTTTACTTAGCATTCTTAAAACTACTCTGAAAGATTAATATTGTTAAAGCTAGATGTAAGGTTACTTAATATTGTTAAAGCTAGTTTGGAATGCTAGTTAATATTGATAAATGTAGTCTCGAAGTTCTCTCCTCTGTTAGTGCCTTCTCTACCCATACCAGTCGTTTTTAAATATATAACTAGTCTCAAAGGTTATTTAATATTGTTAAATCTAGTCTGGAAGGATATTAATATTGGTAAAGGTAGTCTTGAAGGTCACTTAATATTGTTAAAACTGCTATGTTATGTGATATTGTTAAAGCTAGTCTAGTAGGTTACTTAATATCATTAAGTATTGTCTGTATGGTGTTACGTATTTTTTATGTTTTATGTTCTTCGTATACTAAACGCAACAGAAAAACGCAGATAACAGCTTGTATAATTTATTACACTAAACTATTAACAAATATAACAGATATAACACAAATTATATATAATAACAGTGACAGATATTAAGTTATAACATTCGAAATTAATTACAAAACAAAATAATACTAGTTTCAAACTTCAAAATTAATCACAATACAAAACGGTACTGGCCTGTATCTAATGTAATGATCTAAAATTAAAGTCTCAAATTCCAGTCTAGGGTGTGAATTTGGTCCCACGAAGAAATTCCGAAACAGTTCACAGTTCAAAAAAAATCGCCGTCTCTCAGCACAAGCAGTAATTCAGATGTATCGTAGAGATTGACGAAATAAAATCACAGCTTCCGTAGATCTAATTTCAATCACAAATCCAAGTTGAATATTCACAGCAAACACTCAATCTTTCTCAAATAACTAACTCTCTTCTTTTGAAATGAAACTGGTGTCTGTTCTCACTCTTTGTCTTCGAATAAAAACTGATGACTGAATATCTCTCTTTTCGAATAAAAACTGATGACTCTCACTCTTTTCTTCGAATAAAAACTGATGACTCATCTATCTCTCGTCACCGTCTTTTATACCGATAGGCCCATTTCTCGAACAATCTCGCAATTTCCATACAACTCCAGAGCTATCCACGCATATCCGTTCTTGCACGAGACTACACGTCGAGACACGAAGTCACCAGCACTCATTAACAAACATATGATTGGTCTACTTAATTCAAGAAAGTTCTAAATGCTACCCTAAATGAATAACAAAATATTAGCTTAAACTTCGAAACAATAATATCAATATGGAAAAATGAATAATAGAAATGAAAATTTAAACACAACACGACATGTTGTCGCTTACAAAATATTTACACATATACATAACAATGGCTATTTAATATTTTCAAGGCTAGTCTGGAAAGATATTTGATATTGTTAAAACTAGTCCTTTAAATAAGCTTGAAGGTTTTAATTTGTTTTTCACCATTACACTAATTCACTTTGAAAATTGTTATAAACTGAGCTTGATTTGGCTACCACGTGATAGTCTGTTGGTATCTCACTCATATAATTAGTTTAAACCGGTCAGCTAAATTCTAGAAGAGACATGATTATATCAATTCAAAAGTCCGTGTAGTAATAAATTTACATCATTACCGGTAATTGGTGTAGGCCAAATAGGTTTTTTTTTTCATCATAATTCCTTTTGGACACAGAAAAAAATTGTTACTAATTTTATCATTCTATAATTTATTTTCTGAATGTTTTATTATATTTTTATGTTTCTTTCACTTTGTCATCTCTTCTTCAATCTTATCCCTATTGGGCCTGTCATGGTCACGTGAGTTATGTTTCTTTCACTTTGTCATCACTTCTTCAATCTTATTCCTGTTTAACTTGGCATGATCGCGTGAGTTAAGGCGTTCGGCTCGTAATCTGAGGTTCGCGGATTCGAATCCCCGTTGCACCAAACATGCTTTTCAGTCGTGGGTGCGTTGGTAAAAGTGTAGCCCAAGATTTGGCGGTGGGTGATGATGACTCTTGTCTTACACTTCCGAATTAGGGAGAGCTGGCTCAGATAGCTCTCAAGTAGCTTTGGGCGAAATTCAAACCAAACTTCTCTCTGTTGTGTACATCTCCAAGAAGTTCATCACTCTTGTTTTTAATTGTATTTATTTGTTTATTTTTTAAAATTATATCTCTTTCTGTGAGTTACCTTATTTTAACTCTTTATGTTCTGTTTAAAATTTCTATAAACCTTTTTGTCTTGGTCTTCTAATGGTTGCATATATTTCATTTCTACTTCTTGGCTGGGCTAACATCACAGAATTTAAAATTTAATGAAATATGTATTATGTTTGTTTGTTTAATTTGCATTTTTCGCTAGCAGTCTAAAACAATATGGAAAGCAGCTAATCATCATCACCCACCGCCAACTCTTGGGCTACTAGTTTACCAACGAATAGTGGGATTGATCGTAACGTTAAAGCGCCCCAACGACTAAAAAGATGAGCATGTTTGATGTGACGATCATTTGAACCGAATCTCAGATTACGAGTCTAGCACCTTAACCATTTGGCATTGCTATGGCAATATATTATGTTTTCAATGAAATAATCTCACTTCTGTTGACGCTATTGCAGCATGTTCGATCGGATTTTTATCGCATTTTTGAAAAACAGTCTTAAAGTCACATGACAATAATGAATTAATATATTTCTTCACTAACGTGTTACAGTCAGGTTCACTTTAAAACCTCATTTTATACATAAACTACACAATCAAATATGAGCTTCCATTCTAATACAATGTTTCAATGAAAACTGCGAGACGTATTTATAATTTAATTACACGTAACTCATTAACTAGCTTTTCTAACATTCAACTTGCTGAATATTTCACAGCTAATTAAATATTACACCGGCATTTGTTTGTTCAGAACTCTCCTTGCAAATTTCTCAACAAAATGCTACAAACCTCATATCGTTAGAAGGGCCATTGTTCGAGCTGTCTGAATTGAATGCTAACTTTTTCATTCACTTTACCTGTTTTTTATCAGCAGATTATTTAATGTAACAAGTAAGTTACCCTACAACACAATGTCGTCGTCATAACGAGAATAGTGTATTCGACAGTTTTTGGTTTCAACTTTAATTTTTATTTGAAATGTATTTTAAACAAACAGTCCATAACCTATGTGAATTCTCTAAGAAAAAATAAGGTTACTCTTAACACAATTATTAAAGAGAATATCGACTTATTTAGGTCTAAAATACGCATACTCAGTTTATTCAAATCTATATGTTATCACTTTGTTTTCCTTGACTATAAATTTTGAGTTACTTTGCAATAATTTATTTTAGTTTTATTGCCACTGCTATAAACACCTCATAGCTACTTTTCCTTCTATTCCAGCTTTTTCTACTTTTTTGCTGTGACTTTCTTTGCTTCGGTTAATTTGTTTGTTTGTTTTGGAATTTCGCACAAAGCTACTCGAGGGCTATCTGTGCTAGCCGTCCCTAATTTAGCAGTGTAAGACTAGAGGGAAGGCAGCTAGTCATCACCACCCACCGCCAACTCTTGGGCTACTCTTTTACCAACGAATAGTGGGATTGACCGTCACATTATACACCCCCACGGCTGGGAGGGCGAGCATGTTTAGCGCGACGTGGGCGCGAACCCGCGACCCTCGGATTACGAGAGCACGCCTTAACGCGCTCGGCCATGCCAGGCCCGCTTCGGTTAGTAAAACCATATCATACACTGAAGGTTCATAACGGTTTCATACTTTATACACTATTGTAAATACCATTACTTTATTGTTTATTGTACGTGTAGTTTTATTGTATTTAGTTATGTCTACGCGAGTTTGATTGACTTCCGTTTCTTCAAATAAATTAGGATCTGTCGATTTAACACTTAATGCTTGAAAAAAAGACCTTAATGGCGTGCTTTGAAATGATAGAACGAGGAAATTTCAAGCAAAAAGCATTTAAAATGCCGCAACTATTTTACAGCTCACAGATATTTACTCAGTGAATACTTTATTGAGCTTGCTTATGACATTCAACGTTAAATTACGAATCTTTAACATGCGTTTATTTTTGCAGAAAGAGAAACGTGATTAACAAAAAGGCTTATGCTTAGAGCAGAAATAATATTTATAATTAATTTTAAAACACAGCTCACGTCATATTATCAAGCATAAAAGTGCAGTAAAACCTGTACGAGCCGGAAATTTCAAAACTTTGCAGCATTATCTTAAGATTTCTCTTATAAAAGGCCCTCTATATGGCGGAACCTGCGTAACGCGGACGGAAATCTATCTTCCACCTACCTCCAAATAGAATTAGAACCGAGTAAGGCGGAAAAAATGTTTTTGATTAAATATTAATTTCTTATTTAATTAAAAATTTGTTTAAATATTAATAAATCCTCGGATATTTTGTTTCAGTAAGTGTTGGTTAAATATACGCTGTTCTTTTTTTTTTTCGCCACACGCTAGTACAGCGGTAAGCCTAGCGATTTATTTACAATGTTACAATGGGGAATTTCATAGGCCCGGCATGGCCGAGCGCGTTAAGGCGTGCACTCGTAATCCGAGGGTCGCGGGTTCGCGCCCGAGTCGCGCTAAACATGCTCGCCCTCCCAGCCGTGGGGGTGTATAATGTGACGGTCAATCCCACTTTTCGTTGGTAAAAGAGTAGCCCAAGAGTTGGCGGTGGGTGGTGATGACTAGCTGCCTTCCCTCTAGTCTTACACTGCTAAATTAGGGACGGCTAGCACAGATAGCCCTCGAGTAGCTTTGTGCGAAATTCAAAAACAAACAAACGGGGAATTTCATACCCCTCGGTGGGCTTAGCAAATAGCTCGCTGTGGCTTTGGTATAAGAAAAACAACACATACACACACTGTTCCTTTTTCTGCTGCCATTACTTTTGCAGTTAAATTAGATTCATGATTTGTAGAAACATATTTGTCTTTAAAGAACAAAATTCTATTCTTTAAATAATTCTCACGAAAAAAATAAATTCCTATCTTTCCTAATTTTAAAATTTAGGGGAAATTTACCATGGGTAAGGGGTGAAAGTGAAAATTCGCGCTGTTTCAAATATTTAAGGAAGAATCAATTTCATGTGCAATGGAAAGCGGATAATAAAGCGTGGATGACAAGTGCTATGTTTGAGGAATTTTTGAACAAATTAAACAATAAACTATAATAAGAAAATAGGAATATTCTACTTTTTCTAGATAATGCAACTTGCCACTCAAAAGTTTAACTTTCAAATGTTTGCTTAGTCTTTCTATCTTCATGTACAACATCAGTTCTAGAACCACTAGATAATGGAATTATACAGTGTATAAAATTAAAAATTGATGCTTCAGCATATTATTGCACACATGGAAGACTGTAAGAGAGCATTTGAAATGACCATGAAAATTGACATGTCAGATGCTATTGCATTACTAAGTCATTCAATCAAATACATAATGGTTAATGCGTAATAAAGTGCTTTTGAAATTGTAAATTTATTCTTTATAATAGCGGAGATTGTGGAGAAGTTGTTTGTTATGACAATTCTGGTGAAATCCAAACTCTGATTGATGCAGATGATTCTGTGAATGCAGAAAGTTTTGTGAACGTTGACAAGAATGTTTTAACAGAAATTGATTTAAAATCTATACTAGCATCACAAGATGGTAATAGTTTGAGAGATTCAGAAGATGAACAAAATTGAATAGATAGTGAAATAGAAATTCCTACTTCATCGCAAATGTTAAGTTATATTAACGTTATCAAATTGTATGCAAAAATGAAGGAACATGAACTTCATGAAAAGGCTGTAGAATTGGCATTCTCTTTTAACCGCATGAGACAGCCTATTAAAGAAAACAAAATAGTTGAAATTGGACACTTTCTTCAAATAAACTTGATTGAGATTTTGTGTACTTGTGTGTATTTTGAATGTCTATTTTGTTATTATTCTAATAAATATAACATAAACATTATAATAACTTTATTCAAAAACGTCTTATTCTCTTGAGTAAGGCAAGTATAACGCTCCGCTTAAAAATATATATTATCAAGGAAATACATGTTCACTATGTCTAAGACAGAAAACCTGTGCGATTCCGCCTAAAACAGGTTTTACAGTAAATTTTCTCTGTGCATGAGCTTTGTGTCTTTAATTGTTTGAAATACTTTGGTTAAGTTGTTGAAACGTTTTAACTATCATAATATAAAGTTCTTAAAAAATTCAGTTTATTTAGTTTACATAAACATTGGAATAGCTCTTAAGTTAAGATGTGAAAATATTTATTTTATTGTTTAACGTTATTAGTACTTATAAACTTTCTAATTTCCTTAAACTGTGTATATTTTTATAATATTTTAGCATACTATATGTAAGTTGCTTGAAAGTTATGACAATCAAATAGTGCTGTAGATTATATTAATAATGATTTTTTAAAAATTTAACTATACTTTAATATTGTCTCTTTAACAGGCTAACAAACAAATATGAGTTTAAAATATCACTTTATGTTTCGTTACGTACTCAAGACATAGCAAAAATCCATTTACCGATTTCACATTATATTTTGATTTTCATACAGTACTTATTTTGTAATAAGGTCGTGAATTGGAACTCTTGTGTGTATATTAATAGTGAGGTAGATATGGTATGAACCGTTAAGTTATATGTTTTATTTTTATGTAAATTAACCTTTCTGTGTACTTTTACTTGTGAAATACATATTTCGGTTATCTCTGGTGTAAAAGAAAAACAGGTATTTGGGCTATTTTTGTATGTGCTTGTTTTTTTAATTAACTTTTTATAATAAAATGTTAGTGTTACTGAGTAACACACTGATATGAGAACTGGGTACAGAACCTGTCATAGTTTGTATACAGCATATTTCACTTGTCAGTTGTTATTTTCATGATTACTTCGTATGATTTTTTTAACATCACATACTATTATTATTGTGTATCATACTAACGTACAGTATATTTTACTGATACACATAGAAATTAAAGTACGATCACTACACAAATTTCATAAAATGTAAGGGACAACAAGGATATTATCCCATAAAGTATGTCCCTTCCAGCTCCCAGCTATAGACACCCCTTACTACTCGCTTATTTATACAATCTTTCCATAAATTCGGTTAAAATTTGTGCCTCCACTACCATTGAAGGTAGATCATTTCAAAAGCCAACCACCCTGTTTGACAAGTAACAGTCTAAACTCCAAACGCCCCTTATACTGCCAACATGACTCATATCCTTTTATTTTCACTGTTAAATGCAAAAGTTTGATGGATTTATATTACCAATATTAATCTTAATACTATTAATAATAATCTTAAACATCTCAGTCAAATCCACTCTAACCTTTCTC
Source organism: Carcinoscorpius rotundicauda (assembly GCA_011833715.1). NCBI lineage: Eukaryota > Metazoa > Arthropoda > Merostomata > Xiphosura > Limulidae > Carcinoscorpius > Carcinoscorpius rotundicauda. Next base: position 90,008,843 of record CM022398.1, read on the forward strand.
CTCTAAATATATTTTAGTTACCAAGCTTAATAAATGGTAGTGGAATTGTGTGGTACCAGCATAGTTAAGAGTTTTTGGTTATTCAACTGTATACATAAAACATTTAAAAAGAAAATTATTTCACATCCTGTACATGTGAATTTTAAAAATTTAAAAAAGGCCATAGTGAGAAAAGATTGCTGTTTGCTTTACCTCTTGATTTATTGTTCTATATTTCAAGAAAAATAAGTTTAGTAATTCATTTCTAAACAGTAATAATATATATATACACATATAAAATAATTGAAATGTGGCTATATTACCAAATACTGGTCCACTAAAATGCAACCAAGACATGAATGTTTAAAGGTCAGTTGTAGATTATTTGATATGTAACATGAGTGTATGTGTACTGCATCAATGCAAGTTAAGTGATGTTATCTGTGTAACAGATAGGTCAATGTAATATACATATAGCATTATGAGACTTAAGCTACTTAAACTAAACATTTGAATTTCTGTGTTATAATATGTAGTCATTCTTGCCAGAAAAAAATCATAATTTATATTTTTTTATGGTGGTTATGAGGTTGGTTAAGTGACAGACCCCCACATAGTTAGACTAGAAAATAACAAAATATAAAGTCTTACTGAAAACAAATATCTGAAATGTAATTAGGAGGTTTTAAGTGATTAGGCAAACAATATTTGAGATTTTTCGAAGCAAGAATAGTTCTTGATTTAATCATAACATGAAATCACTTTCCACTCAGACAATAAATGAGAGAGACACTATTTTCAGAAAGGAATCTTTGGTAAAAATATTTCATTAAAAAATATGATTTTTTGAGAACAAACTACTTGTAAACTTTACTAGGAATCCACCAAATTTTGTGAAGGTAAATGTGCTATATCAGACATTATATATATAGTGCAAATACATAATGATTGCACATGTGAAAGCAAACCATGTATTTTATACTGAGCCTGTAGTGAAAGGGTAATATATAAAAATACTTCAAACACAAATATTCGCGATAAAAAATGTAAGCTAGGTTAAGATATAAACACAAATATATTAATTAGAAGAAATGGAAATTAGATTAAGGTATAACACACAAATATTCACCAGAAGAAAAGCAATTTAAGTTAAGGTGTAACACACAGATATTCATTTGAAGAAATGTAACTTAGGTTAAGGTATAAATATACCACAAGCTGAAACTTTAATTTCATGTAATCCAAGTTAGACTTCTTGTATATTGTTTGATTCTCTGCCAGTTGTCAATCTGATGGAAGTCATGAACAATGCAGTGATGTTTACCCTATTACAACAGTTCTCACATCAAAGACCATATTATCACATTTGTTGACTTGGATTCTTATTGAGCTGCTATTTATGTTAATAAGTTTTATATGAAACTGTATATTATAAATAAAACTTTAATATTACATATGAGTTAATTTCTTCATTAAAAAATAAATATTGAAAGAACACACCTAAGTAGAGATTTTAGCAAGTCTCGTGGTGTGTTGAATACAACACTGGTTTAACATAGAAGTTGTGATATCAGATTATTCAGTTTCCAGTTTCATAGGAATTAGGAACCCAAATTACTAATATTGACAAGCTAGAATATAAAGTAAGAACCTTGTATATTTTCTATTTGTTGAGATATGGCTTACGAACTGAATCAAACACAGTGTTCCTTTTTTGGAAACAATATATTATGTACACTTTAATAAATAACATAACAGTGTGTATACTTACCCTGAAGAAACCATAAAGATGAGATGTTTGTTCAAATAAAAATATCTTTTATATATCTGGAGTGTAAAGGTAATTTTTCTTATTTTTTCAGAGCCTATGCTTGTATTCATCAAAGTATAATACATGTATCTTTTCATATAAGCTATTTCAAACTTGTTCAACCTGAGCTCTTATAAAATCTGCTCTTGCTTTATTGTACGCAATTATGTGCAAGTCTGTACGATTCTTTTCCATCACTAACTTGTTTCAAAGTTTCAAGGGATAGATTCCTTAGCAGCACCTAGAATTTCCTTACAGAAAGTTTTGACATTTTTATTCATGCTACATTAAAAAAGCAGACTTGCTACACTTCAGCCAGTCATTGTAAAACATCCAATTTGATAGTCTTGCTACACTTCAACCAGTCATTGCAAAACATTCATTATCTTAAGGAAACAAATAATCAGGTACCTGTAAAATATTTATAACAGAATGGTGATTTTAGTCTGACTGTATAGTACAACCTGTACAAAGAGAAACAAAGGTAGTATTATTATATTTATCGCTATTCAGTTCCATAATTTCATAAAATTTTGTTTTCTGTGGTCATTATTATGTTCTCTTTAATTCGTTGATGTTCCCACTTTTCTCATGTTAGCTATATCTTCTGTATATCCCAGACACGTCTAATGTTAGCCTAATTCCTTTACATGTGTGATCAAAACATTTTCAGTGTTCAACTGTGATGATTAACATAGAAAATTCTGAGTTTTATTTTGTAAATTTAATCATTCAGTTCCTGCTAAAGATTTACTTGTAACTAGTTGAGACAGCCTTGTTATTTTTATTGTCATAAACATCTGCAATGGTAATTAATTTCACTAAATACTTGTCTTGTCAACGTTTGTTTTGGTTGTGAATTCCCACATAACTATATTTATAATGTACTGTATCACAACACATAAGCATTCATACTCTGTTGTACTCTATACATAAAGTAACACCATATATCCATGACAGAAAGTTTGGTGACTAAAACAGTATTATTATTCAATCACAAAAGCAAACTTTTCCTGTTTTTAGCTCTTTTTGGTGGATTATACCAACATTTCTCATGTACAATGTTTTCTTAAACAAGAAAATGGATCTAAAGATATTTTTTTAGGCATTCAAAGTGTCAAGTTCATAGTTAAGGAATTCACCGATGATGTAGGTCATGCATTGGAGTCTACATTACATGTGAAATGTGGACATAGATAAGTGTAGAGTATACTATGATGCTGTTTTGCTAATCGTGTCAGACCAAGAAGGTTTTAGCCATCTTGGACAACTGTTGAAATCAACCAACATAGGAAAGGCACCATATCTTCCTAATGTCAAGTGAGGCCTTGTGTTGGAATGTGCAAAGACATCATTTTATTTGCCATAGGAAGAAGGTGTTTTGTAACCTGGATCCTTTTTTAATATACAGCTGGTGAGCTCTACCCATTCATTGTTTCGTGTCTGAGTGTTCCTCTTCCAGTTGTCATGGTAATGGCTTCAGTTCAGGGTTCTTTCTGCTAGATGGACTGCCTTCTGGGGTTATTAAATTCCATTTGCCTGGCTTGAAATCAAATAATTCATTCAATGTGACTTGCTTAGGAGGGATGTCAGGTCCCATCTACTCAGATTTGGAATCTCAAGTTGGTTGCCAGTAATACACGAGCCCTCTCAACTCGGAGCACCTTGTTTTAAGGTGCTGGATACCTGCCTTTAGTACTTCTGCTGTTAGTTAAAACACTCATTCTGGTGTAGTAGGAGTTTGGTTGTCAGAGGTTTCATGTAATGCAGGCCATTATAAGATACTTTATTAGCATGGAGAGTTTATCCTTGTTACCATTCATAACCCATTTTACATCCCTAAGTTAGGCTAATGTTTAAGAATACCTCAAACTCAGGTGTTCATTTTATGAAATTCAAGTTATGGTAAAGTTTCTTAATGGAAAAGAATTATTTCTTTCTGCATAGATTCTCAGTGTACCAATACCTTAAAAACTCCCAGTGAATGTCATGTAATTCTTATATTTTGTGAAGAAAGGGTTAGAATAAAATATATTTCACTACTGTTATTTCATTTGTTTGTTTAGATAACCGAATAAAAGTATTCAACTGGAAGATTATGGCAGCTAGTGAAGGAAGTCAACAAACAGTTGAATACACCAACACAGATTTTCAGGAATTGAAAAAGCGTCTTCAGGTTTGTATAAGTTGATTCTCTAAAATAATCATGGACATAATGTGAAATTGTGTCTTTAACAAGTTGTTTATCATGTTTGTCTGTGAGGTATAGTCATTTAGCTACATAGTTCTAGGTGTGCATGCATACGGTTTGTCTGGTAGTTGGTTGGTTTCAGATTAAAATGTATGTATTTTCATATCTTTTGGTTTTTGCATCAAATATGTATTGAACTAAGTTTGTAATAAACCAACTGAACCATGTGTACAATAAGTGTAATTTTGCATGCCAGATAAGCTAACCATTAAGTTCATATGTGCATGTTAATTAATTTTTATTTTGTTTGTACTTTGAATTTATTAAAAATTATTTGTATGTTCAAATGTTTACAGACAAATTTCAAGTTTCTTCTAAGGTTTGTATGTACTGATAGGTCATTGAATTCACATTCTATTTATTAACTAGACAATGCTGTAGGTTCATTAAACAGTGTTGTAATTTTAAAATAAATCTTTGTTTCACTGAATGACAACCTGGGAGCAGTCTGATTTAAAGTATTTTATTAAAGGAAATGTAAAAATAAATATTGTAAGCTTATGAAACCAATCTGACTGTTACTAAAGGTTCAAAATAGGATGATTAATATATAATTTAAATATCTTAATCGGAAGCACTTGTATTTAACATGGTGTATAATAAGTTTTTATAACAATTAATTTCTGACAGTAAGTAAAGAGTTAATTATTCCTAGACTCAATCTAGTTTGTGGCTCCTTTCTTTGGCTCTCAGTCTTCATGGCAATTTAAAGAATGCAGTTAGTCTTGATGACAAGCGTTGGCATGACAGCTATGGTGCAAAACACTGATTGGCAGCGAAAAAGTTTGTAAATGAGCTGATGTGCCTTGACTTTGAGATCCACATGATGCTCAGAGACTGGAAGGTGATGAATAACAGCTTTCAGTGGTCACTGTAACCATTCATGACTGTTGGGCCTGTGGTGATGATCACTGTAACCATTCACGACTGTTGGACCTGGGGTGATGATCACTGTAATCATTCACGACTGTTGGACCTGGGGTGATGATCACTGTAACCATTCACGACTGTTGGGCCTGTGGTGATGATCACTCTAACCATTCACGACTGTTGGGCCTGTGGTGATGATCACTTTAACCATTCACGACTGTTGGGCCTGTGGTAATGATCACAGTAACCATTCACGACTGTTGGGCCTGTGGTAATGATCACAGTAACCATTCACGACTGTTGGACCTGGGGTGATGATCACTGTAATCATTCACGACTGTTGGACCTGGGGTGATGATCACTGTAACCATTCACGACTGTTGGGCCTGTGGTGATGATCACTCTAACCATTCATGACTGTTGGGCCTGTGGTGATGATCACTGTAACCATTCACGACTGTTGGGCCTGTGGTGATGATCACTCTAACCATTCACGACTGTTGGGCCTGTGGTGATGATCACAGTAACCATTCACGACTGTTGGGCCTGTGGTGATGATCACAGTAACCATTCACGACTGTTGGGCCTGTGGTGATGATCACTCTAACCATTCATGACTGCAGGGTTTGTGGTGATTATCACTAACCATTTGTGACTGATGGGCCTGTGGTGATGATCACTGTAACCATTCACGACTGTTGGGCCTGTGGTGATGATCACAGTAACCATTCACGACTGCAGGGTTTGTGGTGATGATCACTGTAACCATTCACGACTGCAGGGCCTGTGGTGATGATCACTGTTAACCATTCATGACTGTTTAAAGGCTTACAGTAGCATAAAATGTGTGCAAGTGTAGAAATTCATAGAAGTGACACATGGAATAAATTGTAACTGAATCCATTTCATATGTGCTACAGAAAAATATCATAAATATTCAGTCTGAAAACTGTTAATATTACACTGTTTATCTCTTGTTATTAATGTAATTATTCTGATAAGCTAGAACATGATTAATTAATAAGCTCAATGAAACATTTATCTGTCAAGGTGTTAATATAAATTATCACAAGCAAAAGTACAGTTTCACATGGTGTTCCCCTTCTGTAGATAAAGGGTAATGGGCTATGAAGTCGGAACTTCTTTATATTGTGGGTTATCAGTAGCCATTTCTGACTCGGGCTAGTTCCAGACATTTAATTATGACAAAAAATTTAATTGTGATGAAATTTTCAACAGTTTATTTTGAAAACGTTGTATAGTAGACTTGTAGTGCACTTTATAGTAAACTTTTATAGACTTTATAGTACACTTTACAGTACATTTGTTGTATACTTGTAGGATACTTTATAGAAGATTTTAAAGTAGACATGTAGTAGACTTTATAGCACGGTTTATAGTAACTTGTAATAGACTTAATAGTAGACTTTACAGTGCAGTTTATAGTAACTTGTAATAGACTTAATAGTAGACTTGTAGTAGATTTTATAGTACAGTTTATAGTAGACTTGCAGCAGACTTTATTACACAAAACAAAATACTGACAATTATTTCAGTTTAAAATTATCCATCCCAGAAGAAATAGCGATAACTGGGGAGTGCTTAGAAAGATGACCTTTCTCTTTGCCCCACACTAGATTTGAGACTTTGAGAGAGTTAGCCGGAAAAAAAACAGAACGTAAAACAAGATCGTCCTGATACTAATGACAGTAACTTTGAGATCACGAGTAAGCAAGAAAGATAAAAAACCGACCACCAGGCACCTGCTATGTGTGACTATCACAAAATCAACAGCCAATATATGACTTAGGGTCCATCAGGGCAGCTGGGATCTATAGATCCAATGCCAAAATTTTGATGTGGAGGAAACAGGAGAACCCCAAGAAAACTCGCTTTCAATAGCTGGTGCCAATAAATTAGCTAGTGCCTGTTTGGTTGACTTCAGGAAAAAGGAGGGTCTGAGTTGTAGCTTAAGGGGCTATGTCACTGAAATGTCTTGCATGTTTGATCAGCAAACTAAGAGGTGGTGAGTTCACTGTTTGGCTGGACTGCAGGTAGTGGGGTCTTGTTGATCGAAGAAGTAAGGTCTGGATCATCGGATAATTGGTTACGAGCATAAGTGTGTGAGGAGTATTAGTCATCTTGAGGTCAGTTTGAACTAGTGTTTTTATGGTCTTGGTGCATGTGGTTTGTGTCAGGTTTGAGGTTGTATGTGGTTTGTGTCAGGTTTGAGGTTGTATGTGGTTTGTGTCAGGTTTGAGGTTGTATGTGGTTTGTGTCAGGTTTGAGGTTGCATGTGGTTTGTGTCAGGTTTGAGGTTGTATGTGGTTTGTGTCAGGTTTGAGGTTGCATGTGGTTTGTGTCAGGTTTGAGGTTGTATGTGGTTTGTGTCAGGTTTGAGGTTGTATGTGGTTTGTGTCAGGTTTGAGGTTGTATGTGGTTTGTGTCAGGTTTGAGGTTGCATGTGGTTTGTGTCAGGTTTGAGGTTGTATGTGGTTTGTGTCAGGTTTGAGGTTGTATGTGGTTTGTGTCAGGTTTGAGGTTGTTGTACAAGAAATTATAGCTACAGCCTGTCAAGATTTGGCGTGTGTTTTCATTGGGTCAGTCAGTCCAGAAATATTGCTGGTATGGCAGGTTGAGGGCATCAGTGTAGAACTGGAAGGAGATGATTGGATGTTATTCCTGCTTGAGTCTGTGGGGGAACAACTGATGTTGAATATGGTATTTCGTGGGTGGCAAAAGTATTCTAAATCCACGGGTGTAGAGGGCTGGATAAAGATACGAGTCCTGGACAGCTCAGCAGTTGCACCTGGCTTGGCCTGAGTGAGAGACTTTATAGTACATTTTATAGTAGATTTGCTAAAGACTGTAGTAGAGTTGTAGTATATTTTATAGCAGACTTTGTATTTGACTTGCAGAGGACTTTATAGTAATATTGTGGTTGACTATATAATAGACTTGCTGGAGATTGTATAGTAAACTTGCATAAGACTATAGTAGACTTGCACTAGAGTTTATAATAGACTTTTTAGTATACTTGTACTAGATTTTATAGTAGATATTAGTAGACTTTATACTAGATATTAGTTGACTTAATGGTAGATATTTGTAGATTTCATAGTAGACTTTATAGTAGACTCGTAGTAGACCATATAGAACACTTTATACTAGACATGTACAAGACTTTATAGTAAACTTGTAGTAGAATTCTAGTAAATGTTATAGTAGACTTGTAGTACATTTTATAGTTGACTTATAGAACACCTGATACAGGACTTGTAGTAGACAGTGTAGCAGACTTCTAGTAGATTTTATAGTAGACTTGCAGAAGACTTTACAGTTTGTAGTAGACTATAGTAGAATTAGATGTAGATTTGTAGTGTACTTTATAGAAGACTTTCAGTTGGTTTTATACTAAACTTGTCAGAGAATGTATAGGATAATTTTATAGTATATACTATAGTATATTTGTAGCAGACTTCATAGTAGTATTCTAGTAGACTTTATAGTAGGCTTGTAGTAGACTTTTAGTTTGGTTTATAGTAGAGTTGCAGAAGATTTTATTGTGGTCATGTAGTAGAATTTATTGTAGACATGTAGAAGACTTGAATGTAGACTTCTAATAAAATTTATGGTAGAGTTGCAGAAAACTTTACAGTTGACTTGCAGAAGACTGCAGTAGACTATTAGAGTAGACTTGCAGCAGACTTTATAGTAAACTTGTAATAGATTTTTTAGTACAGCTTATAGTAGACTTGCAACAGACTTTATAGTAGATGTCTAGTAGAACTTACAGTAGACATCTACTGGAATTTACAGTAGACTTTATAGTAGAATTGTAATAGACTTTTAACAGATTTTACTTGCAGAAGATTTTATGGTAGACTTGTTATAAACTAAATATGAGATTTTTAGTAGACTGTAGAATAATTTATAGTAGACTTTAAAGAAGATTTTCAGAATACTACAGTAAATATGTGGCACACTTTATAGTACGCTTGTATTAGAATTTAGAATAGACTATAGTAGACATGTACAATACTTCATAAGAGATTTTATAGTAGATTTGTAGTAAAGCTGCAGAAAACTTCATAATTGACTTGTAGTGGATTTTTTAGTTGACTTTATAGGAGGCTTGGAGTAGATTTTATATAAGGCTTGTAGAAGATGTGTAGTATATTTTATAGTAGACATATATTACACTTGCAGAAGACTATGGTAGACTTGTAATAAACTAAACATGAGATTTGTAGAAGACATTATAGTAGGTTTGCAGAAGACATTTTTATAAAGTTTATAGTATATTTACAGAAATCTTTTTGGCAGACTTTATAGTGGACTTGTAGACTTGTTGAAAATTTTATAGTAGAGTCTATAGTAGTTGTGTTGTACACTAAAATTGTGGCTTTGTAGACTTTTTAGCAGACTCGTATTTCTGTTAGATTTTCATTAATTTTCTTATTCTTCCCTAGCTCATATTTGATGCCGACCCTGAACAGGTAAGTTTAAAAATTTGTTTTTAATTGCATAACGTGTAGAACATGAACACATAATTTCCCAAAAGTTTTATTTTAGTTACTTAACATGTACAAGTGATTCTAAACTTGAATAGGTAAGCTTCCAGAAATTTTGTTTTAATTAGGTAACATCCAAGGAGTTTTAATTAAATAATAAATAAAAGTGATGTTAAACCTAAATGTGTATGTTACCAAAAGGATTGTTGTTATTACATAAGATATAGAAGTTATGCTGCAACTGAACAGGTAAGTTCCCAGAAGATTTATTTTAATTACATAACATACAGAAATGATGCAAAACGTGAACAGCTAAGTTCCCCCAACTTCTATTTTGCCCTCGGTGTGGATTCCTGTATGTGGCGAGGGGACCTCCCAAGGAAAGTTATATTGCTTTAGTTTACCTCTTCCGGGATCTAAACATCCATCCATGTGTTTGCTGTGTGTGGTAACCCATGAAAAGGGGAGGAGAGGATCCTGGTGGTTGAGGGGTGCAACCCTAAACCACCACGTTGGCCTTGAATTCCTGTAGACAGGCAGCTTTGGAGTGGCCCTCCTTGGGTCAACCAAGTACCAGTGTTGGATGTTCTCAACAGGTGTTGTGGACATTGTATCTGATGCTAGTATTTGGGTATAGTGCTCACAAAACCTTGGCATTATTGCAGTGTCCATGTTTGATACTGTAGTACATATCCTTGTAAGGCACCATGATGGGTGAGGTCACCAAAATTCCCATTTTTTTATGGATCTCCCAAATAAAAACTTAAATAAAATAGTGAAAAAACAGTCCATAGGTAAATGACCACATCTTGAAGATTCTGAGCAGCAATCTTCATCATCTGTAACACCTGTTGTACCTCATTTTTTTATCTTCAGGGCAAATGTCTCCTTTTTTCTTTCAGAAGGGACTAAAGGGTCTTGTTGGTTCTCCAGAGCCAGTAAAGAAGCTTCGAAGTGGTGGCATATTGGTGAAAACATCCACATCTCAAGACATTGAACTCCTCTTGCAGTCAAAGGTAATTGGCTATATACCTGTTGAGGTTACACCTTATGCTACTTTGAATTCATTGAGGAGGTATTGTTGAGAGGGATTTGGAGAACACCCCTGAACCAGAGATTCTTGCTCGATTCTTCACTCAAGGAGTTTCTGCAGTGAAGCATATCTCCACTTGTAAAGATGGAATTATGATGTTGACCAGTATCCTTGTTCTAACAGTCAGTCCTTCACTGCTATTGATCTCTTAATTTGCTCCCCTTCATTATTCTCATTTTTCATGGAGGTTGACAATGATCCATGAAACAGTAATCATTTACCTATAATTTTGAGAGAGACTGGCCTTGGTCGATGCCATCTACTCCACGTGTCTCAGTGGAAGCTGGATCATTCAAACTGGCCCTCTTTCACTGCTTTCACAGAACTTGATCCTGCTATCATCTTTAAGCCATCAATAGATGACTGTGAGGCAGCAGCAACTGACTATTATATAAGCAGCTGCTCAATGTATTGCTAAACCCTCAACACATTTTCCACTATATCCTCATCCATGGTGTAATACTGCCTGCTACATGGTATGGAAGGCTCAAATACGAATGTGGGATACTTTCTGTAAATATCCCACACTCTCGAACCTCATCACTTTCATCGATTGGTAAGACGTCAAAGCCAGAAGGAATCTTGAATTATGTTCACATCCGGCATACCTTCTACCACCAGTTCCATAGTTATACGGGACAAGATTCAAAAGGTCAATGGGCAATATAATTCTGTCCCCCTCTCGATCTTGCTCTCTGATGGCTAGGAAGTAGCCGATACCTGGAGCATTGGCAATACTCAAGATGAAAGCTTTTGCTGGGTAACTAGCACTTCTGCTTCTTCTTCCACCTTCTTTGCCATCAAGACTCAGACAGGACAATAACCTCTTTCCTTTCGATCTGATTGTCTCTATGACTATAATTGTCCCTTTAAACTGGTGGAATTGAAACTGGTTCTTCATCGGTCTGGCAGTACATCGGTTGTTCCAGATGATGTGCACTGTCTATCTCCTGCTTCTCTTGATATTCTTCTAATTGTTTTTAACTGGATCTGGCAGGAGAATGTTTTTCCTGATGCCTTGTGCCAGGATATTGTACTACCTTTCTCTAAGCCTGGGAAGGATTCCAAGATTCCTTCAAACTACCGTCCAGTTGCTTTGATGAGCTGGCCCTGTAAGACCATAGAGAGGATGGTTAACGCTTGTTTTATTTGGCTCCTCAAATCAAACAACCTCCTCTCCCCAAACCCCGTGTGGGTTCTGACAACAGTGCTCCACCATCAACCACCTGATTTGACTTGAAACATCAATCAGAGAAGACTTTCTCAAACAACACCTTGAATCAATATTCTTTAGCATTGAGATGGCTTATGATACAACATGTAGATATGGCATTTTGTGAGACTTCCATATATAGGGGTTACATGGCCATTTACCCATTTTCTTGTAGGTTTGACACTCTCCTGTTCTTATCTACAGGAACTTGGAGACCCTCAGGGCTGTGTTCTGAGTGTCACACCTTTTAGTGTAAAAATTAATGCCGTCACTGAACAACTCCTTCTCACTGTTGCAAAAGGGCTCTCTGTCAACATCTTTCACATCTCATGTCAGTTATCAAACATGAGTTATATTGAGCAGCAGCTACAAAGTACCCTCAATCATTTACTGAAGTGGACCATGGCAAATGGCTTTAACTTCTCTTTCTCCAAAACATTTGCTTGTATTTTTATCACCAACGGGGTATACATCCTGATTCTAAACTCAGTATCAGTGAAGTTATGCTACGTGTGGTCTCTGAGACAAAGTTCTGAGAGCTTATCTTTGACTGTAAGCTGACCTTTATGCCACATTATGCAGCTATGGGTTAAATGTGTAGGAGCACTGAACACCCTCCGTGTCGTCTCTTCTACCACTTGGAGAGCGGATCGACGTTCCATGCTAAAGATATATCATGCTCTTATTCATTCGAAACTCAACTATGGATCAATGGTCTATGGCTGTGCCAGAATGTTGGCCTTAAAGATGCTTGACCCAATTCATCATGAAGTACTTCAGTTCTGCACTTTCCCAGTTAAGAGCTTATACATGTAGTCTCGTGAAACTTCTTTCCACCTCTGCTGTTTGTAACTGTCTTTACTTTATGCTTTGAAACTTCATTCCTTACCAAAGCATCCCATCTGGAGTTGTGTTTTCCTACATTGATGGACCATAGTTTTTCAGAACAAAAGATCTGTCATTGCTCCTCTTGGCCTTCTTATCCAGGTGCAGTTGGATGAATTGGATCTGTCCTTGGATAACATTATTGTATCCACTGGTCAGCCCACCCCACCATGGTTTCTTACAGTCCCCAATTGTGACCTGTCTTTAAGTCATCTAAGAAAAGTAGACACTCCTGATTGGAAATACTGTCTGTTATTTGCTGAACAACTGTCAAACTATCCTTCCATTCCTATTTATACAGATGGTTCAAAATCACGTAACTATGTTGGCTCTGCCATGGTTTGTTGTTTTTGGATGGTTGCATGTAGAATCCCCTCTACAACTTCTGTGTTCACTGCTGAACTGTATGCCACTTCTCTTGCCCTGGGTCACATAGAAACTAAGCAGTATTCAAACTGCACTATTTATATTGACTCGCTTAGTTCTCTACTAGTCTTGAAATTGATTCACATTGGTTCACACCCTGTTCTCTCCAATATTCAAAAGCAACTGTCGCATTTTTTTTTAATATGTACTTCTATCCAGTCTTTCTGGATACTGGGTTACATTGGTATTCGCTGGAACTAGCTTGCCAACACTGCAGTTAAATCTATCTGCTTTGACACTATCACTTTTGTGCCTGTTCCTTACATGGACTATGGTCCTGTATTTAAGGCTGGCAGTCGACTTGGAGTGAGCAATGTGAAAAATGCTTTTCCAAATAAAACCCTATGTAGTACTTTGGCCATCCTACTTCCATAAGGATTGGAAAGAAGATGTTCTAACTGGACTATGCATGGGTCACAGTTTGATAACTCATTGTTTTCTTTAATTTGGTACTGATGGACCAATTAATCTATTTAACACTCAGGTCACAATAAGCCACATTTTACTTTCTCGCCTTTGTTATGACTCTCAACAACAGCAACACTTTAAACATGTTTTGTCCCAAGGTTTGTCCGTAATGTTAGACAATGTTATTGGTGATGGTGACATTGTCCACCTTGGTAATGTTTTTAGTTTTTTAAAGGCCATTAATCTGTTTAATACCATTTAAGTTTTTTAATTTATACTTCAGACCTTTTTAATGTGGCACCTTTTTAAAAATTGCAGTTCATCTAGTTTGATTTGAAATTAGAAACTGGCCGTAACATGAATTAACTCAAAACCAGGACTGGAAAGGCCAACTTCAGGTGACTAATGCTGCTGTTTGAACTACCTGTTAGTCATCCTGGAAAGTTGTTATAATTTTTTTACACATTTTTTTAAAACTGTTTTATTACTTTACGTTTTTGAAAATAACGTCAAATAACTCTGAACCAGGACTGGAAAGACAAACTTTATGTAACTGACAGTAGTTTTTGTACTTACCTGTTAGTCCTGGTGAGTTATGATAATTAGAGTTATACTACAGAAAGTCCTTTACAACTTGTATTACTCTAGTTTTTCTCTTCACATTGTAGACTAGATGTAAATGTTGGTTTTATATTATTTATGTTTTTTTAAACTTTATTTTATTTTACCTTAATTTTCTTTTGTGAATTTTACTAAATTTACTTTTAACTTTCTACCAGATGTTTGGTGCAGATAGCATAGCTGCTTTGTGCCATAAAACACAAAATCAATTAACGAACCAACCTCTCCCATGCTGTTATCTAGAGTGGTTTGTCACATTCATTTATTTTATAATGTTCTAATCTCTTTCATGCTCTCAACTTGTGTAATGTGATCTGACCCCCACATTTTGTTGTACAAATAATGTGATAATTTCTCCCAATATTTCTACTTGTGTCCTTTTATATATCACCAAAATATTTTTCTATAAATAATGTTTGTATCTTTCCCAAGACTTCAATTTGTTTACTGTGATCTCTAATCCACATTTTCTTGTACAAATAATGTTCTAATTTTTCTTAAGGTTTCAACTTGTGTATTGTGATCTGACTTCCACATTTTGTCGTACAAATAATGTCTTAATCTCTTGCTTGCTGTCACCATGTGTACTGTGACCTGTCACCCACATTTTCTTGTATAAATAATGATGTAATCTCTCTCAAGGTTTTAACTTTTGTACCATGATTTGTCACTTAAATTTTGTTTTATAATGTTCTAATCCCTCCCATGTTCTAAGTCTGCATACTGTCATCTGTCACCCACAATTTGTTGTATAAATAATTTTTAAATTTCTCCCTAGCTCTGAACATTTGTATTGTGACCTGTAACCAACACTTTGTTCTATAAATAATGTTCTTATATGTCCCATGCTCTCAACTTGTATAATGTGATCTGTACCCATCAATTTGTTCTATAAGAAATGTTCTAATGTCTCCCCAGGTTTCAATTTCTTTACTGTGATCTCTCACCCACAATTTGTTGTATAAATCTCTCCCAAGGTTTCAATCTGCATACTATGATCTGTTACCCACATTTTGTTTCATAAATAATGTTCTAATTTCTTGCATGCTTTTAACCTATGTACTATGATCTGTCATCTATATTTTGTTGCAGAAATAATGTTTTAATCTCTCCCAAGGTTTCAAATTGTGTAATATGATCTGTCACCAACATCTTGTTCTATAAATAATGCTCTAATCTGTCCCAAGTTTCCAACTTGTGTACTGTGATCTGTCACCCACGTTTTGTTGTACAAATAATGTTATAATTTCTCCCATGATCTCAACCTGAGTACTATGATCTCTCACACACATTTTGTTGTATAAATAGTGTTCAAATTGCTTTCATGTTCTCAAAATGTGTATTGTGATCTGTGACCTACATTTTTTCTATAAATAATGTTCTAATCTCTCTCTTGCTGTGTACTGTGATCTGTCACCAACATTTTGTTGTATAAATAATATTCTAATCTCTCACAAGGTTTTAACTTGTGTACTGTTATCTGTCACCCAGATCTTGTGTTTATAATGTTCTAATCCCTCACAAGGATTCGACTTATTATGATCTGTAACAAACACTTTTTCCAAATCTTTCTGAAGGTTTCATCTTGTGTACTGTGATCTCTCACACACATTTTGTTCTGTAAATAATGTTCTAATCTTTCCCATGTTCTCAACCTGTGTACTGTGATGTTACCAACAATTTGCTCTATAATTACTGTTCTAATCTGTCCTAACTTTCAACTTGTATACTCTGATATTCATATATTGCTTTATAAAATATATTCTAATCATTTTTAAATCTATGAAATGTCCTAATGCATTTATTGTGAAATGGTTTCAAGAAAAACACTATTTTTGTTGTGATTTTTCTTAGATAATTTTGTGGATCCATTAATAAGAATGGACTTGATTTTTCTATGACTTAACTGAAGTTAAACATAATGTCATTTATGTAAACATTTATTTTTACAGTTCCACAATGACTTGTCACTTGTTAGATATTTACGAGCCTTTCAGTCTGTAGATAGTGCCTTTCAAGCAATTTTAAAAACCAACAAATGGCGGAAGGAATATGGAGTTCAATCGATATCAGCAGAAGATCCAATAATAAAAAAGAATTTTGAATCAAAGAAAGCTATAGTTCTTGGACATCGGGATTTTCAAGGAAGGTATTCATGTTTAACAAATATTGTTTATGAAGAAAAAGTAATATGTTAAACTACTCATTTTTTCTTACAATTATTACCAGTAATGTGTAAACTACTAATCTTTTTTTATGATTATCACATGTTCTATATTAAACTACTGATCAGTTACTATCAATCTATAACAGTACTAAGCCATTTTTATTATCATCACAAATTTTATGTCAAACTAATGATCTATTATTATTTTTTAAAAGTATTATGTAAAACTAGTGATCCTTATTATTATTATAAGTAATATGTAAAACTACTGATTCATTATTATTATTATTATTATATGTAATATGTAAAACTGCTTATTCATTCTTATTGTTTTTGCAAGTAAGATGTAAAACTATTAATCTGTTCAGTGATTTATAGAGAAATATATATGTAAAATTGGCTTGTTTGGGTTGAGAAAATATTTTACGTAAAAGAGTGAACAATAATAAACCAATACAAAGGAGCACCTTTATACCAATATTAAATTTAATAAATTAAATAATATAAAATTATGTATTCAAACATCTAACCCCGCCCTTTACATTCTGACACTCAGTTACACAACCCCTTCCAAACATGTGGTCAGCTTCCGGTTAGTTACCTCTTTCTTTGTGAACCTGACGATGATCGAAGAAGGATGAAACGTTGTTTGTTCTTCTATGTAAAGTATTTTCTCAACCCACATGAGCCAGTTTTACAATGTGTATATTGATCTATTCTTATTATTATTACAATTATTATGTAAAATTACTTATGTTCTTTTTTATATAAGTAATGTGTGCAACTAATATGTACAACTACTACTCCATTCTTGTTATTATTACAAGGTATATGTAAAACTACTGATTCGTTCTTGTTATTATTACAAGGTATATGTAAAACTACTGATTCGTTCTTGTTATTATTACAAGGTATATGTAAAACTACTGATTCGTTCTTGTTATTATTACAAGGTATATGTAAAACTACTGATTCGTTCTTGTTATTATTACAAGGTATATGTAAAACTACTGATTCGTTCTTGTTATGATTACAAGGTATGTGTAAAACTACTGATTCGTTCTTGTTATTATTACAAGGTATATGTAAAACTACTGATTCGTTCTTATTATTACAAGGTATATGTAAAACTACTGATTCGTTCTTGTTATTATTACAAGTAAATTAAGAAACTACTCATCAGTTCTCGCTATTATAAATCATATGTAAAACTAGTTATTCTCTTAATATTACTTGAAGTAATCTGGAAAACTACTTATCTTTTCTTATTATTATTATTATTATTACAAGTAATATGTAAACCTACTGATCGATTATTATGATTTTTATTATTATACATGATATATAAAACTAAAGAAACTAGAATGAATCAATAATGTGTTAAAATACTGATCCATTCTTATGATTATTAGAAGTATTATGTAAAACTACTGTGTTCTTTTTTCTTTTACAAGTAATGTGTAAAACTACTAATTCTTTCTTATTATTAAAAGTAGTTTGTGAAACTCCTGATCCGTTATTATTATTATATGCAATATGTAGAACTATTGATCCATTATTATTATTATTATGATGTATAACTACTGATCCTTTATTGTCATTACAAGTAATATGTAAAATTACTGATCCTTTATTGTCATTACAAGTAATATGTAAAACTACTGATCCTTTATTGTCATTACAAGTAATATGTAAAACTACTGATCCTTTATTGTCATTACTAGTAATATGTATGACTAGTGATCCTTTATTGTCATTACCAGTAATATGTAAAACTACTGATCCTTTATTGTCATTACCAGTAATATGTAAAACTACTGATCCTTTATTGTCATTACCAGTAATATGTAAAACTACTGATCCTTTATTGTCATTACCAGTAATGTGTAAAACTACTGATCCTTTATTGTCATTACCAGTAATATGTAAAACTACTGATCCTTTATTGTCATTACCAGTAATATGTAAAACTACTGATCCTTTATTGTCATTACCAGTAATGTGTAAAACTACTGATCCTTTATTGTCATTACCAGTAATATGTAAAACTACTGATCCTTTATTGTCATTACCAGTAATATGTATAACTACTGATCCTTTATTGTCATTACCAGTAATATGTAAAACTACTGATCCTTTGTCATTACCAGTAATATGTAAAACTACTGATCCTTTATTGTCATTACCAGTAATATGTAAAACTACTGATCCTTTGTCATTACCAGTAATATGTAAAACTACTGATCCTTTATTGTCATTACCAGTAATATGTAAAACTACTGATCCTTTATTGTCATTACAAGTAATATGTAAAACTACTGATCCTTTATTGTCATTACAAGTAATATGTATAACTACTGATCTTTTGTCATTACCAGTAATATGTAAAACTACTGATCCTTTATTGTCATTACCAGTAATATGTAAAACTACTGATCCTTTATTGTCATTACAAGTAATATGTAAAACTACTGATCCTTTATTGTCATTACAAGTAATATGTATAACTACTGATCCTTTATTATTATTAAAAGTAATATGTAAAATCACTTATCCCTTATTATTATTAGAAGTAATACATCAAACTACTTATCCATTATTATTATTACAAGTTAGACATAAAACTACTTATTCTTTATTATTATTAGAAATAAAATGTAAAACTAGTAATCCTTTATCATTATCAGAAGTAATATGCAAACTACTAATCCATTCTTATTAGTAATAGTAGTAATATGATAACCAATTAGTTATTATTATTATAAATATGTAAAAGTAGTTACTCTTTCTTAATATTACTTCAGTTAATGCGTAAAACTACTTATCCTTTGTTATCATTATTGAAAGTAATATGTATTAAAAGTTCATATTCTATATATTTTTATTTAAATTTTAGACCAGTTATATACATCCCAGCTAGGAACCATAACGTGAACCAAAGACATATTGATGAACTTACGCGATTTATCGTGTATATTTTGGTGAGTACAATTTACTGTATTTTTAATATTTATGACTTGAATAAAGCTGTATTCTATAAGTACTTCCAACAACAATTCAATCAGTGTAAGGCTTTTTCTCCACCCAGGAACAAGCCTGCAAGAAATGTTTTGAGGAAGTCATTGATAACCTTTGTATCATTTTTGACCTCAAAGATTTTGGCATGAACAGCATGGACTACCAGTTGGTAAAAAACCTGATCTGGCTCCTGAGCAGACACTACCCCGAACGGCTTGGAGTATGTTTAATTATAAATGCTCCGGCTATCTTTTCTGGTTGTTGGTCCATCATCAAGGGCTGGTGAGTTCTCAGATACGTGTCTTTAAACTAGCGTAGTCATTACCTCATCAGTTGTTGTTATCGCTTCGCACAAGCCTCTTGTAACATTGTGTCCTCCTCCTATTGTTTATCAAGAAACATTGGCACTTCCATTCAAACTCTTATTTTTTTTGTAGTTTATCTTATTTCCTATCCTCTCATCAGCTCTTTCACAAACCTTAACAGTTGTCACCTCAGTCCTGACCTTCACAGCAAATCAAATCTAATTATACATTTTAACATGGTTTGAATATCTGCATCACATGTGATTATAAATCATTATTGAAGCTGTCAGTGATGTCGAGAAACCCACTTGTTGAGAATTTTATATGCAAAAACGGCTCGTTTTGGGTTCAGAAAATATTTTAAATAAAAGAGCGAACAACGTTTCGACCTTCTTCGGTCATCGTCAGGTTCACAAAGAAAGAGGTAACTGACCGGAAGCTGACCACATGTTTGGAAGGGGTTGTATAACTGAGTGTCGCAATGTAGAGGGCGGGGTTAGATGTTTGAATATATAATTTTATCTATAATGTTAATAAAGGTATAATGGCGTTCCTTTATATTGGTTTATTTTGGGTTTAAGTTGTTGTATAAGTAAGGCTTCTTTAATTTTTCGTTTGTTTATGTTTGTTTCTTTATTTAGTATTTTAATGTTTTCTATGGTTATGTTGTGTCCATTTGACTTGCAGTGTTCGAAAACGTGTGAAGGTGACTTTTTATGTTCTTTGAATCTGGTTTCCATTTTTCTACTTGTTTCTCCTATATAGAAGTCGTGGCAGTTACCACATTGTATTTTATAAATAATGTTGGTGTGGTGTTTGTCAGTGTAGTTCTTACATAGTATAGACCTTAGTTTTGTGCCTGGTTTTTGAATAAATTTAGTGTTAACTGGAATGTTATATTTTGTTACTAGTTTTTGCCAAATGTTGGTTATTTGTTTGCTGACGTCAGGAATATATGGTATACAGCAGTATATGGTTTCGTGATTTTTTGATTCGTGAGATATATTCACTTTTGTTGGTTGATTTTGCTTTCTGTCTAGGTGTGTGCGTATAATGTTTTCTACGGTTTGTGGAGGAAACTTATTGATGTTGATGAAGTATTGTTTTATTTTGTCTAATTCATCGTTAATTTTATCTGGTGAGGACAGTTTTATGGCTGTGTTGATCTGGTTTCTTAGTATGTTGAGTTTTTGTTTTGTTTCATGTGCTGAGTCCCAAGGAATGTATAGTCCAGTATGGGTGATTTTTCGGTGGATTTCTGTTTTGAATTGTGTGTCGGTTCTTATAATTTTGAGGTTAAGAAATGATATTTGATTGCTTTCTTCCTGTTCACATGTGAAGTTAATGTTGGGATGTACAGAGTTAATGTGAGTGAAAAAATTAAGTATGTGTTCTGTAGATTTGAATCCTGCAACCGTGTCATCTACATATCTGTACCAGTATAGTGGTGGATTTAATGCAGTATTAATTGCTTGTGTTTCAATTTGTGTCATAAAAATATTGGCTAGAACTGGTGATACTGGGTTGCCCATGCTTAGGCCATTTGTTTGTATATAGTTTTGATTGTTGAACATGAAGTTTGTCTTTATTGTGGTGAATTCTATGAGGGTTGCTAACTGGTTACTGGGAATGTCTATAATTGGGTTAGGGTCTCGAATATAGAGTTCTAAGGCTATCTTGCAGGCTTCTGTTGTTGGAACTTCTGTAAAGAGGGATATAACATCGAAACTGGCCATTAAGGCTTTATGATTAAGTTGATTTAGATTAGACTTGAAATTAAAAGAGTCTTTGATGAATGAGCTGGCTGATGTTGCATATTTGGAGAATGCCCATGCTATGTATTTACCAAGATTGTCATTAAACGATTCATATGTTGACATTATTGGTCGTAATGGACAATCTGGTTTATGAGGTTTGGGGATGCCGTATATTTGCGGTGTGCGTGAGTCGGTTTTACGTAGGTAGGAATAAAGTGTTTGTGAAATTGTGTTGGCTTTTTTCATTTGTAGTAGTAATTTGTTTAGTTGCGTCTCATGTGTCTTTGTTGGATTTGTGTGTATTGGTTTAAATTTGTTCGTGTCTGATAGGATGTTATTCATTTTTTGTATGTATTCATTCGTGTTCATTATTACTATAGCGTTACCTTTATCTGCTTTTAGAATTTTTATGTTTCTGTCTTGTTTTAGGTTTTTAATGGAATTAATGTCTCTTTTCGTAAGGTTGTTTTTTAGTTTTCTGTTTTGTGAAATTATGTTGATAGTTTTGTAAGAAAATTCTTTGAAAAAATCGTTTAAGATGTTGTTTTTAGGTGTTTCTGGAAAATATAAATTTGCAATTTTACCTGGGAAGTTTGGCTGTTGGATGTCAATAAAATTATCTAAGTTGTCTTCTTTCTGTTTGTTGTTTTTGTTTTCTGTAGAAAGTATCACAAGTCTCCTGGCTAGGTCTTCTAAACATGTTTTGATTTCTATGGTTGGAATGTACCTTGGTGCTATTGCGAAGTTGAGTCCTTTGTTAAGTAGATGTATCTCGTCTGTGTTTAATTGTCGGTCAGATCTGTTAATTATGAGGTTGGTCAACGGTTCGTCATGTTGATGTCTTTTCTGTTCCTTACATCTTAGTTTTTCAAGTTTTTTGTTGTGGCGGATCTTTTTGTCTTTGTCATTCTTAGTATTGATTTGGTTTATGTTTCGTTGTATAAGTCCGTAAATCTCTGGTTTAATGCAACATGCTAGTTGATGGTCCAGGTTCATTTTTTGTTTTTGTAAGTGATGTAGTTCTTTGTATTTTGTGTTCAACATGGCTTTAAGTAGTTTTTTCTGTAAATTTTGGATAATGTTTGTTATACAACCCCTTCCAAACATGTGGTCAGCTTCCGGTCAGTTACCTCTTTCTTTGTGAACCTGACAATGACCGAAGAAGGTCGAAACGCTGTTCGCTCTTCTATTTAAAATATTTTCTGAACCCAAAACGAGCCGTTTTTGCATATAAAATTATTGAAGCTGATTAAAATACAATAGGTTTTGAAACCAGTCTTAATCAGTTTTCTTTTATTTTCATTTAGTTGTAGACAACATAAGTGAAAACTGAAAATATAATAGTTTAAATGAACTTTCTATCCATCATCTCACTTAAATGAAAATGAAAATTCTAACCACTGAAATGATTTCAAAATGCAACTTAAATCATTTACAAGAAGAAATTTTAACTGCAATATTAGATTTGTACAGTATTAAAATGTATTAAATAGTACATTTATGAAAATAAAAAATTATATTTAAAGTTAGGAAAGTAAACTGTTTCTTTGTTTGTGTTTAACGTCAGGAATGTAAACTGTTTCATTGTTTGTGTTTAACGTTAGGAATGTAAACTATTTTAATGTTTGTATTTAAAGTTAGGAAGGTAAACTGTTTTAATGTTTGTGTTTAACGTTAGGAATGTAAACTGTTTCATTGTTTATGTTTAATGTTAGGAATGTAAACTATTTTAATGTTTGTATTTAAAGTTAGGAAGGTAAACTGTTTTAATGTTTGTGTTTAATGATGAGATTGTAAACCATTTCATTATTTACACTGAATACTTGTTAACTACATATTTATCACTTCAGAGCTTTTCTTATAGATCTTTAAACTGGGTATATTATAGGCTTCATGAGGTCACTGCCAGCAAAGTTGTCTTTGTGAACACAGAACAAGATCTTCTGAAGTACATCCACCCAGACATACTTCCTGAGAATGTATAACTACATCCACCCAGACATACTTCCTGAGAATGTATAACTACATCCACCTTGGTATACTTCCTGAGAATGTATAACTACATCCACCCTAGCATAATTCCTGAGAATATAATAATTACATCCACCCTGACATAATTCCTTCGAATGTATAAGTACATCCACCCCGACATATTTCCCGAGAATGCACAAGTACATCCACCCCGACATACTTCCCGAGAATGCACAAGTACATCCACCCCGACATACTTCCCGAGAATGCACAAGTACATCCACCCCGACATACTTCCCGAGAATGCACAAGTACATTCACACGGACATACTTCCCGAGAATGCACAAGTACATCCACCCCGACATACTTCCCGAGAATGCACAAGTACATCCACCCCGACATACTTCCCGAGAATGCACAAGTACATCCACCCCGACATACTTCCCGAGAATGCACAAGTACATTCACACGGACATACTTCCCGAGAATGCACAAGTACATCCACCCCGACATACTTCCCGAGAATGCACAAGTACATTCACACGGACATACTTCCCGAGAATGCACAAGTACATCCACCCCGACATACTTCCCGAGAATGCACAAGTACATCCACACGGACATACTTCCTGAGAATGTGTAAGTGCATCCACCCCGACATACTTCTTGAGAAAGTTTAAACTGGTAACAAAAAGGAATTGTTCAGTTTTAAGAACTTATTTATATTGAAATTTTGCTAGCAACTTGTTGGTGGTCTGTGATTTTTTATTGTGATTCATAAGCTTGTGTTATATTTCACAGGAAATTACTAAGGTTGGACAAGAATGTTGGAAACTGTAATGTTTTATTTTTAGAAAATGTTTTAGTTTTACTTTTATTTGTACATTGTGGATCAAGCTAGTTTTGTTATTGTGCTTTCAAAACACTATATTCAAAGAAATGATTAAATTGTAAAAATATTTGTGAGCACAATTTTGTTGTAACTTGATTTAGTCAATCCACTTTTCTCACCCAAGCATTTATTTTTCAAAGTTCACCTTACTTTCATTGCAATAACTGAGGTCAAAAAGTAAAACCTCAGTCATAAAATTGGGGTATTGTCGCTTAACAAATACACATTGCATAAAGTTTATTTTCACAATTTACCAGCAATTAGGACACCTACCTGCTCAAGTAACAATCAGCAATTAGGACACCTACCTGCTCAAGTAACAACCAGTAATTAGGATGCGTACCTGTTCAAGTAATGATTAGTATTTAGTACACCTACGTGTTCATGTAAGAACCAGTAATTAGGACAACAAACTGTTCAAATAACAACAGCAATTATGACACCTACCTGTTCAAGTAAGAACCAGTAATTAGGACAGCTGTGACAAGTAACAACCAGTAATTAGGACAGCTGTGACAAGTAACAACCAGTAATTAGGACAGCTGTGACAAGTAACAACCAGTAATTAAGCAATCAAACTATTAAAAAAACACCCAGTAAGACACCTACATGTTGAAATAACTACTAATTAGGACACTAATTTGTTCAATTAATAAAGTATATAAAGATGTCAGTTTTTTATTTATTGTGATCATGCAGTGTTTGTTTTTACTATTTAAAAGATAGACGTAAATGAAAACTAAACCTAACATGATTTAGAAGTATTTATTTCACACCACATACACAGTTTTGTGATTTGACTATTTTGCTTCAAATATATACTTTATAAAATACCAAGCTTTTCAAAATAATTACATCAATGATATCATTTTGTCCAGTGGTTTGATTTTATGTATGAATTATAAATTATTTATTCTTAAATGTAGCAGTCTCATGTTCAAATATAGTTTATTTTGACAATTCTGCCACTGCTCTGTTAGCATCTCCTATGGACTGTAACAGTTTATTTAGATGGTTCTACCACTTCTCTATTAATATTTCTTATGGGCTGTAACAGTTTGTGTAGATAATTCTGACACTGCCCTGTTAATATTTCACTGCATATTGTAGTGTCATCTTTTAGTTTACATTTACCAAGATCCCAAACAGTCACACTTTAACTGTAGTATATAACATCAGAGAGCAGCTATAGCTTGTTTCAAGACCAAATATGTGGGATGTAGAGTGTGATAAAGCTTTTGGTCTTTATAAGTAATCGTAAAAGGAAGGTTAAAGTTGGTCATGTTTGGTTTTATAAGTTATCAGTAAAGAAACATTAGAGTTGGTCGTTTTTGGTCCAGTAATCAGAAAAGAAACTCGAGTTGGTCGTGTTTGGTCCGGTAATCAGAAAAGAAACTCGAGTTGGTCGTTTTTGGTCCGGTAATCAGAAAAGAAACTCGAGTTGGTCGTGTTTGGTCCGGTAATCAGAAAAGAAACTCGAGTTGGTCGTGTTTGGTCCAGTAATCAGAAAAGAAACTCGAGTTGGTCGTGTTTGGTCCGGTAATCAGAAAAGAAACTCGAGTTGGTCGTGTTTGGTCTTTATAGTAATTATAAAAGTTTAAGTTTAACCTGTATGAAACTACTTATGTAAAAGATACATGATTTGTGACTGGCATACATGACTTATGTACAAGATATATGATCCTGTACAACTTATCTAGCAGCTACATATTTTAAAATTTTGGTTCAGTGAATCTAATCAGATTTTTTCTGATCTCTTATTTATTCAAGTTGAAACTTAAAACATATGATTATAGAGAAATGATAAAGTGAGTCGTCATTTTACTTAGTTTATTAGACTAATTTGTGATGATTTATGGTATTACTTCAAGTGGAAAGGATGAGAGATATGAAAAGAGATTTGTTTTAATTTATATCAAACTACAGTAAATGATCAATACAGCCGGATAAAGTGTTTTTTTACTGTAGTTTATATAATGTGAAGTTTAAAAAAATGATCAGTGGAATGTTGCATATAGATTTTACTATAGTTTAAATAATGTGAAGTTAAAGGAAATGATCAGTAGAGTCTGATAAAGTGAGATTTTACTATAGTTTTAATTATTTAAAGTTAAAGGAAATGATCAGTAGTGTCTGATAAAGTGAGATTTTAATCTTGTTTTACTTGCATGAAGTTAAAGGAAATGATCAATAGATTCTGATAAAGTGAGATTTTACTTAAATTTTAATTATTTAAAGTTAAAGGAAATGATCGTGAGAGTCTGATAAAGTGAGATTTTACTATAGTTACACGAAGTTAAAGGAAATGATCAGTGGAGTCTGATTAAGTGAGATTTTAATCTTGTTTTACTTGTGTGAAGTTAAAGGAAATGATCAGTAGATTCTGATAAAGTGAGATTTTATTAAAGTTTCAGATAAGTAAACTGAGCTTTAGAAATTTGAGGAAACAAGATAATCGTGTGTTCAAGAAACACAACATTTATTCACGACCTGATGACACCTTTAATGGTATAACCATGTTTGTGAATTAAGTTGTATTTGTGACTTGTTTTACTCATGAGGGTGTCATCAGGTTGTGACTAAGTGTTTTATTTGTGGGATATACAGTTATCTTGTTTTCTGCAATTCTTTAATTATGGAATATCTCTATGTATTGCCAGTTTGAAGTGTTAGTTATATAAAGCTTAACTGTAATTTGAATATGTTGAGAAATATGAACGAGTTGTAACACATGTTAATAACTGTTTTCATTTAAATCCAATGTAACTGATAATTAAAGTAATTTTATTATTTTAGATTAAATTGGGTCACAGTGAACTAAAATAAACCTTCAAGCTGTATTTATGTAATATCATCATATTTCAATATGTAATATTTGTGTCTACAGATACACCTGCCTACCATTACTATCTTCAGGATGTTCTGTGTTACATTTAAGATTCATATAAAATTAGGGAGTGTGGAATAATAACGATGTTTTGAAAACACTATACCAATTTATTTAGCTAATTCTTTGCATCATTCTAGTTCACATCTTTCAACAGACATACAGGCTGACATAACATCCACACACATTAACTGTATGTATTTCATACAGTTATGACAGAAAGTGTTTGTACCCCTGTGTCCCGAGTGGTTTTTTGTTTATAACTTAAAAAGTATCACAATCAGGCTAAGAGAAGTATAATATATTATAAAATATATTAGAAGCACAATTGAGGTATGCAAGAAAGTGTGTAGATAAACTCTTTCCTTATTGGAAGAGTATTCTTTGGTCAGACGAGACCAAAATTGAGCTTTTCGGCCACAATGATGTTCGCTATATATTCCGTAAGAAGGAGGAATGAAATCTTCCAAAGAACATCGTCACTACAATTAAACACGGAGGTGGCTTGATCATGCTATGGGGTCCCTTCAGCTCTTCTGGTGTAGGCAGTCTTCACTGCATCAACAGAATCATGAGAAAAGAATTGTACGTTGATATATTAGGCACTTATATCGAGAATGATACTCGGAACTTGTGGCTTGGGCATCAGTGGATCTTCCAGTACAACAATGGAAGAAACATATTAGCGTTCTGGAGTGGCCATCACAGTCATCCGATCTCAAACCAATTGAAAACATTTGGCATGAGTTGAAGACCAGGGTTCTTCAGCATCATCCGAAAAACTTGCAAGAGTTGGAGGCTTTCTTAAAGAAGAATGGAAGAAAATACCAGTCGAGTGCTGTCAAACGATCATGGAGGGCTATTTGGAGAGATTGCACCAAGTAATTCACCTGAAAGGCCACACAACTGACCATTAAAGTAGACGCACAAACACTTTCTGCTCTGCCTATGTTTGGTTATTTATTTATAAACAGTTTATTTGGCATTCAATTTACATAAAAATTTATGTAGATCTGTGTTAGTATAATATTTATAACATACTTTACTTTCATTATCTTAATCGTGATACTTTTTAAGTTATGAGGAAACAACTACTCAAGATGCAGGAGTACAAACACTTTCTCTCATAACTATCTGTCAGCAAACAGACTGACATAACTTCCACACATGCATATTTACTGTTTGTAATTCATATCTGTCAACAAACTCACAGTCTGGCATAACCTCCACACTCACACATCAACTATTCCAATTTCATGTCTGTGAACAATCACACAAATTGTTATAACATCCACAAACACACAGATTATCTCTTTCTAATTCATATCTGTCAACAAACAGATTGGCATAACTTTCACACACAGAGAATAACTAATTGTAGCTCATATATGTGAACAAACATATAGACTGACGTAACTTCAACACATTCATATTAACTGTTTCCAGTTTGTATCTGTCAACGAACATCAGACTGACATAACCTTCACAAATTAACTGTTTTCTACTTCATATCAGTGCAGATAGCTCTCTAGTAGTTTTGCACAAAATTAAAAAAGAAACAAACAATCTACTTCATCTCTGTCAACACATCGACTGACATAACTTGAACACACAGATTAACTAGTTGTAGTTCATATTTATCAACAAACATACAGGCTGACATAACTTCCACACACAGGTTAAATGTTTCAATTTCATATCTGTGAACTATCATAACATCCACACACACACACACAGATTAACTTTTGGAGTTCATATCTGTTAACAAGCATACAGACTCACATACCTTCCACACACACACAAATGCAAATTAACTGTTTTTCTTCAATATCTGTCAACAAACATTCACACTGACATATCTTCCACTCAAACACAGATTAATTGTTTCTAGTTCATATCTGTTAACAAACATACAGGTTACATAACATTCACATACACAGATTAACTGATAGTAGTTCATATCTGTCAACACACATATTCTGACATAACTTCCACACCTACACACAGATTATCTCTTTCTTCTTCACATTTGTCAACAAACAGAAAGGCTGACATAACTTCAAGATACACAGATTATCTCTTTCTAGTTCATATCTGTCAACAAACATACATACTGCCATAACTTCCACACTCACAGAGATTAGCTGTTTGTTGTCCTTATCTGTCAATAAACATATAGAGTGACATAACTTACACACATACACGCAGATTAACTCTTTCTTTATTTCAAACTTTTGTTTTAACTGTTCTTTAGATTATTTCAAATTCTTTATTTGTGGTCACTAATTTAAAATACTGGAATATTACTAAATAGTCACTGTCTATAGGAAAAGTCTCATCTGTTTATAAGTACTACCAAAGGTGAACTGACAGTTAAACTTAATATAACCTCTGATTAATGGTGATTTGAACTCATAATTAGCTTTAATATAAGTTATTAATAATGAAGTGAACTGACACTTAACATTGTCAGTTGCATACAATTAGAACTTGTGTTCTTTTAAAGTCGAATAGGAAAACTTGTTTACTCTTTTCCTTCAGCCCCCCAATGGCTCAGCGGTATGTCTGCGGACTTGCACTCTAAAATCCGGGTTTTGATACCCGTGGTGGGCAGAGCACAGATAGCCCATTGTGTAGCTTTGTGCTTAATTCCAAAACAACAACAACTTTTCCTTCATGATATCATAGATTGGTTAAGGATTATTTCAAATATGACTGACATGTCTCAATTGTAGTAGGAATGACTAGCTGTTTGGTGTGCTGTTTGGAAAATAACCTCTTGTGGCCCCTGGTTATCACAAAGGAAGTTACATACACAGTTTTTTGTTTTCTCTGAAGTGATCATGTGCCACTTTATGTGTTTTGGTGACAGAGTACGTACACAATTTTTTGTGGTCTCTAAAGTGATCATGTGCAACTTTATGTGTTTTGGTGACAGAGTACGTACACAATTTTTTGTCGTCTCTAAAGTGATTATGTGCCACTTTACGTGTTTTGGTGACAGAGTAACATTAGCCAAGTCATATATGTTTTTATGGCAGTGCAGAACCATATCTAGTTTATTTAGCCAAACAGTATTAACGGTGACTTCTTGTCTGCACAATTATCAAATAAACAACAGATTATAAAGATTTAAACATTACAGATTTCCTTGTTTTATAATAACTTTGTTATGGTTTGTCAGTTATATTTTCTACGTGCATGTAATTTGGCAATGTTCTGAAAGTATTGTAAAAACTTAATATATTTAATTTTGAAAGTAAAAAAAATCTGATGTATTTCTATCTTACAAATTGATCTTAAAGAAAATAAACTACAACATTTTATGACTTTAGTTAACTGAAATAAAGTTATTTTAGGAAGCAAAAAATTCATAGTTGTGTCAGATATCTAATCAACATGTTATTACAGACTGTGTGGTGTGTTAAATATCTAATCAACATGTTATTACAGACTGTGTGATTGTGTTAAATATCTAATCAACATGTTATTACAGACTGTGTGATTGTGTTAAATATCTAATCAACATGTTACTACAGACTGTGTGATTGTGTTAAATATCTAATCAACATGTTACTACAGACTGTGTGATTGTGTTAAATATCTAATCAACATGTTACTACAGACTGTGTGATTGTGTTAAATATCTAATCAACATGTTACTACAGACTGTGTGATTGTGTTAAATATCTAATCAACATGTTACTACAGACTGTGTGATTGTGTTAAATATCTAATCAACATGTTATTACAGACTGTGTGATTGCGTTAAATATCTAATCAACATGTTACTACAGACTGTGTGATTGTGTTAAATATCTAATCAACATGTTATTACAGACTGTGTGATTGTGTTAAATATCTAATCAACATGTTACTACAGACTGTGTGATTGTGTTAAATATCTAATCAACATGTTACTACAGACTGTGTGATTGTGTTAAATATCTAATCAACATGTTACTACAGACTGTGTGATTGTGTTAAATATCTAATCAACATGTTATTACAGACTGTGTGATTGTGTTAAATATCTAATCAACATGTTACTACAGACTGTGTGATTGTGTTAAATATCTAATCATGTTATTACAGACTGTGTGATTGTGTTAAATATCTAATCAACATGTTACTACAGACTGTGTGATTGTGTTAAATATCTAATCAACATGTTACTACAGACTGTGTGATTGTGTTAAATATCTAATCAACATGTTACTACAGACTGTGTGATTGTGTTAAATATCTAATCAACATGTTACTACAGACTGTGTGATTGTGTTAAATATCTAATCAACATGTTATTACAGACTGTGTGATTGTGTTAAATATCTAATCAACATGTTACTACAGACTGTGTGATTGTGTTAAATATCTAATCAACATGTTACTACAGACTGTGTGATTGTGTTAAATATCTAATCAACATGTTATTACAGACTGTGTGATTGTGTTAAATATCTAATCAACATGTTACTACAGACTGTGTGATTGTGTTAAATATCTAATCAACATGTTACTACAGACTGTGTGATTGTGTTAAATATCTAATCAACATGTTACTACAGACTGTGTGATTGTGTTAAATATCTAATCAACATGTTATTACAGACTGTGTGATTGTGTTAAATATCTAATCAACATGTTACTACAGACTGTGTGATTGTGTTAAATATCTAATCAACATGTTATTACAGACTGTGTGATTGTGGTTAAATATCTAATCAACATGTTACTACAGACTGTGTGATTGTGTTAAATATCTAATCAACATGTTACTACAGACTGTGTGATTGTGTTAAATATCTAATCAACATGTACTACAGACTGTGTGATTGTGTTAAATTCTAATCAACATGTACTACCAGACTGTGTGATTGTGTTAAATATCTAATCAACATGTTACTACAGACTGTGTGATTGTGTTAAATATCTAATCAACATGTTACTACAGACTGTGTGATGTGTTAAATATCTAATCAACATGTTACTACAGACTGTGTGATTGTGTTAAATATCTAATCAACATGTTACTACAGACTGTGTGGTGTGTCGAACATTTAAACAATATGTTAGCATAGATTACATGGTTGTGTTAAATATCTAATCAACATGTTATTACAGACTGTGTGATTGTGTTAAATATCTAATCAACATGTTACTACAGACTGTGTGATTGTGTTAAATATCTAATCAACATGTTATTACAGACTGTGTGATTGTGTTAAATATCTAATCAACATGTTACTACAGACTGTGTGATTGTGTTAAATATCTAATCAACATGTTACTACAGACTGTGTGATTGTGTTAAATATCTAATCAACATGTTACTACAGACTGTGTGATTGTGTTAAATATCTAATCAACATGTTACTACAGACTGTGTGATTGTGTTAAATATCTAATCAACATGTTACTACAGACTGTGTGATTGTGTTAAATATCTAATCAACATGTTACTACAGACTGTGTGATTGTGTTAAATATCTAATCAACATGTTACTACAGACTGTGTGATTGTGTTAAATATCTAATCAACATGTATACAGACTGTGTGATTGTGTTAAATATCTAATCAACATGTTACTACAGACTGTGTGATTGTGTTAAATATCTAATCAACATGTTATTACAGACTGTGTGATTGTGTTAAATATCTAATCAACATGTTACTACAGACTGTGTGATTGTGTTAATATCTAATCAACATGTTACTACAGACTGTGTGATTGTGTTAAATATCTAATCACATGTTACTACAGACTGTGTGATTGTGTTAAATATCTAATCAACATGTTACTACAGACTGTGTGATTGTGTTAAATATCTAATCAACATGTTACTACAGACTGTGTGATTGTGTTAAATATCTAATCAACATGTTACTACAGACTGTGTGATTGTGTTAAATATCTAATCAACATGTTATTACAGACTGTGTGATTGTGTTAAATATCTAATCAACATGTTACTACAGACTGTGTGATTGTGTTAAATATCTAATCAACATGTTACTACAGACTGTGTGATTGTGTTAAATATCTAATCAACATGTTACTACAGACTGTGTGATTGTGTTAAATATTTAATCAACATGTTATTACAGACTGTGTGATTGTGTTAAATATCTAATCAACATGTTACTACAGACTGTGTGGTGTGTCGAACATTTAAACAATATGTTAGCATAGATTACATGGTTGTGTTAAACATCAAAACAATATGTTACTACAAACTGTGGGTCAGTTGATTGGTGAGTTTGGTGTTCTTCGCTGCCTAGCAAGAAGGCTATCTGTGTCATTCATTTCATAAAAAGTTAAAATTAAGGGAAAAGTATCAAAATTCGTAAAAGGAATCAGAGTAAAACAGGTTTAATTTTTGAACTATAATTTAGACATCATGAAATCCAATTTCTATATCCAGTGTATAGCAGTAAGAGAGCTAGTTCAATAATACTAGTTTTAAAGGATATTCTGTAGCCCAAGTTGAATGGTCATAATTTGTCAGACGACTGACAGGTAAATACAAATATGAGCGTTATTCACATTTCTGGTCATGGTTTTGAGTTATGTGGCATTACGGCCATCTTCAGAAAGTAAAGTAGTAGAAGTTTTAAAAGACTGTCTCTAGTATAACTAATTATTACAACTCCCCAGGATGACTGACAGGTCGGTTACCTGAAGTTGGCTTTTTGAGTCCTGGTTGAGTTATTTTACGTTTTGGTCATTTTCTGTTTTCGTATTGTACTAGTTGTATTTCAAAAAGGAATCATAAAAAAGGTCTAATTTATGAATTAAAAGCTTAAATAGTGTTAAAAAGGCCAGTGGTCTTTAAAATACTAAAAACATTACCAAGGTGGACAGTGTCACCATCACAAATAACACTAACATTATCAACAAATCTTCGGACAGAACATTTTTAAAATAGTGCCATTGTTGAGAGTTGTAATAATGGCAAGAAAGTAAAATGTGGCTTATTGTGACCCGAGTGTTACACAAACAACGCATTGGTGCATCAGTTTCACATAAAAGAAAATGAGTTAAAAAACTGTGGCCAGTGCATGGTCTAGTTAGAACAACTTTCTATTTCCGATTCTCATGGAAATAATACGACCAAAGTCCAATAATGAATTTTATTTGGAAAAGCTTATTTTCACGTTTGTCATTCAAAATCGACTGGCACAGAGCTGAGCCTTGAATACATGACCACAGTCCACGTATGGAACAGGCACAGCGGTGATAGTGCCAGAGTAGATAGATTTAGCTGCAGTGTTGATGAGCTCTTTCCCACAAATACCAACATGGACTGGTATCCAGAAGAGCTGAATAGAAGCAGATTTTTTAAAAAAATGAGCCAGTTGTTTTTGAATATGAGAAAGAATAGGGTGACAACTGATGTGAAGCGATTCCAGTACTATCAGAGAGCTAAGTGAATCATTATAAATAGTACAGTTCGTGATTGAGGGCAAGAGAAAAGGTGTGCAATTCAGCAGTGAACACAGAAACTGTAGAGGGGATTCTGTATGCAACCACTGAGCCACAACAAACCATAGCAGAGCCCACACAGTCAACTGATTTTGAAACATTTGTATAAATAGGTATGGAAGGATGGTTCGAAAGATGTTCAGTGAATAACAGACCGTATTTCCAATCATGAATGTCTGCCTTTTTCAGATGACTCATGGAAAGGCCACATTTCAGAATATTAATTAGCTGTGGTGGATGAGCTGATCTGTACATACTCTTATGTCATCCAAAGATAGACCCAATTCATCCAACTGTACCCAGAGAGAAAGGATAGAAACAGTGGCAGACCATCTGCTATAAAAAAATATGGCCCACTGAGGAAGAAAAACACAACCTCATGCGAGATGCTGTGGTAAAGATCGAAGTTTTTAAGCATATATTAAAGACAGTTGCAAACGACAAAAGTGTAGAGTGGGTTCATGGGGTTCCATGTACAAACTCTGCACTGGAGAAGTGTGAAAGGACTGTGCAGAACCAATATCCCTAAGGGTGAACAAGGTTCAACATTTTCAAAGCTGAAGTCCTGACAGCCATATACTAGAGACCCGTAGTCTAGTTTTGATCAAATAAGGGCATGATAGATTTTTAGCGTGGAACATCGATCTGTCCTGAAGAGATGGAAGAGAGGACATGGAGGATGTTCAGTGTCCTTGTACATTTGGCACGTAGCTGCTTGATGTGAGGACTAAAAATCAGCTTACAGTGAAAGGAAAGCCCCGAAAACTTTGCCTCGGAGATCACAGGAAGCACAGCTTCACCAACATGGAGTTCAGTACAGGATGAATACCCAGTTAACAGCAAAAGTACGTGCAAACAGTTTTCGAGAGAAAGGTCGAAACCGTTCGCTGTGGTCTACATCAATAAATGATTGAGGGCAGTCTGTAGCTACTGCTCATTATGCTTCATATCTGATGACTGACACGAGATGTAGAAGTCGTCGACAAAGAACCTTTGCAACTATAGAGGTAGTTGTCCACTGATGCCATTAATTTTTATAATGAAAAGTGTGACACTCAAGATAAAACCATGAGGTACTCCAAGCTCCTTTGGAAAAGGATAGGAAAGGGTTGAACCCACAAGGACCTGAAATTGCCGATTCATTAAAAATGTTTAATAAAAATCGGTAAACTGCGACGCAACCCATGTGAGAAGAAATCTCGCACGATGCCATACCATTACGTATTCTCCTAAGCTTTCTCAAGGTAAAAAAATACAGAACAAAATGTCATTTTTGGAAAGTTTCCCTGATTGGTGTTTCAAATCGAATAAGGTGGTCCATGGTAGAGTTCTGTTTTCTAAACCCACACTGAGTAGGTGAGAGGAGGATGTTTGATTCGAGGAACCAAACAAGATGAGCATTAATTATCCTCTAAGATTTTACAGAGACAGCTCGTCAAAGCAATTGGACGGTAATTCAAAGAAATCTTTGGATCTTTCCCAAGTTTAGGAAAAGGGAATACATTAGCATGGCGTCAAGCCTTGGAAAAAACAATCGCAAGAGAGGCAGGAAAGAGATGGCACACCATCTCGTAATGACTCATCAGGTCAGACTAATCGTTCTGCAAGATCGATGAAGAGCAAGCTTGAGGTCCACCAATGTAAGATTATAGTCATAGAGACGATCAGCTTAAAAGGAAAGAGGCAATCTTTCTGCCAGTGTTTTGATGGCTGAGAACATGAGGGATAAAACAGAAGAGCTAGATGCGTAAGAAAAGCTTTTTACCAAGAGTATTGGTGATGCTCTGGGTACCAGTAACTACCTGGCCATCACAAAACAAGATTGAAAGGGGACAGAAGTATAGTGGCCAATAACCTTTCGAAATTTGTCACACATGACTTTTGATATGGTGATAGAAGAAATGCTTGAAGTGTATTTAATCCAGGATTCCTTCTGGCTTTTACGTCTAACCTGCCAAGCTTGTGCATGGGCCTGCTGAAATGTAATGTGGTTTAAAATATGGGATATCTACGGAAGGTATTCCAAGCCTGTTTTTGAGCTTTTCTTGTCATGTGGCAAGCAGGATTCCATCAAGGTCGAGGTTATTGTCAGAAACGTATCGAGGTTTTAGGAATACACCTAGTAGCTGCCTGGATAACACAGTCAGTTACTGCTGCCACACAGTCTTCTATCGATGGCAGGATCAAGTTCTGAAAGAGTGGTGAAACAAGGCTTGTTAGCCTGGTCCAAATTCCATCGAGGCACACGGGTCGAGTGGCATAAATTTGGCCAGTCTCTCTTAAAATGATCACTGTCTCGTGGATTACCGTTGGCCCTCCAATAAAAGTAAGTTAAAAGTGAAGGGGAGCAGATAGACAGTTCTATAGCAGTAAAAGACTGAGGAGGTGAATGAAAATAAGTATAAGAACCAGTATTGAAGAGAGACAGGTTGTGGTCCAAGAACACACGTTCTGTGACACGACCCTTCTCATCAACACTAGCAAAAGGGATTATGTCCATTAAAATCGCTCAGTAGTAAAATGGGTGATGATAACTGCTCAGTGAGGGCATCAGGGTTTGACTGATTATAGATATCTTCAGGAAGCAAATAGAGAGAACAAATAGTGATGGTACGACCCAAGGAAACACGGATGCCTACAGCCTCTAACAGAGTATCAAGTGACAAGGACAGGGTGGGCACACCCTGATCAACCAACAATACCACCCCACCATGCACTCGTCCATCACACTGCCTGTCGTTTCTGTACAAGGAAGATTGCAGAAAGATGAGAGTATCAGTCGGTTTGAGAAACGTTTCCTGAACACACAGGATGGTAAGAATCAATCAACTCCTTAATGTCATCGAAAACCTCGACGATTCCACTGGATCAGAGTGGCCATTGTTATTTATGTGGAGAAGAATGTAGCAGTTAGATATTCTGTTTGCGACCACGTTTTTTTGTTTATTGGACGAAGATTTATTAACCTCCATGGACTGTGTGATTAGGTTAAATATCTAAACAATGTTTCTATGGACTGTGTGGTTGTGTTAAACATTAAAGAGCATGTTACAACAGAACGTGTGGTTATTTTAAACAATATATTAGTATAGACTGTTTAGTTGTGTTAAACATTGTGTAAATACAGAGTGTGTGATTGTGTTAAACAATTAAACAATATTACTTCAGACTGCGTAGCTAAATTTAACATTTAAGCTTTGTTATTACAGACTGGTTGTGTTAAATATTTAAACAACATGTTACTACAGACTGTGTGGTTGTGTTAAATAATATTACCACGAACTGTGTGGTTGTCTTAAATGTTTAAACATGTTACTACAGACTGTGTGGTTGTGTTAAACAAATAAAGAACATGTTTCTATGGACTGTGTGGTTACGTTAAACATCTAAACAATGTTAGTACTGTCTGTGTGGTAGTGTTAAACGTATAAACCGTGTTTCTACAGACTGCGTACTTGTATTAAACATATAAAATATGTTACTACAAGCTGTCGTGTGTTAAGTATTTAAACAATGTTACTACAGACTGCGTAGTTGAATTCAGCATTTAAGTTTTGTTATTACAGACTGTGTGGTTGTGTCAAATATTTAAACTACATATATTCAAACAATATGTTACTTCAGACTGTGTGATTGTGTTGAACAATTAAAGAACATATTACTACGGACTGTTTGATTGTGTTAAATATCTAAATGTTACTACGTGCTGTGTGGTTGTCTAAAACATTAAAACTGTGTTATTACAGAATGTATGATTCTATTAAACTTTGTAGTAACATTATTTAATCTGTGCTATTACAGATTGTGTGGATGTGTTAAATATTAAAACTATGTTACTACAAACTGGTTGTATTAAACATTTAAAAATGTTAGTACATACTGTGTGGTTGTGTTAAACATTTAAACAACATGTTACTACAAACTGTGGTTGTATTTAACACTTAAAGAACATGTTACTACGAATTGTGTGGTTGTGGTAAACATATAACAATGTTACTACAGACTGTGTAGTTGTATCAAACATTTAAACTATTACTACAAGCTGTTTCGTGTGTTAAATATTTAAACAATATGCTACAACAGACTTTGTGGTTGTGTTAGCAATTTAAAATCATGTTGTTACAGACTATGGTTGTGTTGAAATTTTAAACAAGTTGTTATTACGGAATGTGTGGTTGTGTTGAACACATGAACATTGTGGTTATACGGTCTGTTATCTGAAGTTACACTCAAGCAGTGTAAGGCTGTAGTAAACAATTTAAACAGTATGCTGCCATAAATGTGAGTTTAATTGTATATCTGAAATTAAATACGATATTATTTCAAAACTGTGTCGTTAATACGTTTTTAAGAGTCCGGGAAATAATGTTAAGTGAAAAGAACATAATTATTGTGTTATTACGAGCTTTATACACACACACACACACATACGATCGAGGTTTTGATATGTTCCAATGGTTAGGACTCGCAGTCTGCATGTTGCGTCATTGAGATGTTTTGCTGAAAGTGCTGATCTGTGCTTTCAACCTCCAAGGGTTTTACTAACACGGTCTGCAAAGTGTTGGGTTAGAAAGCCATCAAACGTGTTTGCCCTTTCAGCTGCGGAGGCGTTATTATGTGACGGTCAATCCCATTATTCGTTGGTAATTTATATCTGAATGAAATTAAATGAATAAAGAAAATCGTGAGGTAGGACTGCGTTAAAAGCAGCAAATCCCAACATGTGTTTAATTAATCA
This sequence comes from Carcinoscorpius rotundicauda, assembly GCA_011833715.1. Lineage (NCBI taxonomy): Eukaryota > Metazoa > Arthropoda > Merostomata > Xiphosura > Limulidae > Carcinoscorpius > Carcinoscorpius rotundicauda. The sequence continues at coordinate 90,048,136 of CM022398.1, forward strand.
AAAAATATTCAAGCCATAAACCAAAACACATTAAAATGATTTTTTTAAAAAAGGGGTTCTAGGATACAAGCTACAACTTGAGATTATGAAATGTATCCTAGGTTTCGTAGGTGACTACGGAAGTAGGACTCCGTTGCAGTGGGGATAAACTATCTATACTCTTCAAAAAAAGAAAGGCAAAATGTGAGACAACTTGTTAACACATTTATTCTGGGTAGTTCTGTATGACACGTGTGAAACTGCTGAACATGCAAAGGCGAAGTCCACGCTCACAAGTTGAAGTTTAACGTCAATAACGAGTATGTCCTCCGTGAGCATCAATAACTGCTTGTTATCTCCTGCCCATGGGAGCAATGAGATGACGAATCACATCCTGTGGAATGGCTGTTGCAAGCTGAGGTAGAGTCTGCGGTTGAGGTTGTCGCCGTCGCAGACGTTGGTCCAACTCGTCCCAAAGATGTTCGATGGGGTTTAAATCTAGTGATCTGGAGGGCCAGAGAAGAACGTTTATGTTGTGGTGTATCAAGAAGACTGGTGAGTCGGGCGTTGTCATGTTGAAAAACGTCAACGTTTACCATGATGGGTTGCACATGGGGCCTAAGAATCTCGTCGACGTATCGTTGAGCCCTAAGATTCCCTTGAATGTGCAAAAGGTCTGTTCTGGCATTGTAGGCAATGGCAGCCCACATCATGATGCTGCCACTACTGTTACGTTTATTTTTGTTTGTTTTATATGTAGACTGAACGCAACAGAAAGACACAGATAACAGCTTGTATAATTTATTACAGTAAACTATAATATATATGACAGATGTAACATAAATTACATAACAACAATGACAGATATTAAGTTTAAACCTTCAAAATTAATTAGAATACAAAATGGTACTGGCCTTATCTAATAATATGATCTAGAATGAAATTCCAAAAGTCCAGATTAGAAATCCAAAATTCCAGTCTAGGATGTGAATTTGGTCCCACGAAGAAATTTCGAAGTTTGAATGGAGAATGACAAAGTTTATTTTACGGTGTTTTCGATGAATGTTTCAACTTGTCGTTTTCTGCTTCGGTCTCCCCTAAACAGTCCTGTACGTGTTGATTTCTAGTATAACCAGTAATTCGAATGAATCGCAAAGATGACGAAACAAAATCACAGCTTCTGTAGGTCTAGCTCTTGTCACAAATTCAAGTTGAATAAACACACAGTAAACGTTGAAAATTTCTCAAACGAATGACTGACTCTTCTTTTTCTTCTCTCTCTTTGCGTCACCGTCTTTTTATACTAGTAGGCCTACTTTTCTCGAACATTCGCCGTAACTTCCACAGAGTAATCTGCGCATGTCTGTTTTTGCACGAGACTTGTCGTATAGACACTAGGCCACCAAACATTTCCATTTATAGTCATATATTTGATCTACCTAATTCTAGAAATTTCTAAATGTTATTTTAAATGAATAACAACATATTTTATTGGTTTAAACTTTGAAATAATAATATAAACAACAACATGGCATTTCAAAGCTTTATACATAACACCACCAAATCTTGTGCGGGCGTGGTCACACGAGGTCTGCCAGATCGTGGAGGGTCACAAGTTGATCCACGTTGTTGGTGATGATTCCATAGCCTTGTGATGGTGCTTGGAAGGACATTCATAGCTCTGGCAACATCTGATCGAGATTCGCCTGCTTCCAAGTGACCAATGGCGTTGTGCTTCAGTCAGTCTCGGTGTAACTGAATTGCGTGTCGGTGGCTTAACACTGAGCTATGGAAACCGAGAACCCGTCACTTTTATAGGATTTTGCACATGTTGCACTTGCAGAACTTTTATTGTCATTTTGGTCTAACAATCAGTGCCTTAACACATGTAACATCACATACTCTGAGCTAGTAACGTTATTACATATATTTCTCTTTAAAATAAAAAATATTCCTTTTGCGTTTCTTGTTTTCAAGAGTATATTAGTTTCGAATTCAATTCGCTAGTATCGCGTAACAAAAAATATTTTGATTCCAAATTTATTGTTTACCCTCCTTACTTAGTAACATGCCATACCCATGTATTGTAACCATCTTAACTTCACAGTTATTCAGATGTATTTCACCCACCTTGCAATGTAATGTTTCATATAAGTATTACAAACATTATAACTTCACAGTTATTCAGATATTTTATACCCTTCTTACTTAGCAATGTACCATAACCATCTGTTATGAACATTATATCTTCATAGTTATTTAGATATTGTAAAATTTGTAATACATTACAATACGAAAATCATTAGTTAATGGATTTAATGAAAACAAATTTGATAAAATTATTCAGTAATAAATATAGGAGTGTATTAAATAAATACACAGAAAAGAAAATCAGATACTTTGTATCAAAAATTACTAAAAATTTTAGTTAAAAATAAGGCCATTTAAGAACTTGGCACAACTTTTGTTTGTTTGTTTTGGAATTTCGCACAAAGCTACTCGAGGGTTATCTGTGCTAGCCGTCCCTAATTTAGCAGTGTAAGGGAAGGCAGATAGTCATCACCACCCACCGCCAACTCTTGGGCTACTCTTTTACCAACGAAAAGTGGGATTGACCGTCACTTTATACACCACCACGGCTGGGAGGGCGAGCATGTTTAGCGCGACGCGGGCGCGAACTCGCGACCCTCGGATTGCGAGCGCACGCCTTAACGCGCTCGGCCAGGCACAACTTAATTTTGATGCACACGTTAACTCGCATATATAACAGTCAGGGTAATCTACCATTTTACTGATGTGTTAATTGGTGCCTCTACAATATTGAGGACAGGAATGGTAACTTCAAGAAGTAAGTTTTATCTTACGTACCCCAAAATGGTAGTACCTTATTTTCACTTTTTATTTATTTTTTGCATCTTTTTATGTTTATATTTTTCTTATTCTAACTTGGGAGAACAGTCACCTTCCCACAAGTGTATGCAGGCAGTGAAGGGTGACATTGTGGGGTCGAGCACCAAAATCTCGCTTTTCTAATTTTCTTATGTGAGACTAGCGAATTGAAGATTAAGACTGATACATAGTGTATCCCCACCACAATGTGGGTCTTACTTCCGCAGTCACCTTCAAAACATAGGATACATTTTATAATCCCACACTGTAGCTCTTATCCTAGAATCCTTTTTAAAAAAACAAGTGCAGCGTATTTACATTTTTTTAATGTCGTGTTAACGTGTTTTGGTTTATATGGCTATGATATATATATATATATATATATATACTAAAAATATCTGTTTGTACAATATCTAATTACCATTAGGTTACTGGACCAATCTCAACGAAACTGATTAAGATGATAATCAGAAATAATTAGTCTTAATGGCGAGGTTCCAAATCATATTCACAGATGACGCTACATCCTTTCACCAAACTAAGCTGTATGAAACTTGTTATGATACAACATACGCACATTTTGCGGGGCAGGCATACAAATTTCTTGAGTTTCTCAAGAAATGGAGCAGCATTCTGTCTGGATAAATACGATGAAACAGATGGTCGTTAATACTGCAAGGAAAGGTAAACTACATTTTATACCATAACATTAAGTATGAAGGTAAACTACATTTTATACCATAACATTAAGTATGAAGGTAAACTACATTTTATACCATAACATTAAGTATGAAGGTAAACTACATTTTATACCATAACATTAAGTATGAAACTGATATGAAGAGCTGTTCTTATTAAGTTATACCAACTTCCTAAGTTTGACCTATGACCCAACAACTTTCAAGCGTAAGACATAAGCCGACAATTAATTATTTATTTTAAAAGTGTGAAAGGGCATCATCGACTGGGTGTTGAAAATCTGTAACAGAAAGTACACCTATCACCATTTCTTTTACTGCTACAAAGTCACCTGACCGTGTAAACCATCTTTCAAGGATGTATGTACTGAGTTTTTAAACCTTATACACAACCGTGGGTAAAGTAATAATGAATTCTGTAGCAATAGATACTTAAAAATAAATTGTGTGAATGTTAGGATTTTTTTGTGTATTTATCAAACATCCCACCCTTAACTTCGTAACACGAACATAGGATGGGTACTCAACGTGTATCACATAATATTAACGACTTCTACAACAATGCAGGTTTTATATATCCTAAATACGATGTTGCTTTCCTCTGATATATAGTGAAGATCCTTCATGGATAAACCTACACTTGTTGACATTCGTATTGTCAGACTCCCTAACGTTCACTATAACACGATTCTTCAGAAACATACGAGGCGTTACGATAAGACCAAGCATATAACAGATTGTTAGAGCAGTGTTTACTCTTCCGGTTAAGACTATGGTTCTACACTATTTACAATGTGTTATACGAGTGTTTACTCTTCTGGTTTTACGATGTCTCATACCAGTGTTTATTCTTCCGGTGAAGACGGTGGTTCTACAATGTGTTATACCAGTGTTTACTCTTCTGGTTTTACAATGTCTCATACCAGTGTTTATTCTTCCGGTGAAGACGGTAGTTCTACAATGTGTTATACCAGTGTTTACTCTTCTGGTTTTACAATGTCTCATACCAGTGTTTATTCTTCCGGTGAAGACGGTGGTTCTACAATGTGTTATACCAGTGTTTACTCTTCCGGTGAAGACACTAGTTCTACACTGTTTGGAAGCTCCATTATATATGAAAGTTCTTCATCGAAAGGAACTGAAGCAAAACGCACCTTCAGAATAAGGAATTCTAGTAGTGTTACACTGTCGAAAATCCACTAAGAAATAAATATATAATAATTATTAAACATGTTGTAAGGTTTTTTCTGTAGTACAAGGCCACTGTGATAGGATATGCAACGCGTTGAGATGAAGTGTGACTAACCCTATGTACATCCAGTTGATGGATATTTAACCCTAAGCCATTCCACATGCTTCCCACGTTACACTGTTATTACATGTGTTCTTATAAGAACTTGAGAAAAATACTGAGTCTTAGTTAAAGAAAAAACTGTGTAGCTCGATAACAATTAATGTTTATGGATACGAGTCCCTGTCTTCAACAGCAATGTTCATCACTTTAAGGAGGTGTGGTATATTAGGTGTGGATTTTTAACATGGAAAATACGTGCCCTAAATGTTTATATAAGGATGGGACGACTTCATTCACTCTTATTTTTTCTTATGCCGTCATTAAAATACGTCATAGAAAAATATTTCTTGTCACTACCACGTATAACAAATGTATCTTGTCACTACCACGTATAACAAATGTATCTTGTCACTACCACATATAACAAATGTATCTTGTCGTTATCAAATATAATATTTTATCTTGCTTTTTAGAGACGCCTAGAAACACTGTTCAAATGGGCTTCTTAATAAATAAAAAGACACGTGAAACGTTATTGTCCAAAAATTGTGCAACTTTGATGGTGACGAGTTTCTTAAAAACGTGTTTCCGTTTCCTGTTTCACAACGGAGTGTGTTGTTTCCACTGCTTGAGGCTATTTTATACACTTTGTATAATAGGGCTTCTTTTATATAAGTGAGGGTAAAATCTTGTATATTTCTGCATGGGACAAGGCAGCTAAAACTAAACTTCCGCTGGCACCGAGACACTTAACAGGTTGAAACTTCCTGAACTAACATAATCTTGTCAAAAGAGAGCTTAACAAACACTTGTCATGCGCGTCCTCAGCGGCCCTATCAAACGTCACGTGCTTGAGAAAAAAAGACATCACTGGTTGTTATAGCGACAGAAAAACGAACCGAAAGCCTGGGAACACGTGAAGACAAATAGGTATTTTAATGTTCATGGAAATGAAAACTAATATTTAGAAGGGAAAAAAAAATCACCCAACAACAACACGGTCACGAAGCTACGTCCAAAGCAAAAAAAAAGATCTCTTTCGCTTTGGGCCAAATGAATTTAATATAGATGCTGGACAAGTACACTATACGAATTGTTCACTTTGAAACTGCGGGATAATAAACTCCTTGTACACAACACTAATAAGCAAAATCTAGTTGTTTCGAAAAGATCCGATGACAACAGTACTTCATGAGAAAACTCACATGATACGTGAGACTTGTAAAAGCGGTTCCTTCTTGAGACTATTCTCTTTTATTCCAGTTAAATGCGAGAAAAATAACATTAAATGGTTCACTATGTAGTCCTATATTTAGTCTCTAATTGGTTGAGTTAAAAGACGAAGGTCAAAGACACGATAAGCACTCAGCTACAAGTAAGAACATTAATTATAGACGTTATTAGATACTTGGAACACATCATACACCAGAAGGCAGTTCACGTTTTTGTTTTACTTCAAATATAACTTATTTAGTATTACTTAATTTAGATTTCATATTATAAAGTTTACGTCTTCACATCACTATTTATACACCAAATGTTTACTAACTTTAGCATTTAGTATAACTTAATTTAGATTTCATATTATAAAGTTTACGTCTTCACATCACTATTTATACACCAAAGGTTTACTAACTTTAGTATTTAGTATGACTTAATTTAGATTTCATATTATAAAGTTTACGTCTTCACATCACTATTTATACACCAAAGATTTACTAACTTTAGTATTTAGTATTACTTAATTTAGATTTCATATTATAAAGTTAGCGTCTTCACATCACTATTTATACACCTAATGTTTACTAACTTTAGTATTTAGTATGACTTAATTTAGATTTCATATTATAAAGTTTACGTCTTCACATCACTATTTATACACCAAATGTTTACTAAGTATAGTATTTAGTATTACTTAATTTAGATTTCATATTATAAAGTTAACGTCTTCACATCACTATTTATACACCAAATGTTTACTAACTTTAGCATTTAGTATAACTTAATTTAGATTTCATATTACAAAGTTAGCGTCTTCACATCACTATTGATACACCAAATGTTTACTAACTTTAGCATTTAGTATAACTTAATTTAGATTTCATATTATAAAGTTAGCGTCTTCACATCACTATTTATACACCAAAGGTTTACTAAGTTTAGTATTTAATATTACTTAATTTAGATTTCATATTATAAAGTTAGCGTCTTCACATCACTATTTATACACCAAATGTTTACTAACTTTAGTATTTAATATTACTTAATTTAGATTTCATATTATAAAGTTAGCGTCTTCACATCGCTATTTATACACCAAATGTTTACTAACTTTAGTATTTAATATTACTTAATTTAGATTTCATATTATAAAGTTAGCGTCTTCACATCACTATTTATACACCAAATGTTTACTAACTTTAGTATTTAGTATTACTTAATTTAGATTTCATATTATAAAGTTAGCGTCTTCACATCACTATTTATACACCAAATGTTTACTAACTTTAGTATTTAATATTACTTAATTTAGATTTCATATTATAAAGTTAGCGTCTTCACATCACTATTTATACACCAAAGGTTTACTAACTTTAGTATTTAATATTACTTAATTTAGATTTCATATTATAAAGTTAGCGTCTTCACATCACTATTTATACACCAAATGTTTACTAACTTTAGTATTTAATATTACTTAATTTAGATTTCATATTATAAAGTTAGCGTCTTCACATCACTATTTATACACCAAAGGTTTACTAACTTTAGCATTTAGCATAACTTAATTTAGATTTCATATTATAAAGTTAGCGTCTTCACATCACTATTTATACACCAAATGTTTACTAACTTTAGTATTTAGTATAACTTAATTTAGATTTCATATTATAAAGTTAGCGTCTTCACATCACTATTTATACACCAAAGGTTTACTAACTTTAGTATTTAGTATTACTTAATTTAGATTTCATATTATAAAGTTAGCGTCTTCACATCACTATTTATACACCTAATGTTTACTAACTTTAGTATTTAGTATTTCTTAATTTAGATTTCATATTATAAAAAAGTTTACGTCTTCACATCACTATTTATACACCTAATGTTTACTAACTTTAGTATTTAGTATTTCTTAATTTAGATTTCATATTATAAAAAAGTTTACGTCTTCACATCACTATTTATACACCAAAGGTTTACTAACTTTAGTATTTAGTATAACTTAATTTAGATTTCATATTATAAAGTTAACGTCTTCACATCACTATTTATACACCAAAGGTTTACTAACTTTAGTATTTAGTATTACGTAATTTAGATTTCATATTATAAAGTTAGCGTCTTCACATCACTATTTATACACCAAATGTTTACTAACTTTAGTATTTAGTATTACTTAATTTAGATTTCATATTATAAAGTTAGCGTCTTCACATCACTATTTATACACCAAAGGTTTACTAACTTTAGTATTTAGTATAACTTAATTTAGATTTCATATTATAAAAAAGTTTACGTCTTCACATCACTATTTATACACCTAATGTTTACTAACTTTAGTATTTAGTATTTCTTAATTTAGATTTCATATTATAAAGTTAACGTCTTCACATCACTATTTATACACCTAATGTTTACTAACTTTAGTATTTAGTATTTCTTAATTTAGATTTCATATTATAAAGTTAGCGTCTTCACATCACTATTTATACACCAAAGGTTTACTAACTTTAGTATTTAGTATTACTTAATTTAGATTTCATATTATAAAGTTAGCGTCTTCACATCACTATTTATACACCAAATGTTTACTAACTTAAGTATTTAGTATAACTTAATTTAGATTTCATATTATAAAGTTAGCGTCTTCACATCACTATTTATACACCAAAGGTTTACTAACTTTAGTATTTAGTATAACTTAATTTAGATTTCATATTATAAAGTTAGCGTCTTCACATCACTATTTATACACCAAAGGTTTACTAACTTTAGTATTTAGTATTACTTAATTTAGATTTCATATTATAAAGTTAGCGTCTTCACATCACTATTTATACACCAAATGTTTACTAACTTTAGTATTTAGTATAACTTAATTTAGATTTCATATTATAAAGTTAGCGTCTTCACATCACTATTTATACACCAAATGTTTACTAACTTTAGTATTTAGTATAACTTAATTTAGATTTCATATTATAAAGTTAGCGTCTTCACATCACTATTTATACACCAAATGTTTACTAACTTTAGTATTTAGTATAACTTAATTTAGATTTCATATTATAAAGTTAGCGTCTTCACATCACTATTTATACACCAAAGGTTTACTAACTTTAGTATTTAGTATAACTTAATTTAGATTTCATATTATAAAGTTAGCGTCTTCACATCACTATTTATACACCAAAGGTTTACTAACTTTAGTATTTAGTATTACTTAATTTAGATTTCATATTATAAAGTTAGCGTCTTCACATCACTATTTATACACCAAATGTTTACTAACTTTAGTATTTAGTATTACTTAATTTAGATTTCATATTATAAAGTTAGCGTCTTCACATCACTATTTATACACCAAATGTTTACTAACTTTAGTATTTAGTATTACTTAATTTAGATTTCATATTATAAAGTTAGCGTCTTCACATCACTATTTATACACCAAAGGTTTACTAACTTTAGTATTTAGTATTACTTAATTTAGATTTCATATTATAAAGTTAGCGTCTTCACATCACTATTTATACACCAAATGTTTACTAACTTTAGTATTTAGTATTACTTAATTTAGATTTCATATTATAAAGTTAGCGTCTTCACATCACTATTTATACACCAAAGGTTTACTAACTTTAGTATTTAGTATAACTTAATTTAGATTTCATATTATAAAGTTAGCGTCTTCACATCACTATTTATACACCAAATGTTTACTAACTTTAGTATTTAGTATTACTTAATTTAGATTTCATATTATAAAGTTAGCGTCTTCACATCACTATTTATACACCAAATGTTTACTAACTTTAGTATTTAGTATTACTTAATTTTGATTTCATATTATAAAGTTAGCGTCTTCACATCACTATTTATACACCAAATGTTTACTAACTTTAGTATTTAGTATTACTTAATTTAGATTTCATATTATAAAGTTAGCGTCTTCACATCACTATTTATACACCAAATGTTTACTAACTTTAGTATTTAGTATAACTTAATTTAGATTTCATATTATAAAGTTAGCGTCTTCACATCACTATTTATACACCAAAGGTTTACTAACTTTAGTATTTAGTATAACTTAATTTAGATTTCATATTATAAAGTTAGCGTCTTCACATCACTATTTATACACCAAAGGTTTACTAACTTTAGTATTAGTATAACTTAATTTAGATTTCATATTATAAAGTTAGCGTCTTCACATCACTATTTATACACCAAAGGTTTACTAACTTTAGTATTTAGTATAACTTAATTTAGATTTCATATTATAAAGTTAGCGTCTTCACATCACTATTTATACACCAAAGGTTTACTAACTTTAGTATTTAGTATTACTTAATTTAGATTTCATATTATAAAGTTAGCGTCTTCACATCACTATTTATACACCAAATGTTTACTAACTTTAGTATTTAGTATTACTTAATTTAGATTTCATATTATAAAGTTAGCGTCTTCACATCACTATTTATACACCAAAGGTTTACTAACTTTAGTATTTAGTATTACTTAATTTAGATTTCATATTATAAAGTTAGCGTCTTCACATCACTATTTATACACCAAATGTTTACTAACTTTAGTATTTAGTATTACTTAATTTAGATTTCATATTATAAAGTTAGCGTCTTCACATCACTATTTATACACCAAATGTTTACTAACTTTAGTATTTAGTATTACTTAATTTTGATTTCATATTATAAAGTTAGCGTCTTCACATCACTATTTATACACCAAATGTTTACTAACTTTAGTATTTAGTATTACTTAATTTAGATTTCATATTATAAAGTTAGCGTCTTCACATCACTATTTATACACCAAATGTTTACTAACTTTAGTATTTAGTATAACTTAATTTAGATTTCATATTATAAAGTTAGCGTCTTCACATCACTATTTATACACCAAAGGTTTACTAACTTTAGTATTTAGTATTACTTAATTTAGATTTCATATTATAAAGTTAGCGTCTTCACATCACTATTTATACACCAAAGGTTTACTAACTTTGCGACAACAGTAATAAAATGTTTCAATCTATGTTAGTGCTGAGTTATCGGATAGACAATAATAGGTACGTATGTTAACCAAAGCAACATCATCTGTGTCTAAGGCTGTGGAAGACACAAACGTTAAAATCAGCTTAACTGACAACAAATATTCGACACCTGTTTGCCAACTTTTCTAGGTTTTGTTTCAACTCATCTCTCATCACTGTAACAGTTCGATTGTGTACAAAACAACGACAAACATAATTAAAATAATTGCTATTTAATAACAGCCGTCATTGATAGGTCCTAAACTATTATAACTAAAGTGTTTGCATTTATTACTGTTCCAAAAATAAGATACTGTGCTACACTCTAATAGTACCCGACTTTAACTTTTACAAAAATATTTTTCTATCACTTACTGACCTTACTTCAGTTACAACAATATCTACCTATCACAGATATGACAAGTTTTGAATTTACTACAGAGACAATAATATCTAATTTTACTGTGATTCTAACAGTTATTGACTTTACTATAATGTTACAACAATGCCTGTTTCTATTACGATCTTTACAATAACTGACTGTAATCCAAACACAACAATATTTAACTCTTCCACGGTTTTAACAATTACTAACTTTATTACAGTTACAGCAATGTCTATCTCTACAATGGTTCTAACAACTACTAACTTATTATACCTACAACAATATCTAACTCCACTACGGTTCTAATAGTTATTAACTTTCCAATACTTTCAACAATGTGTAACTTTACTACGGTTCTAATTTTTACCTTTACTACAGTTATAATAATATCTAACTCTACTGTAGTTCTAACAATTGTTGACTTTACCACACAACAATGTCTAAATGTACTACGGTTCTGACATTTATTGACTTTACCACACTTACAACAATGTCTAACTCTATTGTGGTTCTAACAGTATTTTACTTTACTACAGTTACAACAATGTCTAACTCTACTACGGTACTAATATTTATTGACATTACTACAGTTATAACAATGTCTAACTCCAATATGGTTCTTACATTTATTGACTGTACCACACTTACAACAATATCTAACTTCACTACGGTTCTAACACTTATTAACTTTCCTATAATAACAACAACGTATAACTCCTTTACAGTTCTAACACTTACCTTTACTACAGTTATAACGATGTCTAGCTCTACTTCGGTTCTAACAGTTAATAACTTTCCTATAGTTACAACAATGTTTCACTCTACTGCGATTCTAACTCTTACTGTTATTACAGTTATGAGTGTCTGTCTCAACTGCGTTTCTAATATTCATTGACTTTACTACACTTACAACAATATCTAACTCTACTACTGTTCTAACAATTATTGACTTTACTACACTTACAACAATATCTAACTCTACTACTGTTCTAACAATTATTGACTTTACTATACTTACAACAATATCTAACTCTACTACTGTTCTAACAATTATTGACTTTACTACACTTACAACAATATCTAACTCTACTACTGTTCTAAGAATTATTGACTTTACTACACTTACAACAATATCTAACTCTACTACTGTTCTAACAATTATTGACTTTACTATACTTACAACAATATCTAACTCTACTACTGTTCTAAGAATTATTGACTTTACTACACTTACAACAATATCTAACTCTACTACTGTTCTAAGAATTATTGACTTTACTACACTTACAACAATATCTAACTCTACTACTGTTCTAACAATTATTGACTTTACTATACTTACAACAATATCTAACTCTACTACTGTTCTAAGAATTATTGACTTTACTACACTTACAACAATATCTAACTCTTCTACTGTTCTAACAATTATTGACTTTACTACACTTACAACAATATCTAACTCTACTACTGTTCTAAGAATTATTGACTTTACTACACTTACAACAATATCTAACTCTTCTACTGTTCTAACAATTATTGACTTTACTACACTTACAACAATATCTAACTCTTCTACTGTTCTAACAATTATTGACTTTACCTCACTTAAAACAATGTCTAACTCTCCTTCGGTGCGAATATTTATTGACTTTACTAGACCTGCAAGAATGTCTACTTCTACCACGTTTGTAACACTTACCTTGATTACAGTTATAACATTGTCTGTATTTAGTACGTTTCTAATAGTTATTAACTATTCTACAGGTCATAATGTCTACTATGGTTGTCACAATGAAATCTGATACTCAGATTGTATTCAGAGATAATTTTTGGCTGCGACTCTGACAATGAAAACATCTGTCACAGTTGTTACAGATCACTGATAAACTCACTACACATTAGCTTGACTTACTCCACTTTTCACTTGGAAGTGCTTTTAGGTCAGTTCTGATCTTAAGCCTAATGTTATCACCCAGTGTTGAGCTATCGCTGAGAAATAACACTAATTTCGAGAATTCTACAGACTTGCAGCTAATAGTACAAGAATATTTAGAACTTCGTTAAAAGGATCCCCACAGGTGAATCAACGGTGCAGCTGCATACGTCATTATTAAGATTCAGATATCCATGCCCCCTGGTTGTCAGTGCACAAAATAATATTGATCAAGTGAAAGTAAGTGACTCTATAGATTCCAACATTATCTACAGATTTAAGGAGAAGTGACTCTGTACATTCGAGCATTAACTGTAGGTTAAATGGAAGTGTATCTGAATGTTCTATTGTTATCTGTATATTAAAGTGGAAGTGACTCTGTAGATTGCAAAATTATCTTTAGATTAATGTGAAAGTGATTTTCCAGATCGCAACACTGTCTGTAGATTTAAGTAGCAGTGTCTATAAAGATCACAATATTATCTCTAGAGTTAGGTGAAAGTGAATCTATAGATTCCAACATCATCTGTAGATTAAAGGGAAATGTCTCTAAAAATCCCAACGTTATCTGTAGATTTAAATGGAATTGACTCTATAGATTCCAACATTATCTGCAGAGTTAAGCGAAAGTGACTCGCAAGATTCTAACGTTATCTGTAGATTTAATGAAAATGTCTCTAAAGATCCCAATTTATCTGTAGATTTAAGTGGAAGTGACTTTGTAAATTGCAACATTGTCCTTAGATTTAAGTGAAAGGGGGAATCTTCAGATTAAAACTTTATCTGAAGATTAAATGGCAGTGTCTCTGACAATTCCAACGTTATCTGTAGATTTAAGTGGAAGTGACTCTGTAGATTTCAACATTATCTGTAGATTAAATGGAAGTGATTCTGCAGATTTCAACATTATCTGTAGATTAAATGGAAGTGATTCTGCAGATTTCAACATTATCTGTAGATTAAATGGAAGTGACTTTGTAGATTTCAACATTATCTATAGATTAAATGGAAGTGACTTTGTAGATTTCAACATTATCTGTAGATTTAAGTGAAAGTGACTCTGTAGATTTAAATGGAAGTGACTCTGTAGATTCCAACATAAAGAAAATAGCAGTTTTGTGTAAAGGTTTTAAGTAGATGTGTGAGATATGTCTTGGTTATGTTTATTAAATTACTCTAGGTTATGTTTATGAGATATGTCTTGGTTATGTTTATTAAATTACTCTAGGTTATGTTTATGAGATATGTCTTGGTTATGTTTATTAAATTATTCTAGGTTATGTTTATGAGATATTTCTAGGTTATGTTTATTAAATTACTCTAGGTTATGTTTATGAGATATGTCTTGGTTATGTTTATTAAATTACTCTAGGTTATGTTTATGAGATATGTCTTGGTTATGTTTATTAAATTACTCTAGGTTATGTTTATGAGATATGTCTTGGTTATGTTTATTAAATTACTCTAGGTTATGTTTATGAGATATGTCTAGGTTATGTTTATGAGGTACGTTTAGGTTATGTTTTCAATCTTAATGCCATATTGTGACAAGTGATCTGAATTGGTGGTGCGCGATTTCGGGGGGATGACCTCAAAGGGGCCGTGGAGATTAAGGGGTTCGAGGCTGTGGCTACAGGAGTATATCAATAATACATAACTTTAAATATATAAGATTTTAAAACCTTCTGTAAAAAGGTTAGTGCTATTAAGGTATGAACATGAGAGAATGACATGTACAGTACACAACCAATAATCTGCACACGATACGAATATGAAGGAACAACACTACTGAAGTTTAGAAGGAAGAGGACGTCATCAACTAACTTAACACATAACTGTCGAATTTGTGGGAACAACACTACTGAAGTTTAGAAGGAAGAGGACGTCATCAACTAACTTAACACATAACTGACGAATTTGTGTGAACAACACTACTGAAGTTTAGAAGGAAGAGGACGTCATCTACTAAGTTAACACATAACTGACGAATTTGTGGGAACAACACTACTGAAGTTTAGAAGGAAGAGGACGTCAACTAACTTAACACATAACTGACGAATTTGTGGGAACAACACTACTGAAGTTTAGAAGGAAGAGGACTTCAACTAACTTAACACATAACTGACGTAACGGATGAAGTCGGTGATTTTCATAGTATACAAGTGCGACGTATTGTTGCTTAAACCTTGGGTATTACTTGAAACTTCTATAACATGACACAACGTTAAAGACAGTAAGTTGGAAAATTTACTTTAGTAGGTTGTTTCGTTAGTGATAAGAACAGAGTTTCACGAGGGATCAAAGGTCATGTCATCACATTTGTTGACTTGCATTCAACATTTTACTGAACTACTGTGAATTTATGTGAATAAGTTTTAAAAAAACTTGTAGATTATAATTCAAACTTTAATATTATATACGAGTTAATTTCTTAATTTGAAAGTAAATATTAGAAGAACACATCTAAATATAGATTTCAGTGAGTCATGAAGTATATTAAACACAGCACTGATATCATGAAGTATGTTAAACACAGCACTGATATCATGAAGTATGTTAAACACAGCACTGATATCATGAAGTATATTAAACACAGCACTGATATCATGAAGTATATTAAACACAGCACTGATATCATGAAGTATATTAAACACAGCACTGATATCATGAAGTATGTTAAACACAGCACTGATATCATTAAGTATATTAAACACAGCACTGATATCATGAAGTATGTTAAACACAGCACTGATATCATGAAGTATGTTAAACACAGCACTGATATCATGAAGTATGTTAAACACAGCACTGATATCATGAAGTATGTTAAACACAGCACTGATATCATGAAGTATGTTAAACACAGCACTGATATCAAAATACTAACTCTACAGTTTTGTACAAATTAGAAATTCAAATAATTAATATTAACAAGCTGGAATGTAAAATTAGAACCTCATATCTTTTTATTTTGCTGTCCCCCAGTGGCTCAGCGGTATGTCTGCGAACTTACACGCTAAAATCCTGGTTTTGATACCCGTGGTGGGCAGAGCACAGATAGCCCATTGTGCAGCTTTGTGCTTAATTCTAAACAACAACAATTTATTTTGTTGAGATAAGGCTTATGTGCACAGTGGCTCCATTCAACTATTTTTTGAAAGGGTGCCTTATATATATATACACTTACTTCAATACCTTATAATATCCCTTTAGGGGTTTCTCAGTCACTTTGGTCTATAAGAGGGCTGCAATGTTCTTTCGAACCAAGATTTCAAGAAGGTAGATTCTGTGTCTTTGGTCTGCTCGGAGTTTCGTATTTATTTAGAATATAAATACATATCAGTAACAAAGTTCAGTAAATTATAATGAAATTATCTGGTATCAGTGTAGTTATTTATGATTCTGTGGTTATTCAACTGCATATATAAAAATATCGTTTGATATTCTCCACGTAAGAAATTTTAAAAGGCTTAGCAACCTGTGTCCAGCAGCAACCAAGTTCAAAGGTTGTAGTGAGATGATTGATTTGATTCTTGATTTATTGTTCTCTATTTTAAATAAAATATGTTTAAATCTACATCTAGAGTTATTCTAATGAAACTGTTGGAACATGCGCAATGAGGAACAGGCCGCTATGACAAAATCATGATTGTATTTAACATTCCAAAAATATTTATTGTAGGGATAGGTAATTACGGTACGTTTCTCTTATTTGTTTCGTGTCTAGAGGTTGTCTGTTATACTTGCCTGTTCTTTGCTATTTAGTATTTGTTAATAACCTAAGAATGATTGTGACAAGTCACAAACCTTTATTATTTGTTGTTATTCTGCTAGTTAGAGGAATTGGTTTGTAAGTCAAGTTGCCAATCGCCCGAAATCAGCCAAATATATCAATCATTTTGTTAACTACTGTAAATTGTCTTTATGTGAGTGCAGACATTTTTGTCCTTCTCTTCAAACAGCAAATCAAAGAGCCACTGCTGGCCAGACCCAACAATCGGTGCTGATCAAAGCTCGTTGCACATTACGCTTGTTGTTGTTTTGAATTAAGCACAAAGCTACACAATGGGCTATCTTTGCCGTGCCCACCACGGGTATCGAAACCCGGTTTTTAGCGTGTAAGTCCGCAGACGTACCGCTGAGCCACTGGGGGGTGCACATTATGCACTTTAGTGTTTTTGGAGAGATAAAATTAGTAGTTAATTTCTAAGCACCTTCATATAGTTTACGCCTTCGTAATGAAAGGAGGAACGACAGAGAAACCAAAACATCGTTTCTTTCTTCCCGGACTGCGTGTTTCAAATGACGTAAAGGTTGTTCTTTCAAGAAATTACAAACTGCTCGAATAAATATATATCGCGTGCTCTTCACATATATATTTTATGTATATAATTTCTCAGTGTTTCCGTCTCTATATTTGAACGTAAGTATCTCTCTTTGACAAGCGCTATCTTTACGTATATCACCATCTATTAAACAATGAAAGACTAAGGACTGAACTTACTTATTTACCATTAAACAATGAAAGACTAAGGACTGAACTTACTTATTTACCATTAAACAATGAAAGACTAAAGACTGAACTTACTCTTTTTCTATTAAACAATGAAAGACTAAAGACTGACCTTACTCTTTCTTTATTAAACAATGAAAGACTAAAGACTGACCTTACTCTTTTCTTACTTAAACAAAGAAAGACTTAAGACTTTTAGTGCTAATCTATGATAAATAATGATATATTATTCTTTGTAACAGTCATTAGTTATAACAATTATAAAATTCTTATTTTGCTGCCCCCCTCCGCTGGTACAGCGGTATGTCTCCGGACTTACAACGCTAAAATCAGGTGTTCGATTCCCCGCGGTGGGCTGCGTCGATAGCCCATTGTGGCTTTGCTATACGAAAAATGCACTTATTTTGCTTTGTGTTATAGTCTTTCAGTTGTTGTTGTTTTGAATTAAGCACAAAACTACACAATGGGCTATCTCTGCTCTGCCCACCACGGGTATCGAAACCCGGATTTTAGCGTATAAGTCCGCAGACATACCACTGAGCCACTGGGGGGCTAGTCTTTCAGAGTTAGATTATTAATTTGTTTACCTCTCAATAAAACTGCAGCTTGAACCGGAGAGTTTTGTGGTTTTGGTGCGATATCTATCTGATCTTTGTAACGACACAAAGAACGGTTTTTGTTTTCTGAAGTTTCTTGTGACTATTTAAAACCTAACGATTTCCCCTTTGTACTCTCTGGGAATGACGCCACGTTTAATCGGGTAGTCTGCCTGAAGAAAGTTTTTTTATTTTTTATCAGCGCCCTCTTCTGATACGCACTCGGTGATAAAAGTAATGTATATTAATTAGCTACTCTGATGGATGTCTCTCCTTTGGTTATTAATAGTAAAACGTGCATAATTCTCTTATATCTACTAACGTTTAAATATAACTAATAGTAAATTTCAGAGATAATATAGAGAGAAACGTGTTACCGATGTGTATCTTTGTAATTATCCAAAGTTTGGCGAGTTATACCATGAGATGGCGTACCATCCATATGCTTGTTAGCGATCTGTTCCCACAGCTTATCAAATTAAACTATGGCTTAACTTCCTTGTCATTCATTTAAATTTTGTTTTCCTGTTTATCTTACTCGTTTAATCTTATCAACAGTCCTTTATATGTTCAAATTGTTTATTGAAACAAGCTTTACTTAAATGTAGGTTTGTGTCGAAAATACATTGTACTCAGAATTCAGGTCGAATAGTTTATCAAATGTTAAACATAAATCCACACTCTGTCTACCACGGGTATCATCTCACGTACACTATTTTATTTCCAGTATAAAAAAAAACATCCAAAAATCGCTCGGAATGGCCAGGAGATGAGGATGCTTGACTTACAATCTAAGTGTTGAGTTCGAAACCCGTCACACGAAAACATGGTCGCCCTTCAGTTGGTTTCAGTAGAAGTATTATGTTTAGTTATAAAGAGAGTTTGTTTAAACACAAGTTTTAATGTTTGGTTACAAAGAGAGTTTGTTTAAACACAAGTTTTAATGTTTGGTTACAAAGATAGTTTGTTTAAACACAAGTTTTAATGTTTGGTTACAAAGAGAGTTTGTTTAAACACAAGTTTTAATGTTTGGTTACAAAGAGAGTTTGTTTAAACACAAGTTTTAATATTTGGTTATAAAGAGAGTTCGTTAAAGTAGACGTTTTAATGTTTGGTTACAAAGAGAGTTTGTTAAAAATGAAGACTTATCCAACTGATGAGCTGAACAAACACTGCTTAGCGTGGTGATAGTACTTATTTATGGTGACTCATAAAGTTTTTACTATCTTCCACATAAGACGAATAAACCATTTGTTTCCACACTACCTGGAGAGTTTCTAGTGCAGAGAACACTGTTTTATTTCCTCTATTGATCATTCTCTGTCCCAGGAAGTAAGTAACCATACTGGAAGATATGTAAAATAGAAAGGAGTAACTACGTCACAGCTAAGGCCTGGGATGGTGTCACGTGCTCACAATCTATGGGCCTCCTCTCAGTCTCACCCTCCTCTCAGTGTATTTTCCCAGAGATCTCTCGTGATACGGTTAATTGGCGAGGCGTGTTAAGGTTTGTTTGTTTTCGAATTTCTCACAAAGCTATTCGAGGGCTATCTGTGCTAACCGTCCCTAATTTAGCAGTGTAAGACTAGAGGGAAGGCAGCTAGTCATCACCACCCACCGCCAACTCTTGGGATACTCTTTTACCAACGAATAGTGGGATTGACCGTGCATTATAACGCCCCCATGGCTAGGAGGGCGGGCATGTTCGGCGCGACGCGGATGCGAACCTGCGACCCTCAGATTACGAGTCGCACGCTTTAATGCGCTTAGCCATGCCGGGCCGAAACTATTTTGTTTGTTTTTTAATTTCGCGCAAAGCTACTTGAGGGCTATCTGCGCTAGCCGTCCCTAATTTAGCAGTGTAAGACTAGAGAGAAGGCGGTTAGTCATCACCACCCAATGCCAACTCTTGGGCTACTCTTTTACCAACGAATAGTGGGACTAACCGTAACATATAACTCCCCCACGGTTGAAAGGGCGAGAATGTTTTCGTGCGACTGGGATTCGAATCCGCGACCCGTGGATTACGAGTCGCACGCCTTAACACATTTGGCCATGCTGAGCCCAAGCTGACACGTACACTGTTTGAATAGTTAGTTCTTCACCATGTATGTCATGAGCCTACACATGAGTTCCCTGGTTCGAAATTCATTTAGTTAACTACAGAGGTATATTTAAGTTTAATAATTTATTGTTGTTTTATTTTATTATTGTCCATAAACACTTCAGTTCATGCCAAAAAACAAACAACAATTGTCTGCTGTATTCACAGAAAGAAGGATCCGGGTTCGTGTAACAATGATCAAAATGTCAGTCTGAATAACAGAAAGATTTGGGTTCGTGTAACAATGATCAAAATGTCAGTCTCAGTAAATAATAAATCACAAAGGAAAATGATAATTAGTAAATTAACACTTCACGAAGTACTATTTCTAAAAACGAGAATAAATACATTTTTTGGACAACAATAGACGTGTGTATGGTTTCAAATGTAAAAAGAAAAAGTAGGCCTGTACAAGTGATTTTGTGTTAAAATTATTTAATACTGAAAAGTGAGAGGATATCCAAAAATAGTTTTATATATATGAAACTAACAGAATACGTGCAAGCGATCAAATAATTAAAAAAGAAGGAATTATGGTAAATTTGGTTTAATAAATTTAATAGGTATATCCTTTGTATTCTTATCCAAAAATATAATTAAATTAGGCCCGGTTGGAGATGTTTTCTATCATCGTTTCGTACATCAGAAATACCCTTGAATACCCAGCATTACATAATATGTATACACAATTTCACGTTGCCAAAGTGTTAATACTGACATATTAATTTATTTTTATCAATTGACATAAACCTATTAATGATAGAAGTGTACTTCTGACTGCTTGACCTTTCTGGACTAGATCCAAAGATATCCTTTATAATTAATTTTTAGAAACACCATTCAGTATCCAACAATTTTTATATAATTCTGGTTAAAATATCTTGTTATAAACCAGTAACAACTTCCAGTACATCATAACCTTCACAGTATTTTGGTTAACACATCTTCTTACAAACCAGTAACAACTTCTAGTACATCATAATCTTTACAGTATTTTGGTCAAAACATCTTGTTATAAACCAGTAACAACTTCCAGTACATCATAACCTTCACAATAATTTGGTCAAATATCTTGTTATAAACCAGTAACAACTTCTAGTACATCATAACCTTCACAGTATTTTGGTCAAAACATCTTGTTATAAACCAGTAACAACTTCTAGTACGTCATAACCTTCACAGTATTTTGGTCAAAATATCTTTTTATATACCAGTAACATCTTGTAGTACATCATAACCTTCACAGTACCGTGATTAAAATATCTTATTTATACAAAAGTAAAAACTTTCTTTACAACATAATATTCATAGTATTCTAGTTAATGTGTTGACAAAACAGTATATATATCAAAGCTGACAATTCAATTGATAATACTTTATAATACCTGGGTTTATAGTTGTATTTACTTGAAAATGTTAGGTTTTATATTTTTATCTATTTGATAATATTAAAGTTTATAGTTTTATCTTTTTCATAATTTTATTCATTTTAGAATATCACACTATGAAAGAGACTTTTTACCAAGTTAATGTCAGATTTTTATAATTTTATGTACTTTGTAATACCAGTTCTCAACAACACAAACAACACTTTATACCAAACAGTGGTGTTTGACTTGATTTATAGCTGATGTACGTACAAGTGTTTTGAACATTATGCCTAAAAGGTCAAACTGCATTTTCTGTGCAGTTTCTTCAATCTTTATTATGTTCCTGGAATAACTCTTACTGTTGACTTTCTTTTGGAGTTCTTTGATATTAATTAATTAATTAATAACTCTTCAGTTTCAGGGAATGTTTGTAATTATTTATCATTACCTTTGTTGGACCCTTAGAGATATAATGAGTTTCGTCCGTTCGGTGATTAGGTTGCTTGACATAGAGAAGTCTAAAGTGAAACCTTCATATGTATATGTAATTGTCAGTTAGGGTTATAATATAACTCTAAACTAGTATCCAGATATTCCACATTAGCAGTATCGTTTGTAACTATACAAACTGCTATACCACACTCGATCCATAGAGTCTCTTCCCCATTGTTTATAATGTTGATATTCGTCTCTTCCCCATTGTCTTGTCGTTTATAATGTTGATATTCGTGGGACGAAGTATTTTCAATAATTTTACCAAATCCCGAGTTTCCATTCCATCACTAGATGGCAGAACTGTGTTTTGATGACGTATCCTCATCAGATTTTACGAATCTTGCTTTAGCTCCAATGCCCACATCTGCTGCGGCCATCCTGTACGGCCTTTGGACTTTTTATCTAGTCTGGTTGAAGACGACAAGGATGCCTAGCGAAAAGAAAGACATGATGTGTTAAAATAAAAAAAACCTGCTGAGTGAAGGTAAAAAAGAAAATATAACAAAATGTATAACTGAAATAGCTGCGCTTTGGACTGTTGATAATAAGCCGTACACTAAAAGTATGCAGGAAGAGGGTGTACTTCAGGTATAACAACCTTATTACAGTGGATACTACTATGTACGCCTGGTTTCCACTGAATGATTGTCAGAGAAAGCATGATCTGGCGTGATGACATGGACTACAGAGACGTAGTGAGCTATCAAAATCATTTTAAGGATACGGCTAAAGTTGAACCAAGAATAGAAAATTATGAACCAGGGATACATAGAAAAATAGTGCAGAGACATGAAAAGAGATAAACCAGGAATTACAGTGAGAGACAGTACAGATGACAGATGAACCAAAGTGAAGTGAGAGACTGTACAGATGATAAATGAGTCAAAAGTAAAGTGAGACACACTACAGATGATAGATAAGCCAAAAGCTAAGCGAGTGAAGGACAGATGACGGATGAACCAGAAGTAAAGCGAGAGACAATACAGATGACAGATGAACCAGAAGTAAAGTGAGAGACAGTACAGGTGACAGATGAACCAGAAGTAAAGTGAGAAACAGTACAGATGACAGATGAACCAAAGTGAAGTGAGAGATTGTATAGATGATAGATGAACCAGAAGTAAAGTGAGAAACAGTACAGGTGATAGATGAACCAGAAGTAAAGCGAGAGACAGTACAGATGATAGATGAACCAGAAGTAAAGTGAGAGACAGTACAGATGACAGATAAACCAAAGTGATGTGAGAGACTGTACAGATGATAAATGAGCCAAAAGTAAAGGGAGACACACTACAGATGATAGATAAGCCAAAAGCTAAGCGAGTGAAGGACAGATGACGGATGAACCAGAAGTAAAGCGAGAGACAATACAGATGACAGATGAACCAGAAGTAAAGTGAGAGACAGTACAGATGATAGATGAACCAGAAGTAAAGTGAGAGACAGTACAGATGATAGATGAACCAGAAGTAAAGTGAGAGACAGTACAGATGACAGATAAGCCAGAAGTAAAGTGAGAGATAGTACGGGTGGTAGATGAACCAGAAGTAAAGTGAAAGGTAAAGCAGGGACATACAGAACGACGAACTAGGAAATAGTAATAGATAAAGCAGGAATATAGAGAGAGAGATGAGAGAGGGATGTAAATAGAGATAAACCAGAGCTTTTGTGAGAGATCAAACAAGAATATATAAGGAGATGAACCAGGGATATGATGAGGCACGCATGAGGGATGCAGTGACTGATACAGTTATGAGAGGTTAAACAAAGATGAACCGAGCATATACTAAGAAAAGGATCAATGATACAAGGAAGAATACTGAAATAATTCGGTGTATGATGAAATGACCACGTTGATACAAATGGCTAGGTTTACACGGATATTATCATAGATAACTGTAAACAAGGAACTTTCCTTACTACTTATAATTTAAACATTATCTGACTGTAAATAGTTCTTTTTTGAG
Organism: Carcinoscorpius rotundicauda; assembly: GCA_011833715.1. Taxonomy (NCBI): domain Eukaryota; kingdom Metazoa; phylum Arthropoda; class Merostomata; order Xiphosura; family Limulidae; genus Carcinoscorpius; species Carcinoscorpius rotundicauda. The sequence continues at coordinate 90,072,648 of CM022398.1, forward strand.
GAATTTTTAAGAGCTTACATTAAAATTTACTGGGTTTGTGTTTTGTTCCAAATTTATCACGTCAGCTGACTGTGGCTCAGCTAATCTCTGTATTCTGTTCTGAATTATCACGTCAGCTGACTGTAGCTCGGCTAATCTCTGTATTCTGTTCTGAATTATCACGTCAGCTGACTGTGGCTCAGCTAATCTCTGTGTTCTGTTATGAATTATCACGTCATCTGACTGTGGCTCAGCTAATCTCTGTATTCTGTTTTGAATTTTCACGTCCGCTGACTGTGGATCAGCTAATCTCTGTGTTCTGTTTTGAATTTTCACGTCCGCTGACTGTGGATCAGCTAATCTCTGTGTTCTGTTTTGAATTATCACGTCAGCTGACTGTGGCTCAGCTAATCTCTGTGTTCTGTTCTGAATTGTCACGTCAGCTCGCTGTGGCTCAGCTAATCTCTGTGTTCTGTTCTGAATTGTCACGTCATCTGACTGTGGCTCACCAAAAATTACAAGTTTGTCTCAACGAATGTGGAAACCTTCTCTTCTCTAAAGGTTTACCTCAGATTAGCTAACCATCTACAAACCTATTCAAATTTTGCATATGGATATACAAGTAAAATAAAAGTTATAGTTCTGTTTGTTTTTTGAAAAACATCAAATACAGGATTGAAAAAACATAACACTTTGTGGTAGAATTATCATCATTGTTAGCAGCTGGTGATAAGATCAATATAAAATCAGGTTATTTCAACTGATAACAGCCTCTATTTTCCGCTATCTTTATGAGACCAATGTTACTAAGCCGGGTATTGTATTACACCACTAAGTTTTCTCTGGCACATACACAGACTACACCAGTAGTACAACATAACGATTACACAAAAACTGCATTATATGGGATCCAGTGGTGCAATATGAAGACTATACCAGTGGTAAACTGTATTGAATCCACCAGTAGAACACTACATAGACCACACTGGCAGTACAGTATATGAACAATATATGGATCACACTAGATAATCAATGTTAACATCATACTGGGAGAGCAATATATGGATTACACTGGTATTATAAAATATGGATCACAGTAGTAGTACAATACATGGATCACACATTAGATTTACAATATTAGCACCATACTGGTAGTGCAATATGTGGATCAGAGTAGTAGTACAATACAAAGAACACACTGGTAGTAGAATATATGGATCACACTAGAAGTATAATATGAGCATCATACTGGTAGTGCGATATATGGATCACAGTAGTAATACAATATATGAATGACAAGAGATGTAATATATGAGCATCATACTGGTAGTGCGATATATGGATCACAGTAGTAATACAATATATGGGTCACAATGGTAGTACAAGATATGGATCACAGTAGAAGTATATTTTAGCATCATACTGGTAGTAGAATATATGGATCACAGTAGAAGTATAATATGAGCATCATACTGGTAGTGCGATACATGGATCACAGTAGTAATACAATATATGAATGACAAGAGATGTAATATATGAGCATCATACTGGTAGTGCGATATATGGACCACAGTAGTAATACAATATATGGGTCACAATGGTAGTACAAGATATGGATCACAGTAGAAGTATATTTTAGCATCATACTGGTAGTAGAATATATGGATCACAGTAGTAGTAGAATATATGGATCACACTGGTAATACATTACAGGGATCACACTAGATAATCAAAACTAGCATCATACTGTTAGTGTAATAAATGGATACCACTAGATGTACAATATTGGCATCTTACACGTCGTGCAACATATGACTAATACAAGATATACAATATTAGCATCATAGTGGTAATGCAACATATGAATAATACAAGATGTACAATATTAGCATCATAGTGGTTGTGCAACATATGAATAATACAAGATATACAATATTAGCATCATAGTGGTAGTACAACATATGAATAATACAAGATATACAAATTAGCATCATAGTTGTAGTACAACATATGAATAATACAAGATATACAAATTAGCATCATAGTGGTAGTACAACATATGAATAATACAAGATATACAATATTAGCATCATAGTGGTAGTACAACATATGAATAATACAAGATATACAAATTATCATCATAGTTGTAGTACAACATATGAATAATACAAGATATACAAATTAGCATCATAGTGGTAGTACAACATATGAATAATACAAGATGTACAAATTAGCATCATAGTGGTAGTACAACATATGAATAATACAAGATATACAATATTAGCATCATAGTGGTAGTACAACATATGAATAATACAAGATGTACAATATTAGTATCATAGTGGCAACATACGAATGGCAGTTGTAGTGAAATACATGGGTTACACTGGTAGTACAATATGTAGATCACACTATTAGTACAAAAATGGGTCACATTGATTGTATAATATATGTATCAAACTTGACTATAATATATGGATCATACTGATAGTGCAATATATGGACAAAACCAGATTACATTATTAGCATCATTCTGATAGTGCAATGCGTGGATCACAGTGATAGTACAATTTGTAGATTACACTAGCAGTATAATTATGGACACAAGTTGTGGAATATATGGATCACACTACATGCACAATATTAGCTTCATACTGGTTATGCAATATACAGATTATATTAGTAATACAATATATGGTCACACTAGTGGTACAATAAATATTTGACAAGAGATGTGCAGTATGAACATCATACTGGTAGTGAAATATCTCAATCACAGCAGTAGTACAATATATGGATCACACTGATATTACAATATATGGATAACAGAAGAAGTAAAATATGTGGATCACACTAGAAGTAGAATATACAGATAACACTAAATGTACAATATTAGCATCAAGCTGTTAGCGCAATATATAGATCACAAGAGATGTACAATATTAGCATAATATTAGTTGTACAATATGAAAATAATAGTAAAAACACAATATTAGCATCACACTGGCAGTGCAATATATAGATGACAGTAGTAGTACAATAAATGGGTCAAATTGGTAGTACAACGCATGCATTACACTTGGTTTGCAATATTATCGTCATACTAGCAGTACAATGTATGGATCACATTAGATTACAATATTAACATCAACAGGTAGTACAATATATAGATCACACTAGATTATTAGCATCATACTGTTAGTGAAATATAAAGGATCACAATATTAATTCAATATGTGGGTTACACTAGTAGTACAAAATTTTGATTACACCAAATGTACAATATTAGCATGATACTAATAGTCCAATATATACATCACACTAGATGTACAATATTAACATCATTGTGGTAGTGCAATATACGGATCATAGTATTAGTACAATATAATGGTCACACTAGTGGTAAAATATTTGGATCACACTTTATGTACAATATTAGCATCATACTGGTAATACAACATGTGGGTCACTCTGATAGCTCGATTTATGTGTCACACTTATAGCATGATTCTAGTTATTCAATATATGGATACCACAACAAATATTATATATGAGAATCATATTAGTAGTGCAATATATGGGTCACTTTATTAGTGCAATACATGAGTCTCACTGGGACGAAATTCATGGATCACACTAGATGTACAATATATGGATCATAATAATAGTGCAATATGTGTGGATCACACTAGATATACAATATATGGATCATAATAATAGTGCAATATATATGGATTACACTAGATGTACAATATTAGCATCATTCTGGTGATACAATATATGGATTACACTAGATGTACAATATTAGCATCATTCTGGTGATACAATATATGGATTACACTAGATGTACAATATTAGCATCATTCTGGTGATACAATATATGGATTACACTAGATGTACAATATTAGAATCATATTGGTAGTACAATATTAGCATCATTCTGGTGATACAATATATGGATTACACTAGATGTACAATATTAGCATCATTCTGGTGATACAATATATGGATTACACTAGATGTACAATATTAGAATCATATTGTTAGTACAATATTAGCATGATACTGATAGTATAATATATGATTCACCCTAGATATACAATATTAGATTATATGGATCATACTGGTAATACATTGTATGTACAACACGGTACTGTTATATATTGATAAGAACCGTTATGTTTGAAATACAAGAACTTTTTGAGGAATGACTTTGCGATGAGACTCACTTAAATAGTGAACGATACACAGTCAATGTGTTCGTAGCATAGATGAACTAATTGCTTCGTTTGAAAGCTAAAAACGCTAAAAACTTATTTTCTGCACCGACAGTAGACACAAAACAGATTGCACATTTGCTGTTAACAATGAAAAAAACCCCACAAAAACAAAGATATTAAATCCTAGTATAATCCGTGATGACGAGGAAACCCACATGTAGAGAAAATTATATATTTAAAAGCGGCTTTAAACACTCGTGCGTTTTCTACCCATACGAGCCGTTTTTAAATATATGATTAAATACTAGTATAGATATGAAAGAGTCGAGGGGCACAGCTGGTATCTTTATAACACTTTCTGTTCTAAATTTGTGTTTGTTACAACAACAATCTCTAAGTGATTTCGCTTGCTTTAAGCTAAATTTGTATATACGTTTCGATGAGAGGACCTGTTGTTCGCTATTTTCTTTCATTACAGATGAGTCTTTAGAAACAATTAGCAATTTGTTTGATTACAAACGAAGGCAGGACAAGAACACTTAATCTTCTGAGAACTGGTGTTTGATGTGATTACTCCATGTATGGGGTCTTTCTTCTCGTTCACAGAATTCTCACAGTTGGCCCTCATTAATTGATTAGTTTATTCGGGTTGCAAATTGATCAGTTCAGTAAATAAGAAACACATATCTTATCACGTATAGATTTTCTTTTCCACTTAACATCCATGTCTGAGAATGTTATTTTTGATAAACTCCATTAAATACATTAATAAAAAACACGTGCTTGTCGTATGTGAAGTTCAATCCTTCAACTGTTTTTCTTCCCACTGTCGTTATTTAGAAGATTATGTTCTGATTTTCCACTGTTACTAAAACCTAGCGACTTTTATACTGTTGCCAAAACCTAGTGACTTCCATACTGTTACTAAAACCTAGCGACTTTTATACTGTTACCAAAACCTAGTGACTTTCATACTGTTACTAAAACCTAGTGAGTTCCATAGTGTTACTAAAACCTAGTGACTTCCATACTGTTACCAAAACCTAGTGACTTCCATACTGTTACTAAAACCTAGTGACTTCCATACTGTTACCAAAACCTAGTGAGTTCCATAGTGTTACTAAAACCTAGCGACTTTCACACTGTTACCAAAACCTAGTAACTTCCATACTGTTACCAAAACCTAGTGACTTCCATACTGTTACTAAAACCTAGTGAGTTCCATACTGTTACTAAAACCTAGTGACTTCCATACTGTTACCAAATCCTAGCGACTTCCATACTGTTACCAAAACCTAGTGACTTCCATACTGTTACCAAAAACCTAGTAGCTTCCATACCATTACTGAAACCTAGCGACTTTTACACTGTTACCAAAACTTAGTGGCTTCCATATTGTTACCCAAACCTAGTGGCTTCCATACTGTTAATAAAACCTAGCGACTTTTATACTTTTACTAAAACATAGTGGCCCCCATACTGTTACCAAAAACCTAGTGACCGTCATACTGTCACCAAAACCTAGTGACTTCCATACTGTTACCAAAAACCTAGTGGCTTCCATACTGTTACTAAAACCTATCGACTTTTATACTGTTACTAAAACCAAGTGACTTGCATACTGTTACCTAAATCTAGTGACTTCCATACTGTTACCAAGACTTGGTAACTTTAATATTATCAAAATCTAGTGACTTCTATACTGTTATCAAAACCTAGTGAGTTATCTACTGCTACCAGAATCTATTCATTTATTTACTGTTATGAAAACTTAGTGACTTTATAGTGTTAACAAAACTTGTGACTTATACACTGTTATAAAAACCTAGTGTTCTCTTTAATATAATCAAAACCAGTGTTTATTTACTATAATCGAAACCTAGTGACTTGTATGCTGTCACTAAAACCTAGTGTTTTGTTTTCTATTATCAAAACCTAGCAACTTGTATACTGTTATCAAAATCTATTGATTTATTTGCTGTTATAAAAACTAAGTATTTTGTTTATAATTATCAAAACCTAGTGACTTTTATACTCTTACTTGGTGACTTGTGCATTGTCTTCAAACACTTGTGACTTGTATACTGTTTTCAAAACCTAGTGTTTTGTTTACTATTCGAAAAACCTAGTGACTTGTACACTGTCAAAAAACTTGTGACTTGTATACTTTTATCAAAACTTATTGACTTGTTCACTGTTATCAAAACCTAGTATTCTGTTTACTATTTTCTAAACCTAGTGACTTTGATACTGGTACCTAAACCTAGTAGCATGGCTACTTCCATAAAATCTTGTGACTCGTATACCGATATCAAAACTTAATGTTCTGTATACTGTTATCAAAATCTAGTGACTGGTGTACTGTTACCAATCCTAGTGTTTTGTTTTCTATCATGAAACCGAGCAACTTGTACACTGTCACCAAAATCTTCTGATTTATTTGCTGTTATCAAAACCTAGTATTTTGTTTACTATGATCGAAACCTAGTGACTTGTATCCTGTTGTCAAAAACTTGTGACTTGTCTACTGTTATCAAAACCAAGACATTCATACTGGTACCAAAACGTAGTGACTTGGCTACTGTTGTCAGAACATTGTGACTTTTATACTGTTGCTGAAACAAGTGACTTATGTACTTTTACCAAAACTTTGTGACTTTCATACTGTTACCTAAACCTATTGACTTCTCTACTCTTATCAAAACCTATTGATTTTTGCACTATCACCAAACCCCAGTGATTTGTCTACTGTCATTAAAAATTCTGACTTAAATAATGTCATAAACCATAGTGTTTTGTATAGTATTATCAAAAATTACTGACTTATATAGTGTCATAAACCATAGTGTTTTGTATAGTATTATCAAAAATTACTGACTTATATAGTGTCATAAACCATAGTGTTTTGTATAATATTATCAAAAATTCTGACTTATATAGTGTCATAAACCATAGTGTTTTGTATAGTATTATCAAAAATTACAGCTTGCATACTATTATTAAAATCTAGTGTTTTGTACACTGTAACCAAAAATTACTGACTTGCATACTGTTATTAAAACCTCGTGTTCTGTATACTGTAATTAAAAATTACTGACTTGCATACTGTTATTAAAACCTAGTGTTTTGTACACTGTAATTAAAAATTGCTGACTTGCATACTGTTAATAAACCTAGTGTTTTGTATACTGTAATTAAAAATTGCTGACTTGCATACTGTTATTAAAACCTAGTGTTTTGTATACTGTAATCAAAAATTACTGACTTGCATACTGTTATTAAAACCTCGTGTTCTGTATACTGTAATTAAAAATTACTGACTTGCATACTGTTATTAAAACCTAGTGTTTTGTATACTGTAATCAAAAATTACTGACTTGCATACTGTTATTAAAACCTCGTGTTCTGTATACTGTAATCAAAAATTGCTGACTTGCATGCTGTTATTAAAACCTAGTGTTTTGTATACTGTAATTAAAAATTGCTGACTTGCATACTGTTATTAAAACCTAGTGTTTTGTATACTGTAATCAAAAATTGCTAACTTGCATACTGTTATTAAAACCTCGTGTTCTGTATACTGTAATTAAAAATTGCTGACTTGCATGCTGTTATTAAAACCTAGTGTTTTGTATACTGTAATTAAAAATTGCTGACTTGCATACTGTTATTAAAACCTAGTGTTTTGTATACTGCAATCAAAAATTGCTGACTTGCATGCTGTTATTAAAACCTAGTGTTTTGTATACTGTAATTAAAAATTGCTGACTTGCATACTGTTATTAAAACCTAGTGTTTTGTATACTGTAATCAAAAATTGCTAACTTGCATACTGTTATTAAAACCTCGTGTTCTGTATACTGTAATTAAAAATTACTGACTTGCATACTGTTATTAAAACCTAGTGTTTTGTACACTGTAATTAAAAATTGCTGACTTGCATACTGTTAATAAACCTAGTGTTTTGTATACTGTAATTAAAAATTGCTGACTTGCATACTGTTATTAAAACCTAGTGTTTTGTATACTGTAATCAAAAATTACTGACTTGCATACTGTTATTAAAACCTCGTGTTCTGTATACTGTAATTAAAAATTACTGACTTGCATACTGTTATTAAAACCTAGTGTTTTGTATACTGTAATCAAAAATTGCTGACTTGCATACTGTTATTAAAACCTCGTGTTCTGTATACTGTAATCAAAAATGCTGACTTGCATGCTGTTATTAAAACCTAGTGTTTTGTATACTGTAATTAAAAATTGCTGACTTGCATACTGTTATTAAAACCTAGTGTTTGTTACTGTAATCAAAAATTGCTAACTTGCATACTGTTATTAAAACCTCGTGTTCTGTATACTGTAATTAAAAATTGCTGACTTGCATGCTGTTATTAAAACCTAGTGTTTGTATACTGTAATTAAAAATTGCTGACTTGCATACTGTTATTAAAACCTAGTGTTTTGTATACTGCAATCAAAAATTGCTGACTTGCATGCTGTTATTAAAACCTAGTGTTTTGTATACTGTAATTAAAAATTGCTGACTTGCATACTGTTATTAAAACCTAGTGTTTTGTATACTGTAATCAAAAATTGCTAACTTGCATACTGTTATTAAAACCTCGTGTTCTGTATACTGTAATTAAAAATTACTGACTTGCATACTGTTATTAAAACCTAGTGTTTTGTACACTGTAATTAAAAATTGCTGACTTGCATACTGTTAATAAACCTAGTGTTTTGTATACTGTAATTAAAAATTGCTGACTTGCATGCTGTTATTAAAATCTAGTGTTTTGTATACTGTAATTAAAAATTGCTGACTTGCATGCTGTTATTAAAACCTAGTGTTTTGTATACTGTAATTAAAAATTGCTGACTTGCATGCTGTTATTAAAATCTAGTGTTTTGTATACTGTAATTAAAATTGCTGACTTGCATGCTGTTATTAAAACCTAGTGTTTTGTAGACTGCAATTAAAAATTGCTGACTTGCATGCTGTTATTAAAACCTAGTGTTTTGTATACTGTAATTAAAAATTGCTGACTTGCATGCTGTTATTAAAACCTAGTGTTTTGTATACTGCAATTAAAAATTGCTGACTTGCATGCTGTTATTAAAACCTAATGTTTTGTATACTGCAATTAAAAATTGCTGACTTGCATGTTGTTATTAAAACCTGTGTTTTGTATACTGTAATTAAAAATTGCTGACTTGCATGCTGTTATTAAAACCTAGTGTTTTGTATACTGCAATTAAAAATTGCTGACTTGCATGCTGTTATTAAAACCTCGTGTTCTGTATACTGTAATTAAAAATTGCTGACTTGCATGCTGTTATTAAAACCTAGTGTTTTGTATACTGTAATTAAAAATTGCTGACTTGCATACTGTTAAAACCTAGTTAAAGCATAGTTATAAAACCTAGTGTTTTGTATACTGCAATCAAAAATTGCTGACTTGCATGCTGTTATTAAAACCTAGTGTTTTGTATACTGTAATTAAAAATTGCTGACTTGCATACTGTTATTAAAACCTAGTGTTTTGTATACTGTAATCAAAAATTGCTAACTTGCATACTGTTATTAAAACCTCGTGTTCTGTATACTGTAATCAAAAATTGCTAACTTTCATACTGTTATTAAAACCTCGTGTTCTGTATACTGTAATTAAAAATTGCTGACTTGCATGCTGTTATTAAAACCTAGTGTTTTGTATACTGCAATTAAAAATTGCTGACTTGCATGCTGTTATTAAAATCTAGTGTTTTGTATACTGTAATTAAAAATTGCTGACTTGCATGCTGTTATTAAAACCTAGTGTTTTGTATACTGTAATTAAAAATTGCTGACTTGCATACTGTTATTAAAACCTAGTGTTTTGTATACTGCAATCAAAAATTGCTGACTTGCATGCTGTTATTAAAACCTAGTGTTTTGTATACTGTAATTAAAAATTGCTGACTTGCATACTGTTATTAAAACCTAGTGTTTTGTATACTGTAATCAAAAATTGCTAACTTGCATACTGTTATTAAAACCTCGTGTTCTGTATACTGTAATCAAAAATTGCTAACTTTCATACTGTTATTAAAACCTCGTGTTCTGTATACTGTAATTAAAAATTGCTGACTTGCATGCTGTTATTAAAACCTAGTGTTTTGTATACTGCAATTAAAAATTGCTGACTTGCATGCTGTTATTAAAATCTAGTGTTTTGTATACTGTAATTAAAAATTGCTGACTTGCATGCTGTTATTAAAACCTAGTGTTTTGTATACTGTAATTAAAAATTGCTGACTTGCATGCTGTTATTAAAATCTAGTGTTTTGTATACTGTAATTAAAATTGCTGACTTGCATGCTGTTATTAAAACCTAGTGTTTTGTAGACTGCAATTAAAAATTGCTGACTTGCATGCTGTTATTAAAACCTAGTGTTTTGTATACTGTAATTAAAAATTGCTGACTTGCATGCTGTTATTAAAACCTAGTGTTTTGTATACTGCAATTAAAAATTGCTGACTTGCATGCTGTTATTAAAACCTAATGTTTTGTATACTGCAATTAAAAATTGCTGACTTGCAAGTTGTTATTAAAACCTAGTGTTTTGTATACTGTAATTAAAAATTGCTGACTTGCATGCTGTTATTAAAACCTAGTGTTTTGTATACTGCAATTAAAAATTGCTGACTTGCATGCTGTTATTAAAACCTAGTGTTTTGTATACTGTAATTAAAAATTGCTGACTTGCATGCTGTTATTAAAACCTAGTGTTTTGTATACTGCAATTAAAAATTGCTGACTTGCATGCTGTTATTAAAACCTAGTGTTTTGTATACTGTAATTAAAAATTGCTGACTTGCATGCTGTTATTAAAACCTAGTGTTTGTATACTGCAATTAAAAATTGCTGACTTGCATGTTGTTATTAAAACCTAGTGTTTTGTATACTGTAATTAAAAATTGCTGACTTGCATGCTGTTATTAAAACCTCGTGTTCTGTATACTGTAATCAAAAATTGCTAACTTTCATACTGTTATTAAAACCTCGTGTTCTGTATACTGTAATTAAAAATTGCTGACTTGCATGCTGTTATTAAAACCTAGTGTTTTGTATACTGCAATTAAAAATTGCTGACTTGCATGCTGTTATTAAAATCTAGTGTTTTGTATACTGTAATTAAAAATTGCTGACTTGCATGCTGTTATTAAAACCTAGTGTTTTGTATACTGCAATTAAAAATTGCTGACTTGCATACTGTTATTAAAACCTAGTGTTTTGTATACTGTAATCAAAAATTGCTAACTTGCATACTGTTATTAAAACCTCGTGTTCTGTATACTGTAATTAAAAATTGCTGACTTGCATGCTGTTATTAAAACCTAGTGTTTTGTATACTGTAATTAAAAATTGCTGACTTGCATACTGTTATTAAAACCTAGTGTTTTGTATACTGTAATCAAAAATTGCTAACTTGCATACTGTTATTAAAACCTCGTGTTCTGTATACTGTAATTAAAAATTGCTGACTTGCATACTGTTATTAAAACCTAGTGTTTTGTATACTGCAATTAAAAATTGCTGACTTGCATGCTGTTATTAAAACCTAGTGTTTTGTATACTGTAATTAAAAATTGCTGACTTGCATACTGTTATTAAAAACCTAGTGTTTGTATACTGTAATCAAAAATTGCTAACTTGCATACTGTTATTAAAACCTCGTGTTCTGTATACTGTAATTAAAAATTGCTGACTTGCATGCTGTTATTAAAACCTAGTGTTTTGTATACTGCAATTAAAAATTGCTGACTTGCATGCTGTTATTAAAATCTAGTGTTTTGTATACTGTAATTAAAAATTGCTGACTTGCATGCTGTTATTAAAACCTAGTGTTTTGTATACTGTAATTAAAAATTGCTGACTTGCATACTGTTATTAAAACCTAGTTTTTTGTATACTGTAATCAAAAATTGCTAACTTGCATACTGTTATTAAAACCTCGTGTTCTGTATACTGTAATTAAAAATTGCTGACTTGCATGCTGTTATTAAAACCTAGTGTTTTGTATACTGTAATTAAAAATTGCTGACTTGCATACTGTTATTAAAACCTAGTGTTTTGTATACTGCAATCAAAAATTGCTGACTTGCATGCTGTTATTAAAACCTAGTGTTTTGTATACTGCAATTAAAAATTGCTGACTTGCATGCTGTTATTAAAACCTAGTGTTTTGTATACTGCAATTAAAAATTGCTGACTTGCATGCTGTTATCAAAACCTAGTGATTTGTATACTGTAAAAACAAGTGTGTATTGTGATAAAGGGGTTGTTGTGTGAAGAATTAAGGTATACGGTGATTAATCAGGTGGTGTGTGATTAATAAATGTATATGGTGATTAATTAGGTGGTGTGTGAAGAAGACAAATGTTTTATGGTGATTAAGGAGTTGGTGTGTGAAGTGTATAGGAATTTGGTGATAAATTAGTTCGTATGTGAACTACCACATGGCTGATAACAGGTAGAATAGAAAAATATCTTACACATAATGACATATAAACACAAGGTACGAAATTTATGATGATAGGTAATATCAAAGATAATACACGGATGATGACAGGTTATAAAGACGATATCACACAGCTGAAGACATCTAAAACAGAAGGTACAATATGAATGATGACAGGTAATACAGAATATACTACAAAGATGATGACAGGTTATACAGAAGGTACCACATGTACGATGAAGGTAATATATAACATACTACACGAATGATGATAGGTAATATAGAAGACTCGACACCGATGACTACATGTAAAACAGAATGTATCACACGTATCATGACAGGTAATAGAGATGATACCACACGGTTCATCATATGTAAAACAAAGGTACCCCATGCATAATTACAGGAAATATAGTAGATACCACAGGGATGATGACATGTATAATAGAAAGTACCACATGTATAATGACAGGTAATGTACAAGGTACCACGCGGATGATGATATGTAAAAAAGAAGGTACCACATGTATGATGATAGGTAATATAGAAGACTCGACACGAATGACGACATGTAAAACAGAATGTATCTCATGTATGATGACAGGTAATATAGGAGATACCACATGGATGATTACACGAAAAACAGAAGGTACCATATGTATGATGAGAAGTAATATAGAAGATACCACAGAGATGATGACACGTAAAACAGAACGTACAACATGTATGATGTTAGACAATACAGAAGATACCACAAAGATGACGACATGTAAAACAGAACGTACAACATGTATGATGTTAGACAATACAGAAGATACCACAGAGATGATGACATGCAAAGCAGAACGTACAACATGTATGATGTTAGACAATACAGAAGATACCACAAAGATGATGACACGTAAAGCAGAACGTACAACATGTATGATGTTAGACAATACAGAAGATACCACAGAGATGATGACATGCAAAGCAGAACGTACAACATGTATGATGTTAGACAATACAGAAGATACCACAGAGATGATGACATGCAAAGCAGAACGTACAACATGTATGATGTTAGACAATACAGAAGATACCACAAAGATGACGACATGTAAAACAGAACGTACAACATGTATGATGTTAGACAATACAGAAGATACCACAGAGATGATGACATGCAAAGCAGAACGTACAACATGTATGATGTTAGACAATACAGAAGATACCACAGAGATGATGACATGCAAAGCAGAACGTAAAACATGTATGATGTTAGACAATACAGAAGATACCACAAAGATGACGACATGTAAAACAGAACGTACAACATGTATGATGTTAGACAATACAGAAGATACCACAGAGATGATGACATGCAAAGCAGAACGTACAACATGTATGATGTTAGACAATACAGAAGATACTACATAAATGGTGATAAGTAACAGAAATGTTAACACGTGGGTGGTGACAGTTAGATAAATGAGTAATATATGGTTGATAACAGTATTACAGAAGATACCACAGTGATGGTGACACACAGAATACATGGTTAATTACGACAGAAACTCGTTATCACGGGATAGACAATGTCGACATCCTCAGCTATACTGGATTTGGATGAAATTCTGACATTATAACAATGCAATGTTATGTTGTATTATGCCCTCGTGTTTACGTCACAACCCAAGATGTTTGAGCAGTGAAAACATAGACAACTAAAGGGTACAATAATTAGCGTAAGAAACGAAAAACACATGAAACAATAAATAATTAGAACATCAAAGGTTCCAAAATAAAATCATAAACAAATTCTCACATACACTCATGTGAAAAAGTTAGGACGCACTATGAAAGCCTGTGTAGTTTTGTAACATTTTTGGATAAATAGATATTTAATCTCAATTTTAAAAATACTGAGAGATTATAGGAATATAACTAAACAATTAAAACTGAAGAAAAGACTTTTGAAGATCTTCTATAAATGTAATTCTATAAAAATGCATATTCTAACTGAGGAACAAGTTAGGACACCCCCACATTTAATCCCACTTAAAATGGCTCGACTCACACCAGGTGTACATGATTAGAAGATCGTTACTCAGCATTGTGAATGAGGCTTGCCCTATTTAATTCTCAGACAGTTTGGTGTGCTCCTGACTGTTGAAGTGAGAGTGAGCATCATGGTGAGAGAAAACGAGCTGTCTGAGGCCTTCAGAATGAAAATTGTAGCAGCTTATGAGTCTGGTAAGGGATTTAAAAAGATCCCAAAATATTTTGAAACCAGCTATTGCACTGTCCAGAAAATAGTCAACAAGTGTAGGGCTTTCAAAACAACTGCCAACATGCCTAGGTCTGGTCGTCCAAGCAAGTTCACCCCGAGAGCAGACAACAAAATGCTACAAGAGGTCTTCAAACACCCTAACATGTCATCACAGGACCTACAGCAGGCTCTGGCTACTGTAGACGTAAAAGAGCATGTCTCTACAATCAGAAAGAGACTGCATAATTTTAACTTGCATGGGAGGTGTGCAAGGAGGAAATCTTTGCTCTATAAGAGAAACATCAAAACCAGACTGAAGTTTGCAAGAGAGAATGTAAACAGAGTCCAGGATTTCTGTAATAATGTTCTTTGGACAGATGAGTCCAAAAATGAATTATTTGGACACCAGAACAGAGAACATGTTTGGCGTAAACCAAATAAAGCATTCCAGGAAAAGAACCTCACACCAACTGTGAATCATGGAGGTGGAAGTGTCGTGGGTTGGGGCTGCTTTGCTGCAGCAGGACCTGGACAGCTCACATTAATAGAATCCACCAGAGGGTGCTTGAGGATCATGTGAGACCATCTGTACGAAAATTAAAGATGAAGCAGAACTGGACCCTGCAACACGACGATGACCCAAGACATACCAGTAAATCCACCAAGGACTGGCTTAAAACTAAGAAATGGAGAGTCCTGGAATGGCCGAGTCAAAGCCCATATCTTAATCCCATTGAGGTGCTGTGGGGTGACTTGAAACGGGCTGTACATGCAAGAAACCCCTCAAACATCTCACAGCTGAAAGAATTCTGCATTGAGGAGTGGGTCAAACTTTCTTCAGACCGATGTCATAGACTGATAGATGGGTACAAGAAGCGTCTCACTGCAGTTATTTCAGCCAAAGGGGGTAAAACTAGCTATTAGGGGATAGGGTGTCCTAACTTTTTCCTCAGTTAGAGTATGCATTTTTGTAGAATTACATTTGCAGAAGATCTTGAAAAGTCTTTTTTTCAGTTTTAATTGTTTAGTTATATTCCTATAATCTCTCAGTATTGATGAAATTGAGATTAAATATCTATATATCCAAAAATGTTACAAAAATACACAGGCTTTCATAGAGTGTCCTAACTTTTTCACATGACTGTATAGTGTGAAAAAACGTGTGTGATCTCTGATTGGCCTTATCGTCGTTTTAGGATGCCAAGTGCCCTCCACTGATACAGCGATATGTCTGCGAACTCATCTCGCTAGAAACCGGGCTTCGATACCTGTTGTGGGCAGAACATAGATAGTCCATTTTGTTGTTTTGTGCTTGATTCTAAATAAGCAATCAAGGATTCCAAGCTGGCTAGTGAAGAAGCTACATCAATGTTGTCATGAAATACTCATTTTTATAATAGACTGAGTTCAAAGTTCATGAACATAGAAACATCAGATGTACCCAACAAAATAAATAGATAGTTGAGTAAAACTTCCTTGTGTGAAACCACACAGTCCCAACGACATCAAACATTTCACGATAGTGGTCCCAGTGACAGGACATTGGTTTATAACGCTAAACACTGGGTTCAGGCACTCCTTGCAGGCGCTTTGTTTTGTTTGTTTGTTTGTTTGTTTAGGAATTTCGCACAAAGCTACTCGAGGGCTATCTGTGCTAGCCGTCCCTAATTTAGCAGTGTAAGACTAGAGGGAAGGTAGCTAGTCATCACCACCCACCGCCAACTCTTGGGCTACTCTTTTACCAACGGCTGGGAGGGCGAGCATGTTTGGCGTGACGGAAATGCAAACCCGCGATCCTCAGATTACGCGTCGCACGCCTTAACGCGCTTGGCCATGCCAGGCCGCCTTGCGGGCGCAGCACAAATTACTCACTGAGTAGCTCAGTTTGTATCCAAACCAAAATAATTAATATTTTTATCATCTTCATTCAGAAATATGTTTCGAACATTTTACCCTAGCAATGATATTTCGTCGCTTTTATTACAGCTCTCTCTCTACTTGTTGCCCCCCAGTGGCTCAGCGGCATGTCTGCAGACTCACACCCTAAAATCCGGGTTTCGATACCCGTGGTGGGCAGAGCACAGATAGCCCATTGTGTAGCTTTGTGCTTAATTCAAAACAATAACAACAATCTCTACTTGTTGCAATAAAGTATAAATGAAACCCTAAGATTTCGCAGTTTTTACCAAAAATATAATAAAAACTATTTACTCGTGAGCGAACATGTAACTTCACGTCAATGGAATAAAAACTGTTTCAGAAAAGTTACGCTGATTTCCAAACATCATGATTCGACTTGCTAACCTAAAGTCAATATTACTTAATTCGATTCTCTCAAACGTCGACACTTTGATTTCTTGACTCTAAAAGAATGTGAAATACGTAACTTTATCAGTTGAATTTTTGACATATTTCTTGCTGTTGATGTTAAGATATGGGGAGGGAAACGCAGAACGAATGTTTCCTTCGCAACATTATTATTGCGTCACAAAGCAGAACGGCTCCAATTAACAAGCTGAATATCAGGGTTTGGTGAAGAATAATACAGAAAGAAAAAGATCCCTCAGAAAAGTCAGTCGGCATCTACTGATCTCAAATACACCTTCTAGGATTTCACTCGCTAAACGCTTTTATTGATGTTACTTGCAGAAAATGAAAAGTAAGCTGGAAAAATTAGGTCCGGGAATCTAGAGTTCAAAAGTCCAAAAGTCACAAGAGGAAAGTGACACTTTTCTGACACAAATAAATAAATATCAAACCCTGCACGTGCGTCAGAAACGAACAATCCTAGCAGATCGTAAAACGGTATCGTTGACTTATCTCAGCATTTTACTCACTGTTATAAAACCAGAATCTAAAATTAAACATGCTTTCAGACTTTCTGACAGCACTACAACCAAGAACACGTTAAGTTAACAATATTAAAACAGAAACTACAAACATTAACTATAACATAGAGAATACGTTAACAATATTAAAACAGAAACTACAAACATTAACTATAACATAAAGAATACGTTAACAATATTAAAACAGAAACTACAAACATTAACTAGAACATAAAGAATACGTTAACAATATTAAAACAGAAACTACAAACATTAACTAGAACATAGAGAATACGTTAACAATATTAAAACAGAAACTACAAACATTAACTAGAACATAAAGAATACGTTCACTTAACAATATTAAAACAGAAACTACAAACATTAACTAGAACATAAAGAACACGTTAACAATATTAAAACAAAAACTACAAATATTAACTATAACATAAAGAATACGTTAGCAAAATTAAAACAAAAGCTACAAACATTAACTAGAAAATGAAGAATATGTTAACAAAGTTAAAACAGAAACTACAAATATTAACTAAAACATAAAGAATACGTCAGCAAAATTAAAACAAAAGTTACAAACATTAACTAGAACATGAAGAATACATTAATTTAACAATATTAAAAAACTTCAAACATTAACCAGAACATAAGGAATATGTTAACTTATCAATATTAAAACAAGAACTACAAACATTAACTAGAACATAAAACACACGTTAACTTAACAAATTTAAAAAAATATATAAACATTATCTAGAAGATAAAGAAAACGTTAGCTTAACAAAATTAAAATAAAAACAACATTAACTGAAGTAAAGAACCATTACCTTAACAAAATTAAAATGAAAAATATATACAATAACTAGAGCATAAATAATATGTTAACTTAACAAAATTAAAACAAAAACCACAAATATTAACTAGGCATGAAAATTATGTTCACAATAGTAAAATAAAAATACAAACATTAACTAAACATAAAAACACGTTAACCTAACAAAACTAAAGAAAACTACAAAAATTAATTAAAAGACCAAGTTAACAACTTTGAAAATATATATAAACATTACCAAAGCATAAAGAACGCGTTAACTTAACAAAATTAAAGAAAAACTACAAAAATAAACTAGAACATAAATAATACGTTAACATAACAAAATTGAAAAACTACGGACATTAACTGGAATATAAAGAATAGTTCAGTTAAGAAAATAAAAACAAAACTACAAACATTACCTAGAACATAAAAAATATGTTAACTTAAAATTTCAAACAAAAAATATAAACAATAACTAGAACATAAAGAACACGCTAACTTAAGAAAATTAAATGAAAAACTACAAACACAAACTGGAAGGAAAACAATATCTTAAGTGAACAAAATAAAAAATGTACAAATATTAACTAGAACTTAAGGCATACGTTATACATAACAAAACTAAAACAAAAACAAACATTAACTGCAAGAAAAACAATACGTTAACTTAACAAAATTAAAAAGAATTATAGATATTAATTAGAATATAGAGAATACATTAGCTTAAGAAGATTAAAACAAAAACTATCAACAGTAAGTAGAACATAACGAACGCGTTAAATTGTGAAAATTATAATAAAAATATAAACATTGTCTAAAACATAAAGATTATGTTAACTTAACAAAATGTAAAAAAATACAGAAACATTAACTACAACATGAAGAATGCGTTAAATTTACAAAATTAAAACAAAACTATAAACATTAATTAAAACACATAATCTTGTTAACTTGAAAAATTAAAAAATATAAAGAATAATTAGAACATAAAGAACATGTTAACTTAACAAACTCAAAACAAAAAGTACAAAAATTAACTATAACATAAAGAATACGTTAACCAAACAAACACTCCAAAAATATACAAATATTTAATAAAACATTAAGAATACCTTAACTTCACAGAATTGAAACAAAAAACTAGAATATAGAAAATACGTTAACTTATCAAAACTAAAAGATAAAAACAAACATGAACAAAAACATAAAAAAAATTCAAAAATATACAATTATTAACTAGAATATCAAAACACTTTAACTTAACAAATTTAAAACACAAATATAAACAACAATGAGAACATAAAGATTAAATTTATTAAATTAAAATATAAAGAATAACTAGATCATAAAGAACATGTTAACTAAATAAAATCAAAGTAAAAACTACAAACATTAAGAAAACCATAAGGATTACGTTAACTTAATAAAATTAAAACAAAAAGTACATACATTAACTAGAACTTAAAAATACAACAAACTAACAAAATTAAAACAAAAATATAATCAATAATTTAAACATGAAGTATGCGTTAAATTAACAAAATTTAAAAAATTAAGTAGAACATAAAAACATTGACTTAACAAAATTAAACAAAAATATAACCATTAATTATACCATCAAGAATACGTTAATTTGACAAAATTGAATAAAGACTATAGCAATTACCTAGAACATAAAGAATGTTAAATTAACAAAATTAAACACACAAAATAAACAACAACTAGAATATGAATAAATGAAACTTAACAAAATTAAAAACTACAAACATTAAGAAGACCATAAAGAATACGTTAACTTAAAACTAAAACAAAACATACAGACATTAACTAGAAAATAAAAAAACATATTAACTTGACAAAATTTAAATAAATTTACAAATATTAACTAGAAAATAAAGAACACGATAATTTAACCAAATTAAAAAATATAAAAATATTAGCTCTAACATAAAGAATACGTTAACTTGACAAAATTGAAACACAAAAGATAAAAAATAACTAGAACGTAAAGAACGCGATAAATTAAGAAAATGAAATGAAAAGTTATAAACATTAACTTAACAAAACCTATTCGTTATATCAACAATAACTAGAACATCGAGAACACGATATCTTATCAAAATCAAAATAAAAATACAATCATTAACTAGAAAATCAAAAATTTGTTAACTTCAGAAAATTAGAACAAAAACATAAACATTATCTACAACATAAAGAATACGTTAACTTAAAAATATTAAAAATACACAAATATTAACTAGAACATAAAGAATACGTTAACTTAACAAGATTAACTTAAAAAATATAAATAATAATTAGAAAATAAAGAATACGTTAGCTTAACAAAACACAAAATAAAAACATTGCCTAGAACATAACAAATACGTTAACTTAAAATTTAAAAATATAAAAGCATTAACTGCAACATAAAGAGAAGTTTGACTTAAAATTTTAAAAATATACGAACATTAACTGGATACTATTTGTTCGTAAAAGAGTAGCCCAAGAGTTGGCGGTGGGTGGTGATGACTAGCTGCCTTCCCTCTAGTTTTACACTGCTAAATTAGGGACGGCTAGCACACATAGCCCTCGAGCAGCTTTGGGCGAAATTCAAAACAAAACAAACCAATATTAATTGGAACATGAAAAACACGTTAACTTAACAACTGTTTGTTTGTTTGTTTTTCGGACAAAGCTACTCGAGGGCTACCTGTGCTAGCCATCCCTAATTTAGCAGTGTAAGACTAGAGGGAAGGCAGTTAGTCATCACCACCCACCGCCAACTCTTGGGTTACTCTTTTACCAACGAAAAGTGGGATTGACCGTCACATTATAACGTCCCCACGGCTGGGAGGGCGAGCATGTTTGGCGCGACGCGGGCTTGAACCCGCGACTCCCGGATTACGAGCCGCGCACCTTACGCGCTTGGCCATGCCGGGCCTTAACTTAACAAAATTAAACAAAAAAATACAACCACTAACTATAACATCAAGAATACGTTAATTTGACAAAATTATATACAGACTAAAAACATTAACTAGAACATAAGAACGTGTTAAATTAGCAAAATAAAACACAAAAGGTAAACAAGTAGAACATGTTAACTCAACAAAATTTAAAAAACTACAAACATTAAGAAGACCATAAAGGCCTGGCATGGCCGATCGCGTTAAGGCGTGCACTCGTAATCCGAGGGTCGCGGGTTCGCGTCCGCGTCGCGCTAAAACATGCTCGCCCTCCCTGCCGTGGGGGTGTATAATGTGACGGTCAATCCCACTATTCGTTGGTAAAAGAGTAGCCCAAGAGTTGGCGGTGGGTGGTGATGACTAGCTGCCTTCCCTCTTGTCTTACACTGCTAAATTAGGGACGGCTAGCACAGATAGCCCTCGAGTAGCTTTGTGCGAAATTCCAAAAACAAACAAAACAGAAGACCATAAAGAATACGTTAATTTAAAAAAATTAAAACAAAAAATACAATAAATTAACAAAATTAACACAAAAATATGATCATTAACTAGAACATTAAGTTAAATATAAAAATATTATCTAGAATATAAAAACTTTGACTTAAAATTAAACAAATAATACAACCATTAATTACAACAAGAATACGTTAATTTAACAGAATTAAAAACTACAAACATTAATTACAACAAAAACAATACGTTAACTTAATGAAATTAAAAAAATACTTAGAAATATTAACTAGAACACCAAGAATACGCTAATAGAAGAAAATGAAATACAAACTACACACATTAACTACAACATTAAGAAAAAATTATCTTAACAAAATTGAAAGAAGTACAAATATTAACTGGAAAATAAAGAACTCGTTAACTTTAAAAAAATTGAAAGAAAAATATAAACAATAACTAGAACATAAATAGCATGTTAACAAAATTAAAATAAAAACATTATTTAGAACATAAAAAATACCTTAACTTAACAAAATTTGAAAAAATATTAAAACAAAAAGTACAAATATCAAACACAACATGAAGAATATGTTAACAAAATTTATAATATACAAATATTAACTAGAACATAAAAATACGATAATTTAACAAAATTACAAAATTCACAAATATTAACTACAACATAAAGAACACGTTAATTTAAAAAAAATTAAATAAAAATTACAAACGCAAACTAGCCATGAAGAAAAGAAAAGAGAGGATCTGAACACAACATACTGGAAAGAACTGTTATTTAACGAAAATTAGACCTGAAGGAAAGAAAAGAGAGAATCTGAACACAACGTACTGGAAAGAACTGTTATTTAACGAAAATTAGAACTGAAGGAAAGAAAAGAGAGAATCTGAACACAACGTACTGGAAAGAACTGTTATTTAACGAAAATTAGAACTGAAGGAAAGAAAAGAGAGAATCTGAACACAGACTAGTAAAAAATTGAAATTTAAAAAAATTTAGTATGAAAAAAGTGAGGAGCTCCTAATAACTGACCTTATCACTCTCAACACAGTTCACATTGTTCATACAAACTATCTATTGTTGACCTTATCACTCTCAACACAGTTCACATTGTTGATACAAAACTATCTATTGTTGACCTTATCACTCTCAACACAGTTAACACTGTTGATACAAACTATCTATTGTTGACCTTATCACTCTCAACACAGTTAACACTGTTGATACAAACTATCTATTGTTGACCTTATCACTCTCAACACAGTTAACACTGTTGATACAAACTATCTATTGTTGACCTTATCACTCTCAACACAGTTCACATTGTTCATACAACTATCTATTGTTGACCTTATCACTCTCAACACAGTTCACATTGTTGATACAAACTATCTATTGTTGACCTTATCACTCTCAACACAGTTAACCACTGTGATACAAACTATCTATTGTTGACCTTATCACTCTCAACACAGTTAACACTGTTGATACAAACTATCTATTGTTGACCTTATCACTCTCAACACAGTTAACACTGTTGATACAAACTATCTATTGTTGACCTTATCACTCTCAACACAGTTCACATTGTTCATACAAACTATCTATTGTTGACCTTATCACTCTCAACACAGTTCACATTGTTGATACAAACTATCTATTGTTGACCTTATCACTCTCAACACAGTTAACACTGTTGATACAAACTATCTATTGTTGACCTTATCACTCTCAACACAGTTAACATTGTTGATACAAACTATCTATTGTTGACCTTATCACTCTCAACACAGTTCACATTGTTCATACAAACTATCTATTGTTGACCTTATCACTCTCAACACAGTTCACATTGTTGATACAAACTATCTATTGTTGACCTTATCACTCTCAACACAGTTAACACTGTTGATACAAACTATCTATTGTTGACCTTATCACTCTCAACACAGTTAACACTGTTGATACAAACTATCTATTGTTGACCTTATCACTCTCAACACAGTTAACACTGTTGATACAAACTATCTATTGTTGACCTTATCACTCTCAACACAGTTCACATTGTTCATACAAACTATCTATTGTTGACCTTATCACTCTCAACACAGTTCACATTGTTGATACAAACTATCTATTGTTGACCTTATCACTCTCAACACAGTTCACATTGTTGATACAAACTATCTATTGTTGACCTTATCACTCTCAACACAGTTAACACTGTTGATACAAACTATCTATTGTTGACCTTATCACTCTCAACACAGTTAACACTGTTGATACAAACTATCTATTGTTGACCTTATCACTCTCAACACAGTTAACACTGTTGATACAAACTATCTATTGTTGACCTTATCACTCTCAACACAGTTAACACTGTTGATACAAACTATCTATTGTTGACCTTATCACTCTCAACACAGTTAACACTGTTGATACAAACTATCTATTATTGACCTTATCACTCTCAACACAGTTCACATTGTTGATACAAACTATCTATTGTTGACCTTATCACTCTCAACACAGTTCACATTGTTTATACAAACTATCTATTGTTGACCTTATCACTCTCAACACAGTTCACATTGTTTATACAAACTATCTATAGTTGACCTTATCACTCTCAACACAGTTCACATTGTTTACACAAACTCTCTATAGTTGACCTTATCACTCTCAACACAGTTCACATTGTTCATACAAACTATCTATTGTTGACCTTATCACTCTCAACACAGTCAACATTGTTGATACAAACTATCTATTGTTGACCTTATCACTCTCAACACAGTCAACACTGTTGATACAAACTATCTATTGTTGACCTTATCACTCTCAACACAGTTCACATTGTTCATACAAACTATCTATTGTTGACCTTATCACTCTCAACACAGTTCACATTGTTCATACAAACTATCTATTGTTGACCTTATCACTCTCAACACAGTCCACATTGTTGATACAAACTATCTATTGTTGACCTTATCACTCTCAACACAGTTCACATTTTTGATACAAACTATCTATAGTTGACCTTATCACTCTCAACACAGTCCACATTGTTTATACAAAACTATCTATTGTTGACCTATCACTCTCAACACAGTTCACATTGTTTACACAAATTCTCTATAGTTGACCTTATCACTCTCAACACAGTTCACATTGTTTATACAAACTATCTATTGTTGACCTTATCACTCTCAACACAGTTCACACTGTTTATACAAACTATCTATTGTTGACCTTATCACTCTCAACACAGTTCACATTGTTTATACAAACTATCTATAGTTGACCTTATCACTCTCAACACACATTGTTTATACAAACCCTCTATTGTTGACCTTATCACTCTCAACACAGTTCACATTGTTCATACAAACTATCTATTGTTGACCTTATCACTCTCAACACAGTTCACATTGTTCATACAAACTATCTATTGTTGACCTTATCACTCTCAACACAGTTAACACTGTTGATACAAACTATCTATTGTTGACCTTCTCACTCTCAACACAGTTAACACTGTTGATACAAACTATCTATAGTTGACCTTATCACTCTCAACACAGTTCACATTGTTTATACAAACTATCTATTGTTGACCTTATCACTCTCAACACAGTTCACATTGTTTATACAAACTATCTATTGTTGACCTTATTACTCTCAACACAGTTCACATTGTTCATACAAAAGTATCTATTGTTGACCTTATCACTCTCAACACAGTCCACATTGTTTACACAAACTATCTATAGTTGACCTTATCACTCTCAACACAGTTCACATTGTTGATACAACTATCTATTGTTGACCTTATCACTTTCAACACAGTTAACACTGTTGATACAAACTATCTATGTTGACCTTATCACTCTCAACACAGTTAACACTTTGATACAAACTATCTATAGTTGATCTTATCACTCTCAACACAGTCAACATTGTTGATACAAATTATCTATTGTTGACCTTATTACTCTCAACCCAGTCCACATTGTTTACACAAACTATCTATTGTTGACCTTGTTACTCTCAACACAGTTCACATTGTTTACACAAATTCTCTATAGTTGACCTCTATCACTCTCAACACAGTTAACACTGTTGATACAAACTATCTATTGTTGACCTTATCACTCTCAACACAGTTAACACTGTTGATACAAACTATCTATTGTTGACCTTATCACTCTCAACACAGTTAACACTGTTGATACAAACTATCTATTGTTGACCTTATCACTCTCAACACAGTTAACACTGTTGATACAAACTATCTATTGTTGACCTTATCACTCTCAACACAGTTCACATTGTTCATACAAACTATCTATTGTTGACCTTATCACTCTCAACACAGTTCACATTGTTCATACAAACTATCTATTGTTGACCTTATCACTCTCAACACAGTTCACATTGTTCATACAAACTATCTATTGTTGACCTTATCACTCTCAACACAGTTAACACTGTTGATACAAACTATCTATTGTTGACCTTATCACTCTCAACACAGTTCACATTGTTGATACAAACTATCTATTGTTGACCTTATCACTTTCAACACAGTTAACACTGTTGATACAAACTATCTATTGTTGACCTTATCACTCTCAACACAGTTAACACTGTTGATACAAACTATCTATTGTTGACCTTATCACTCTCAACACAGTTAACACTGTTGATACAAACTATCTATTATTGACCTTATCACTCTCAACACAGTTAACACTGTTGATACAAACTATCTATTGTTGACCTTATCACTCTCAACACAGTTCACATTGTTCATACAAACTATCTATTGTTGACCTTATCACTCTCAACACAGTTAACACTGTTGATACAAACTATCTATTGTTGACCTTATCACTCTCAACACAGTTCACATTGTTTACATGAACTCTCTATAGTTGACCTTATCACTCTCAACACAGTTCACATTGTTCATACAAACTATCTATTGCTTGACCTTATCACTCTCAACACAGTTAACACCGTTGATACAAACTATCTATTGTTGACCTTATCACTCTCAACACAGTTAACACTGTTGATACAAAACTATCTATTGTTGACCTTATCACTCTCAAATCAGTTCTCACATTGTTCATACAAACTATTCTATTGTTGACCTTATCACTCTCAACACAGTTAACATGTGCATACAAACTATCTATGTTGACTTATCCTCTCAACACAGTTCACATTGTTCATACCAAAACTACTCTATTGTGACCTTATCACTCTCAACACAGTTAACACTGTGAATGTACACTGTTGATACAAACTATCTATTGTTGACCTTATCACTCTCAACACAGTTAACACTGTTGATACAAACTATCTATTGTTGACCTTATCACTCTCAACACAGTTAACACTGTTGATACAAACTATCTATTGTTGACCTTATCACTCTCAACACAGTTAACACTGTTGATACAAACTATCTATTGTTGACCTTATCACTCTCAACACAGTTAACACTGTTGATACAAACTATCTATTGTTGACCTTATCACTCTCAACACAGTTAACACTGTTGATACAAACTATCTATTGTTGACCTTATCACTCTCAACACAGTTAACACTGTTGATACAAACTATCTATTGTTGACCTTATCACTCTAAACACAGTTAACACTGTTGATACAAACTATCTATTATTGACCTTATCACTCTCAACACAGTTCACATTGTTGATACAAACTATCTATTGTTGACCTTATCACTCTCAACACAGTTCACATTGTTTATACAAACTATCTATTGTTGACCTTATCACTCTTAACACAGTTAACATTGTTTATACAAACTATCTATAGTTGACCTTATCACCCTCAACACAGTTCACATTGTTTACATGAACTCTCTATAGTTGACCTTATCACTCTCAACACAGTTCACATTGTTCATACAAACTATCTATTGTTGACCTTATCACTCTCAACACAGTTAACACTGTTGATACAAACTATCTATTGTTGACCTTATCACTCTCAACACAGTTAACACTGTTGATACAAACTATCTATTGTTGACCTTATCACTCTCAACACAGTTCACATTGTTCATACAAACTATCTATTGTTGACCTTATCACTCTCAACACAGTTCACATTGTTCATACAAACTATCTATTGTTGACCTTATCACTCTCAACACAGTTCACATTGTTGATACAAACTATCTATTGTTGACCTTATCACTCTCAACACAGTTAACACTGTTGATACAAACTATCTATTGTTGACCTTATCACTCTCAACACAGTTAACACTGTTGATACAAACTATCTATTGTTGACCTTATCACTCTCAACACAGTTCACATTGTTTACATGAACTCTCTATAGTTGACCTTATCACTCTCAACACAGTTCACATAGTTCATACAAACTATCTATTGTTGACCTTATCACTCTCAACATAGTTAACACTGTTGATACAAACTATCTATTGTTGACCTTATCACTCTCAACACAGTTAACACTGTTGATACAAACTATCTATTGTTGACCTTATCACTCTCAACACAGTTCACATTGTTCATACAAACTATCTATTGTTGACCTTATCACTCTCAACACAGTTAACATTGTTCATACAAACTATCTATTGTTGACCTTATCACTCTCAACACAGTTCACATTGTTCATACAAACTATCTATTGTTGACCTTATCACTCTCAACACAGTTAACACTGTTGATACAAACTATCTATTGTTGACCTTATCACTCTCAACACAGTTAACACTGTTGATACAAACTATCTATTGTTGACCTTATCACTCTCAACACAGTTAACACTGTTAATACAAACTATCTATTGTTGACCTTATCACTCTCAACACAGTTAACACTGTTGATACAAACTATCTATTGTTGACCTTATCACTCTCAACACAGTTAACACTGTTGATACAAACTATCTATTGTTGACCTTATCACTCTCAACACAGTTCACATTGTTGATACAAACTATCTATTGTTGACCTTATCACTCTCAACACAGTTCACATTGTTTATACAAACTATCTATTGTTGACCTTATCACTCTCAACACAGTTAACATTGTTTATACAAACTATCTATTGTTGACCTTATCACTCTCAACACAGTTCACATTGTTTACATGAACTCTCTATAGTTGACCTTATCACTCTCAACACAGTTCACATTGTTCATACAAACTATCTATTGTTGACCTTATCACTCTCAACACAGTTAACACTGTTGATACAAACTATCTATTGTTGACCTTATCACTCTCAACACAGTTAACACTGTTGATACAAACTATCTATTGTTGACCTTATCACTCTCAACACAGTTCACATTGTTCATACAAACTATCTATTGTTGACCTTATCACTCTCAACACAGTTCACATTGTTCATACAAACTATCTATTGTTGACCTTATCACTCTCAACACAGTTCACATTGTTCATACAAACTATCTATTGTTGACCTTATCACTCTCAACACAGTTAACACTGTTGATACAAACTATCTATTATTGACCTTATCACTCTCAACACAGTTAACACTGTTGATACAAACTATCTATTGTTGACCTTATCACTCTCAACACAGTTCACATTGTTCATACAAACTATCTATTGTTGACCTTATCACTCTCAACACAGTTCACATTGTTGATACAAACTATCTATTGTTGACCTTATCACTTTCAACACAGTTAACACTGTTGATACAAACTATCTATTGTTGACCTTATCACTCTCAACACAGTTAACACTGTTGATACAAACTATCTATTGTTGACCTTATCACTCTCAACACAGTTAACACTGTTGATACAAACTATCTATTGTTGACATTATCACTCTCAACACAGTTAACACTGTTGATACAAACTATCTATTGTTGACCTTATCACTCTCAACACAGTTAACACTGTTGATACAAACTATCTATTGTTGACCTTATCACTCTCAACACAGTTAACACTGTTGATACAAACTATCTATTGTTGACCTTATCACTCTCAACACAGTTCACATTGTTCATACAAACTATCTATTGTTGACCTTATCACTCTCAACACAGTTCACATTGTTGATACAAACTATCTATTGTTGACCTTATCACTCTCAACACAGTTAACACTGTTGATACAAACTATCTATTGTTGACCTTATCACTCTCAACACAGTTAACATTGTTGATACAAACTATCTATTGTTGACCTTATCACTCTCAACACAGTTCACATTGTTCATACAAACTATCTATTGTTGACCTTATCACTCTCAACACAGTTCACATTGTTGATACAAACTATCTATTGTTGACCTTATCACTCTCAACACAGTTAACACTGTTGATACAAACTATCTATTGTTGACCTTATCACTCTCAACACAGTTAACACTGTTGATACAAACTATCTATTGTTGACCTTATCACTCTCAACACAGTTAACACTGTTGATACAAACTATCTATTGTTGACCTTATCACTCTCAACACAGTTAACACTGTTGATACAAACTATCTATTGTTCACCTTATCACTCTCAACACAGTTCACATTGTTCATACAAACTATCTATTGTTGACCTTATCACTCTCAACACAGTTCACATTGTTCATACAAACTATCTATTGTTGACCTTATCACTCTCAACACAGTTCACATTGTTGATACAAACTATCTATTGTTGACCTTATCACTCTCAACACAGTTAACACTGTTGATACAAACTATCTATTGTTGACCTTATCACTCTCAACACAGTTAACACTGTTGATACAAACTATCTATTGTTGACCTTATCACTCTCAACACAGTTAACACTGTTGATACAAACTATCTATTGTTGACCTTATCACTCTCAACACAGTTAACACTGTTGATACAAACTATCTATTGTTGACCTTATCACTCTCAACACAGTTCACATTGTTCATACAAACTATCTATTGTTGACCTTATCACTCTCAACACAGTTCACATTGTTGATACAAACTATCTATTGTTGACCTTATCACTCTCAACACAGTTAACACTGTTGATACAAACTATCTATTGTTGACCTTATCACTCTCAACACAGTTAACACTGTTGATACAAACTATCTATTGTTGACCTTATCACTCTCAACACAGTTAACACTGTTGATACAAACTATCTATTGTTGACCTTATCACTCTCAACACAGTTCACATTGTTCATACAAACTATCTATTGTTGACCTTATCACTCTCAACACAGTTCACATTGTTCATACAAACTATCTATTGTTGACCTTATCACTCTCAACACAGTTCACATTGTTCATACAAACTATCTATTGTTGACCTTATCACTCTCAACACAGTTCACATTGTTGATACAAACTATCTATTGTTGACCTTATCACTCTCAACACAGTTCACATTGTTTATACAAACTATCTATTGTTGACCTTATCACTCTCAACACAGTTAACATTGTTTATACAAACTATCTATTGTTGACCTTATCACTCTCAACACAGTTCACATTGTTTACATGAACTCTCTATAGTTGACCTTATCACTCTCAACACAGTTCACATTGTTCATACAAACTATCTATTGTTGACCTTATCACTCTCAACACAGTTAACACTGTTGATACAAACTATCTATTGTTGACCTTATCACTCTCAACACAGTTAACACTGTTGATACAAACTATCTATTGTTGACCTTATCACTCTCAACACAGTTCACATTGTTCATACAAACTATCTATTGTTGACCTTATCACTTTCAACACAGTTCACATTGTTCATACAAACTATCTATTGTTGACCTTATCACTCTCAACACAGTTCACATTGTTCATACAAACTATCTATTGTTGACCTTATCACTCTCAACACAGTTAACACTGTTGATACAAACTATCTATTATTGACCTTATCACTCTCAACACAGTTAACACTGTTGATACAAACTATCTATTGTTGACCTTATCACTCTCAACACAGTTCACATTGTTCATACAAACTATCTATTGTTGACCTTATCACTCTCAACACAGTTCACATTGTTGATACAAACTATCTATTGTTGACCTTATCACTTTCAACACAGTTAACACTGTTGATACAAACTATCTATTGTTGACCTTATCACTCTCAACACAGTTAACACTGTTGATACAAACTATCTATTGTTGACCTTATCACTCTCAACACAGTTAACACTGTTGATACAACTATCTATTGTTGACATTATCACTCTCAACACAGTTAACACTGTTGATACAAACTATCTATTGTTGACCTTATCAATCTCAACACAGTTAACACTGTTGATACAAACTATCTATTGTTGACCTTATCACTCTCAACACAGTTAACACTGTTGATACAAACATCTATTGTTGACCTTATCACTCTCAACACAGTTAACACTGTTGATACAAACTACTATTGTTGACCTTCATCACTCTCAACACAGTTCACATTGTTGATACAAACTATCTATTGTGACCTTATCACTCTCAACACAGTTACACATGTTGATACAAACTATCTATTGTGACTTTCACTCTCAACACAGTTACACTGTTGATACAAACTATCTATTGTTGACCTTATCACTCTCAAACACAGTTAACATGTTGATACAAACTATCTATTGTTGACCTTATCACTCTCAACACAGTTCAACATTGTTCATACAAACTATCTATTGTTGACCTTATCACTCTCCACAGTTCACATTGTTGATACAAACGATCTATTGTTGACCTTATCACTCTCAACACAGTAACACTGTTGATACAAACTATCTATTGTTGACCTTATCACTCTCAACACAGTTAACACTGTTGATACAAACTATCTATTGTTGACCTTATCACTCTCAACACAGTTAACACTGTTGATACAAACTATCTATTGTTGACCTTATCACTCTCAACACAGTTAACACTGTTGATACAAACTATCTATTGTTCACCTTATCACTCTCAACACAGTTCACATTGTTCATACAAACTATCTATTGTTGACCTTATCACTCTCAACACAGTTCACATTGTTCATACAAACTATCTATTGTTGACCTTATCACTCTCAACACAGTTCACATTCTTGATACAAACTATCTATTGTTGACCTTATCACTCTCAACACAGTTAACACTGTTGATACAAACTATCTATTGTTGACCTTATCACTCTCAACACAGTTAACACTGTTGATACAAACTATCTATTGTTGACCTTATCACTCTCAACACAGTTAACACTGTTGATACAAACTATCTATTGTTGACCTTATCACTCTCAACACAGTTAACACTGTTGATACAAACTATCTATTGTTGACCTTATCACTCTCAACACAGTTCACATTGTTCATACAAACTATCTATTGTTGACCTTATCACTCTCAACACAGTTCACATTGTTGATACAAACTATCTATTGTTGACCTTATCACTCTCAACACAGTTAACACTGTTGATACAAACTATCTATTGTTGACCTTATCACTCTCAACACAGTTAACACTGTTGATACAAACTATCTATTGTTGACCTTATCACTCTCAACACAGTTAACACTGTTGATACAAACTATCTATTGTTGACCTTATCACTCTCAACACAGTTCACATTGTTCATACAAACTATCTATTGTTGACCTTATCACTCTCAACACAGTTAACACTGTTGATACAAACTATCTATTGTTGACCTTATCACTCTCAACACAGTTCACATTGTTCATACAAACTATCTATTGTTGACCTTATCACTCTCAACACAGTTAACATTGTTGATACAAACTATCTATTGTTGACCTTATCACTCTCAACACAGTTCACATTGTTGATACAAACTATCTATTGTTGACCTTATCACTCTCAACACAGTTCACATTGTTTATACAAACTATCTATTGTTGACCTCTCTCAACACAGTTAACATTGTTTATACAAACTATCTATAGTTGACCTTATCACTCTCAACACAGTTCACATTGTTTACACAAACTCTCTATAGTTGACCTTATCACTCTCAACACAGTTCACATTGTTCATACAAACTATCTATTGTTGACCTTATCACTCTCAACACAGTTAACACTGTTGATACAAACTATCTATTGTTGACCTTATCACTCTCAACACAGTTAACACTGTTGATACAAACTATCTATTGTTGACCTTATCACTCTCAACACAGTTAACACTGTTGATACAAACTATCTATTGTTGACCTTATCACTCTCAACACAGTTCACATTGTTCATACAAACTATCTATTGTTGACCTTATCACTCTCAACACAGTTAACACTGTTGATACAAACTATCTATTGTTGACCTTATCACTCTCAACACAGTTAACACTGTTGATACAAACTATCTATTGTTGACCTTATCACTCTCAACACAGTTAACACTGTTGATACAAACTATCTATTGTTGACCTTATCACTCTCAACACAGTTAACACTGTTGATACAAACTATCTATTGTTGACCTTATCACTCTCAACACAGTTCACATTGTTGATACAAACTATCTATTGTTGACCTTATCACTCTCAACACAGTTCACATTGTTTATACAAACTATCTATTGTTGACCTCTCTCAACACAGTTAACATTGTTTATACAAACTATCTATAGTTGACCTTATCACTCTCAACACAGTTCACATTGTTTACATGAACTCTCTATAGTTGACCTTATCACTCTCAACACAGTTCACATTGTTCATACAAACTATCTATTGTTGACCTTATCACTCTCAACACAGTTAACACTGTTGATACAAACTATCTATTGTTGACCTTATCACTCTCAACACAGTTAACACTGTTGATACAAACTATCTATTGTTGACCTTATCACTCTCAACACAGTTAACACTGTTGATACAAACTATCTATTGTTGACCTTATCACTCTCAACACAGTTCACATTGTTCATACAAACTATCTATTGTTGACCTTATCACTCTCAACACAGTTAACACTGTTGATACAAACTATCTATTGTTGACCTTATCACTCTCAACACAGTTAACACTGTTGATACAAACTATCTATTGTTGACCTTATCACTCTCAACACAGTTCACATTGTTCATACAAACTATCTATTGTTG
This sequence comes from Carcinoscorpius rotundicauda, assembly GCA_011833715.1. NCBI lineage: Eukaryota > Metazoa > Arthropoda > Merostomata > Xiphosura > Limulidae > Carcinoscorpius > Carcinoscorpius rotundicauda. The sequence goes on from CM022398.1 coordinate 90,107,859, forward strand.
ACCTTATCACTCTCAACACAGTTCACATTGTTGATACAAACTATCTATTGTTGACCTTATCACTTTCAACACAGTTAACACTGTTGATACAAACTATCTATTGTTGACCTTATCACTCTCAACACAGTTAACACTGTTGATACAAACTATCTATTGTTGACCTTATCACTCTCAACACAGTTAACACTGTTGATACAAACTATCTATTGTTGACCTTATCACTCTCAACACAGTTAACACTGTTGATACAAACTATCTATTGTTGACCTTATCACTCTCTTCACAGTTCACATTGTTCATACAAACTATCTATTGTTGACCTTATCACTCTCAACACAGTTAACACTGTTGATACAAACTATCTATTGTTGACCTTATCACTCTCAACACAGTTCACATTGTTCATACAAACTATCTATTGTTGACCTTATCACTCTCAACACAGTTAACACTGTTGATACAAACTATCTATTGTTGACCTTATCACTCTCAACACAGTTAACACTGTTGATACAAACTATCTATTGTTGACCTTATCACTCTCAACACAGTTCACATTGTTCATACAAACTATCTATTGTTGACCTTATCACTCTCAACACAGTTCACATTGTTTACATGAACTCTCTATAGTTGACCTTATCACTCTCAACACAGTTCACATTGTTCATACAAACTATCTATTGTTGACCTTATCACTCTCAACACAGTTAACACTGTTGATACAAACTATCTATTGTTGACCTTATCACTCTCAACACAGTTAACACTGTTGATACAAACTATCTATTGTTGACCTTATCACTCTCAACACAGTTCACATTGTTGATACAAACTATCTATTGTTGACCTTATCACTCTCAACACAGTTAACATTGTTCATACAAACTATCTATTGTTGACCTTATCACTCTCAACACAGTTCACATTGTTCATACAAACTATCTATTGTTGACCTTATCACTCTCAACACAGTTAACACTGTTGATACAAACTATCTATTGTTGACCTTATCACTCTCAACACAGTTAACACTGTTGATACAAACTATCTATTGTTGACCTTATCACTCTCAACACAGTTAACACTGTTGATACAAACTATCTATTGTTGACCTTATCACTCTCAACACAGTTAACACTGTTGATACAAACTATCTATTGTTGACCTTATCACTCTCAACACAGTTAACACTGTTGATACAAACTATCTATTGTTGACCTTATCACTCTCAACACAGTTAACACTGTTGATACAAACTATCTATTGTTGACCTTATCACTCTCAACACAGTTCCTATTGTTGATACAAACTATCTATTGTTGACCTTATCACTCTCAACACAGTTCACATTGTTTATACAAACTATCTATTGTTGACCTTATCACTCTCAACACAGTTAACATTGTTTATACAAACTATCTATTGTTGACCTTATCACTCTCAACACAGTTCACATTGTTTACATGAACTCTCTATAGTTGACCTTATCACTCTCAACACAGTTCACATTGTTCATACAAACTATCTATTGTTGACCTTATCACTCTCAACACAGTTAACACTGTTGATACAAACTATCTATTGTTGACCTTATCACTCTCAACACAGTTAACACTGTTGATACAAACTATCTATTGTTGACCTTATCACTCTCAACACAGTTCACATTGTTCATACAAACTATCTATTGTTGACCTTATCACTCTCAACACAGTTCACATTGTTCATACAAACTATCTATTGTTGACCTTATCACTCTCAACACAGTTCACATTGTTCATACAAACTATCTATTGTTGACCTTATCACTCTCAACACAGTTAACACTGTTGATACAAACTATCTATTGTTGACCTTATCACTCTCAACACAGTTAACACTGTTGATACAAACTATCTATTGTTGACCTTATCACTCTCAACACAGTTCACATTGTTCATACAAACTATCTATTGTTGACCTTATCACTCTCAACACAGTTAACATTGTTGATACAAACTATCTATTGTTGACCTTATCACTTTCAACACAGTTAACACTGTTGATACAAACTATCTATTGTTGACCTTATCACTCTCAACACAGTTAACACTGTTGATACAAACTATCTATTGTTGACCTTATCACTCTCAACACAGTTAACACTGTTGATACAAACTATCTATTGTTGACCTTATCACTCTCAACACAGTTAACACTGTTGATACAAACTATCTATTGTTGACCTTATCACTCTGAACACAGTTCACATTGTTCATACAAACTATCTATTGTTGACCTTATCACTCTCAACACAGTTAACACTGTTGATACAAATTATCTATTGTTGACCTTATCACTCTCAACACAGTTCACATTGTTCATACAAACTATCTATTGTTGACCTTATCACTCTCAACACAGTTAACACTGTTGATACAAACTATCTATTGTTGACCTTATCACTCTCAACACAGTTAACACTGTTGATACAAACTATTTATTGTTGACCTTATCACTCTCAACACAGTTAACACTGTTGATACAAACTATCTATTGTTGACCTTATCACTCTCAACACAGTTAACACTGTTGATACAAACTATCTATTGTTGACCTTATCACTCTCAACACAGTTAACACTGTTGATACAAACTATCTATTGTTGACCTTATCACTCTCAACACAGTTAACACTGTTGATACAAACTATCTATTGTTGACCTTATCACTCTCAACACAGTTCACATTGTTGATACAAACTATCTATTGTTGACCTTATCACTCTCAACACAGTTAACATTGTTTATACAAACTATCTATTGTTGACCTTATCACTCTCAACACAGTCCACATTGTTGATACAAACTATCTATTGTTGACCTTATCACTCTCAACACAGTTCACATTGTTGATACAAACTATCTATTGTTGACCTTATCACTCTCAACACAGTTAACACTGTTGATACAAACTATCTATTGTTGACCTTATCACTCTCAACACAGTTCACATTGTTTATACAAACTATCTATTGTTGACCTTATCACTCTCAACACAGTCCACATTGTTGATACAAACTATCTATTGTTGACCTTATCACTCTCAACACAGTTCACATTGTTGATACAAACTATCTATAGTTGACCTTATCACTCTCAACACAGTTCACATTGTTTATACAAACTATCTATTGTTGACCTTATCACTCTCAACACAGTTCACATTGTTTACATGAACTCTCTATAGTTGACCTTATCACTCTCAACACAGTTCACATTGTTCATACAAACTATCTATTGTTGACCTTATCACTCTCAACACAGTTAACACTGTTGATACAAACTATCTATTGTTGACCTTATCACTCTCAACACAGTTCACATTGTTTATACAAACTATCTATTGTTGACCTTATCACTCTCAACACAGTTCACATTGTTTATACAAACTATCTATTGTTGACCTTATCACTCTCAACACAGTTCACATTGTTTACACAAACTCTCTATAGTTGACCTTATCACTCTCAACACAGTTCACATTGTTCATACAAACTATCTATTGTTGACCTTATCACTCTCAACACAGTTAACACTGTTGATACAAACTATCTATAGTTGACCTTGTCACTCTCAACACAGTTCGCATTGTTTATACAAACTCTCTATAGTCGACGTAATCTGCTTGTTTGCTATACTTTCTGTTGGGCCCGGTATGGCCAGGTGGTTAAGGCACTCAACTCGTAACCTCAGGGTCGCGGGTTTAAATTTATGTCACACCAAAAATGCTCCCCCTTTGAACTGTGGGGGCGTAATAATGTGACGGTCAATCCTCTAGTCTTGCACTCTTATATTAGGGACGGCTAGCGCAGATAGCCCTTGGGTAGCTTTGCGCGAAATTCGAAACAAACCAAATGAAACTATGCCTTCCTGTTGTTTCACGATCTCCGGCAAGTTTGTGATCTCGCTTCGAACCTGTGTTGTCATTTCGAAATCGAAACTTATTGAAAGTTCTATTTTTATTTTAAGGAAAAGAAATCCCACTTTTGACAAAAGTTTTAAACTTATTTTATCGTTACGTGGGTTCTTTCAGATGGTATGGTAACGATAATACATATACCAATAACGATCTTAATTATTTCTTGAATAACGTTTGCTACAATACAGGATACTTTCAATCGTAGGCGTGTTCAGTTTACGAGATTAGAAGGTTAATATAGGAGTTTCGATTATCCACGGTAGACAGAGTGCAAATATTCCAATGTGGGTTTGTACTAGAACAAACAAACGATGTGCTCTTAGCTCTAACTTCACAAACAACATTTGAGCAGAAATTAGAATTAATAACTTATAACATTACTTGTAGAATTTCCTAGCTAATAGATGGACCAGAATAGCGTTAACTGAATCGCATATGAATACAGACAATAACTCTAAATCACCAACTGAACTCATTCACTACTTATTAACTGATTACTTCGTGTATTTTCCCTAATATTATTACAGTTGTTTCTACACAGTACGGAAAGCGAACACGTAAACAAGGTTCAGTTCCCTCTGTCTCCCACAAACGTATCAAAGCTTCAGAGGAAGGCGAAGGGAAACAAATGAGAACTTGATATAATAACACGCTCTCTCTAGCAAACAAATATCTCAATAACTTAAGTATATCATTAAGCACAATATAAAACTGTATTTATAAAGTAGGGCGTAAAGAAACAGAATATATATCATTAAGCACAATATAAAACTGTATTTATAAAGTAGGACGTAAACAAACAGAACATACATCATTAAGCACAATATAAAACTGTATTTATAAAGTAGGACGTAAAGAAACAGAACATATATCATTAAGCACAATATAAAACTGTATTTATAAAGTAGGACGTAAACAAACAGAACTTCATTCGCCAACCGGTCAGAGAGCGGCAAGTCTTCAGGTTTGACTTCAAATTCAATACGACTTTATTATAAGAAAACACCTAAACAGAACCTAGTTCAACTACTAATGCATATAGTACTGCGTTTGTCGCTGCATTACAAGAGTCTCAGTGCATTTACAACAGTTTTGTCTTCATGTACCTAACACTGTAATACATTGTTGTTGTTTAGAATTAAGCACAAAGCTGCACAATGGACTATCTGTGCTCTGCCCACCACGGGTATCGAAACCCGGATTTTAGCGTGTAAGTCCGCAGACATACCGCTGAGCCACTGGGGGGCCACTGTAATACAATAATAAGTGTTTATTAAATCATCAAACACCTTCTTACTACAACATGTGTATCTTAACTCATCTAGCACAGCGATACTACAAAGCTGTATCTTAATTCATACAATATGTACTGAAATATTTTGTAGATTAAACATTATCTAAACTGTGTGTACCGATATGTTAAGTAAATTAAATCTTATGTAAACCACGTGTACTAAAATGTTAAGTAGATAAAAGCATTATCTATATCGTGTGTACTGACATTTTAAATGCATTAACATTATGTATACCGTGTGTAGTGATATGTTAATTCGATTAAGCATTATGTATACCATGTGTACAGACATTTTAAACAGATAGAAGACTCTCTACCATATGTTAGATAAACATTATCTACACCACGTGTACTGATGTGTTAAGTACATTAAACATTATCTACACCACGTGTACTGATGTGTTAAGTACATTAAACATTATCTACACCACGTGTACTGATGTGTTAAGTACATTAAACATTATCTACACCACGTGTACTGATGTGTTAAGTACATTAAACATTATCTACACCACGTGTACTGATGTGTTAAGTACATTAAACATTATCTACACCACGTGTACTGATGTGTTAAGTACATTAAACATTATCTACACCACGTGTACTGATGTGTTAAGTACATTAAACATTATCTACACCACGTGTACTGATGTGTTAAGTACATTAAACATTATCTACACCACGTGTACTGATGTGTTAAGTACATTAAACATTATCTACACCACGTGTACTGATGTGTTAAGTACATTAAACATTATCTACACAACGTGTAATGATGTGTTAAGTACATTAAACATTATCTACACCACGTGTACTGATGTGTTAAGTACATTAAACATTATCTAAACCATGTGTACTGATGTGTTAAGTACATTAAACATTATCTAAACCATGTGTACTGATGTGTTAAGTACATTAAACATTATCTACACCACGTGTACTGATGTGTTAAGTACATTAAACATTATCTAAACCATGTGTACTGATGTGTTAAGTACATTAAACATTATCTACACCACGTGTACTGATGTGTTAAGTACGTTAAGACTTACTATTTCTTTTTTTCTTTTCTCGTCTCTAGATTCAAACTTCTTCGTTAGCTCAGCCTTAAAGCCACCGTTAGGGACGCACGTCGGGTTGTCTTGGGCCAGCAAGTCCATAAGATAAGCTATATAACTCGTGGCAAGCCGCAGGGTCTTTATCTTCGACAGCTTCGTGTCTGCGGGAACGTTCGGTATACACTCACGCAGATCTGCGAACGCATTGTTAATAGACAGGGTGCGGCGTCTCTCTTTCTTATTTGCCGTATTTCTCCTCTTTATCCCGCTACGATCTGAGAAAACTAACATTCCGTCTGGACCGATAGTTGCCACCCTGCCCGTGCCATACATATACTCGCATCCCGTAGCCGAGCCTATCGGTCCACCAGCGGATGAAGTCGCAGTGGAGACCTGCTGATCAGGAGATGAAGCGTTCGGTGGCGCGTTATATTCCACGTTGTAAAGTGACATTTCAGGGTTTTGATTAGTGAATGTCCAAGGAGGAAAGAAGGACGTATCAGTCGACACGCAGGGAGCGCCGCGGGCCTCAAACCTTGCGGCATAGAAAGTTGAGTGCAGGGTTTCTGGACCGGGGAAAGGTTGACTATACCCGCCAACCAAACTCATTCTGCTGTTCCACTATAACACAAACCAGACACAAAACTAGCACGTGGGTTCGCGAATCTCTGGTTTCTCTGAATCGTTGTCCATTTTGTCAGAGGTGTAGGAACTTCTTTCTCTTTTAACAGCGACTGGACTAGCCAGTCGAACAGAAGACCAGCTTAACTGATGCAGCCACGACGTCACATAGCAAACAAGTGCCCGGATGTGGTGGATGTTCGTGAAAGGCTAATCGACAGCTCCGCCTCCTCTATCACACACCAACCTGTGAAAGGTAATTTTATTATGTGAACTTTTCTTAAAAAGAGTAACGTGTTTGTTATTATATTTCCTTTGTGTTAAAAACCAGCTAGCCTTCCAAATATAACAGTCTAAAGTAAAAACCAGCTAGCTTTCCAAATATAACAGTCCAAAGTAAAAACTAGCTAGCCTTCCAAATATAACAGTCTAAACTAAAAACCAGTTAGCTTTCCAAATATAACAGTCCAAAGTAAAAACCAGCTACCCTTCCAAATATAACAATCTAAAGTAAAAACCAGCTAGCCTTCCAAATACAACAATCTAAAGTAAAAACTAGATAGCCTTCCAAATATAACAGTCTAAAGTAAAAACCAGCTAGCCTTCCAAATATAACAGTCTAAAGTAAAAACCAGCTAGCCCTCCAAATATAACAATGTAAAGTAAAAACTAGCTACCCTTCCAAATATAACAGTCTAAAGTAAAAACTAGCTAGCCTTCCAAATAAAACAATCTAAAGTAAAAACTAACTAGCCTTCCAAATATAACAATCTAAAGTAAAAACCAGCTAGCCCTCCAAATATAACAATGTAAAGTAAAAACTAGCTAGCCTTCCAAATATAACAGTCTAAAGTAAAAACTAGCTAGCCTTCCAAATATAACAGTCTAAAGTAAAAACCAGCCAGCCTTCAAATATAACAATCAAAAGTAAAAACCAGCCAGCCCTCCAAATATAACAATGTAAAGTAAAAACTAGCTAGCCTTCCAAATATAACAATCTAAAGTAAAAACCAGCTAGCCCTCCAAATATAACAATGTAAAGTAAAAACTAGCTAGCCTTCCAAATATAACAGTCTAAAGTAAAAACTAGCTAGCCTTCCAAATATAAAAGTCTAAAGTAAAACCCACCCAGCCTTCAAATATAACAATCAAAAGTAAAAACCAGCCAGCTTTCCAAATATAACAATGTAAAGTAAAAACTAGCTAGCCTTCCAAATATAACAATCTAAAGTAAAAACCAGCTAGCCCTCCAAATATAACAATCTAAAGTAAAAACTAGCTAGCCTTCCAAATATAACAGTCTAAAGTAAAAACTAGCTAGCCTTCCAAATATAACAGTCTAAAGTAAAAACCAGCTAGCTTTCCAAATATAACAGTCCAAAGTAAAAACCAGCTACCCTTCCAAATATAACAATCTAAAGTAAAAACAAGCTAGCCTTCCAAATACAACAATCTAAAGTAAAAACTAGATAGCCTTCCATATATAACAGTCTAAAGTAAAAACTAGCTAGCCTTCCAAATATAACTGTCTAAAGTAAAAACCAGCTAGCTTTCCAAATATAACAGTCCAAAGTAAAAACCAGCTAGCCTTCCAAATATAACAATCTAAAGTAAAAACCAGCTAGCCCTTCAAATATAACAATCAAAAGTAAAAACCAGCTAGCCTTCCAAATATAACAGTCTAAAGTAAAAACTAGCTAGCCTTCCAAATATAACAGTCTAAAGTAAAAACTAGCTAGCCTTCCAAATATAATAATCTAAAGTAAAAACTAGCTAGCCCTCCAAATATAACAATCTAAAGTAAAAACTAGCTAGCCTTCCAAATATAACAGTCTAAAGTAAAAACTAGCTAGCCTTCCAAATATAACAGTCTAAAGTAAAAACCAGCTAGCTTTCCAAATATAACAGTCCAAAGTAAAAACCAGCTACACTTCCAAATATAACAATCTAAAGTAAAAACCAGCTAGCCTTCCAAATACAACAATCTGAAGTAAAAACTAGATAGCCTTCCAAATATAACAGTCTAAAGTAAAAACTAGCTAGCCTTCCAAATATAACAGTCTAAAGTAAAAACCAGCTAGCCCTCCAAATATAACAATGTAAAGTAAAAACTAGCTACCCTTCCTAATATAACAGTCTAAAGTAAAAACTAGCTAGCTTTCCAAATAAAACAATCTAAAGTAAAAACCAGCTAGCCTTCCAAATATAACAATCTAAAGTAGAAACCAGCTAGCCCTCCAAATATAACAATGTAAAGTAAAAACTAGCTAGCCTTCCAAATATAACAATCTAAAGTAAAAACCAGCTAGCCCTCCAAATATAGCAATCTAAAGTAAAAACTAGCTAGCCTTCCAAATATAACAGTCTAAAGTAAAAACTAGCTAGCCTTCCAAATATAACAATCTAAAGTAAAACTAGCTAGCCTTCCAAATATAACAATCTAATTTATGTTACAAGTAAAGTAAAAACAATGTAAACAAGAAAATAGTATGGCTTTTGTATCACAATAACACACGCATACAGTGAAGTCAAATGTATTGGATAGCTGATGTAAATCTTTGAGCAAAAAAGGTAAACAAGATGTAATATGACTGTTGTATAACTAATTGTTATTACACAGACAGATATCCTGTTTTGAGATGTAGAAACAAGAGATTATAAAACTGACACATATCCCACTGATCTAAAGATGTAAATAACTACTGGCAATCAAACTGAGAGATATCCTGGTATACAGATGGAAGGAAATAGTGATTATGAAACTGACAGATATCCTACTGATCTAAGGATGTAAATAACTACTGGTTATCAAACTGAGAGATATACTGGTTTGCAGATGGAAGAACTACTGGCGATCAAACTGAGAGATATCCTATTTTAGATATGTAAGGAAATAGTGGTTATGAAACTGACAGATATCCTTCTTCACAGATCCAAGAAAAAGTTCTTATCAAAGTACCAAATATTCTGGTTTACACATAGAAAAACTATTGGGTATACAACTGATACATACGCTGTTTTAAAGATGCAAAGAACATGTAGTTATGAAACAGACTGATATCCTAGTTTTAAGATGTTAAGAACAAGTGGTTCTAAAATTCACAGATATCCCGTTTTAAAGATGTAAATAATTAGTGGTTATTAAAATAACAAATATCCTGTTTTATATATGAAATAAAAAACTTGTTTTCAAACGAAGAGATATCGTATTTTAAAGATGTAAATAGCAGTAAAACTGACATACATCCTGGTTTACAGACATAAGTAAATAATTGTTAGCAAAATGATAGATAACCTGGTTTACAGATATGAAAATTAGTGGCTCTCAAACTGATAGATTTCCTGTTTTTAGGACGTAAGTTAGTAGTGGTTATCAAACTGGCAGATATCCTGGTTTACAGATGTAAGTAAGTAGTGGTTATCAAGCTGACAGATATCCTTGTTTACAGATGTAAGTTAGTAGTGGTTATCAAACTGACAGATATCCTGGTTTAGAGATATCAGAAGTGGTTATCGAGCTGACAGATATCCTAGTTTACAGATGTAATTAAGTTGTGGTTATCAAACTGACAGATATACTGGTTTAGAGATGTAAGTAAATAGTGGCTCTCAACTGACAGATATCCTGATTTAGAGGTGTAAGTAAATATTAGTTATCAAACTGACAGATATCCTGGTTTAAAGATAAAAGTAAATAGTGGTTATCAAACTGACAGACATCCTTGTTTAGAGATGTAAGTAGTGGTTATGAATCTGACAGATAACCTGGTTTACAGATGAAAAAAGTAGTGGTTATCAAACTGACAGATATACTGGTTTAGAGATGTAAGTAAGTAGTGGTTATCAAACTGACAGATATCTTGATTTAGAGATGAAAATAAGTAGTGGTTATCAAACTGACAGATATACTGGTTTAGAGATGTAAGTAAATAGTGGTTATCAAACTCACAGATATCCTGGTTTAAAGATAAAAGTAAATAGTGGTTATCAAACTGACAGACATCCTGGTTTAGAGATTTAAGTAAATAGTGGTTAGCAAACTGACAAATATCCTGGTTTAAAAATAAAAGTAAATAGTGGTTATCAAACTGACAGACATCCTGGTTTAGAGATGTAAGTAATGGTTATGAATCTGACAGATATCTTGGTTTACAGATGAAAATAAGTAGTGGATATCAAACTGACAGATATACTGGTTTAGAGATGTAAGTAAGTAGTGGTTATCAAACTGACAGATATCCTGGTTTATAGATGTAATTAAGTAGTGGTTATCAAACAGATAGATATCCTGGTTTAGAGATATAAATTGTGATTATCAAACTGACAGATATCCTGGTTTAGAGATGAAAGTAAGTAGTAGTTATCAAACTGATAGATATAGCGGTTCAATGATATAAGTAGTGGTTATCAAACTGACAGATATCTTGATTTAGAAATGAAAATAAGTAATGGTTATAACTGACAGATATACTGGTTTAAAGTTGTAAGTAAAAACTGGTTATCAAACTAACAAATATGCTGGTTTAAAGTTGCAAGTAAGTAGTGGTTATCAAACTGACAGATATAATGGTTTACAGATGTAATTAAGTAGTGGTTATCAAACTGACAGATATCTTAATTTAGAGATGAAAATAAATAGTGGCTCTCAAACTGACAGATATTTTGGTTTAGAGATGAAAATAAGTAGTGGCTCTCAATCTGACAGATATTTTCGTTTAGAGATGTAAGTAAGTAGTGGTTATCAAACTGACAGATATCCTGGTTTAAAGATAAATGTAACTAGCGGTTATCAAGCTGACAAATATCCTGATTTACAGATGTAAGTAAGTAGTGGTTATCAAGCTGACTGATATCCTTGTTTACAGATGTAAGTTAGTAGTGGTTATCAAACTGACAGATGTCCTAGTTTAGAGATATAAGAAGTGGTTATCAAACTGACAGATATTCTAGTTTACAGATGTAATTAAGTTGTGGTTATCAAACTGACATATATACTGGTTTAGAGATGTAAGTAAATAGTGGCTCTCCACTGACAGATATCCTGGTTTAAAAGTGTAAGTAAATATTGGTTATCAAACTGACAGATATCCTGGTTTAAAGATAAAAGTAAATAGTGGTTATCAAACAGACAGACATCCTGGTTTACAGATGTAAGTAAGTAGTGATTATCAAACAGACAGATATACTGTTTTAGAGATGTAAGATAATAGTGGCGCTCAAACTGACAGATATCCTGGTTTAAAGATAAATGTAACTAGCGGTTATCAAGCTGACAAATATCCTGATTTACAGATGTAAGTAAGTAGTGGTTATCAAACTGACATATATGCTGGTTTACAGATCTAAGTAAGTAGTGGTTATCAAGCTAAATGATATCCTTGTTTACAGATGTAAGTTAGTAGTGGTTATCAAACTGACAGATGTCCTACTTTAGAGATATAAGAAGTGGTTATCAAGCTGACAGATATCCTAGTTTACAGATGTAATTAAGTTGTGGTTATCAAACTAACTAATATCCTTGTTTAGAGACATAAGTTAGTAGTGGCCTTAAAACTGACAGATGTCCTGGTTTAAATATAAATGTAACTAGTGGTTATAAACCTGATAATATCCTGGTTTAGAGATGTAAGTAAGTAGTGTTATCAAACTGACAGATATGCTGCTTTACAGATGTAAGTAAGTAGTGGTTATCAAGCTGACAGATATCCTTGTTTACAGATGTAAGTTAGTAGTGGTTATCAAACTGACAGATATCCTGGTTTAGAGATATCAGAAGTGGTTATCGAGCTGACAGATATCCTAGTTTACAGATGTAATTAAGTTGTGGTTATCAAACTGACAGACATCCTGGTTTAGAGATTTAAGTAAATAGTGGTTAGCAAACTGACAAATATCCTGGTTTAAAGATAAAAGTAAATAGTGGTTATCAAACTGACAGACATCCTGGTTTAGAGATGTAAGTAATGGTTATGAATCTGACAGATATCTTGGTTTACAGATGAAAATAATTAGTGGATATCAAACTGACAGATATACTGGTTTAGAGATGTAAGTAAGTAGTGGTTATCAAACTGACAGATATCCTGGTTTATAGATGTAATTAAGTAGTGGTTATCAAACAGATAGATATCCTGGTTTAGAGATATAAATTGTGATTATCAAACTGACAGATATCCTGGTTTAGAGATATAAATTGCGATTATCAAACTGACAGATATCCTGGTTTAGAGATGAAAGTAAATAGTAGTTATCAAACTGATAGATATAGCGGTTCAATGATATAAGTAGTGGTTATCAAACTGACAGATATCTTGATTTAGAAATGAAAATAAGTAATGGTTATAACTGACAGATATACTGGTTTAAAGTTGTAAGTAAAAAGTGGTTATCAAACTAACAAATATGCTGGTTTAAAGTTGCAAGTAAGTAGTGGTTATCAAACTGACAGATATAATGGTTTACAGATGTAATTAAGTAGTGGATATCAAACTGACAGATATCTTGATTTAGAGATGAAAATAAGTAGTGGCTCTCAAACTGACAGATATTTTGGTTTAGAGATGAAAATAAGTAGTGGCTCTCAAACTGACAGATATTTTCGTTTAGAGATGTAAGTAAGTAGTGGTTATCAAACTGACAGATATCCTGGTTTAAAGATAAATGTAACTAGCGGTTATCAAGCTGACAAATATCCTGATTTACAGATGTAAGTAAGTAGTGGTTATCAAACTGACAGATATGCTGGTTTACAGATCTAAGTAAGTTGTGGTTATCAAGCTGACTGATATCCTTGTTTACAGATGTAAGTTAGTAGTGGTTATCAAACTGACAGATGTCCTAGTTTAGAGATATAAGAAGTGGTTATAAAGCTGACAGATATCCTAGTTTACAGATGTAATTAAGTTGTGGTTATCAAACTGACAGATATACTGGTTTAGAGATGTAAGTAAATAGTGGCTCTCCACTGACAGATATCCTGGTTTAAAAGTGTAAGTAAATATTGGTTATCAAACTGACAGATATCCTGGTTTAAAGATAAAAGTAAATAGTGATTATAAAACAGACAGACATCCTGGTTTACAGATGTAAGTAAGTAGTGATTATCAAACTGACAGATATACTGTTTTAGAGATGTAAGTTAATAGTGGCTCTCAAACTGACAGATATCCTGGTTTAAAGATAAATGTAACTAGTGGTTATCAAGCTTACAAATATCCTGGTTTCGAGATATAAGTAAGTAGTGGTTATCAAACTGACATATATCCTTGTTTAAAGATGTATGTTAGTAGTGGTTATCAAACTGACAGATATCCTGGTTTAGAGATATAACTAGTGGTTATCAAACTAACTAATATCCTTGTTTAGAGACATAAGTTAGTAGTGGCCTTAAAACTGACAGATGTCCTGGTTTAAATATAAATGTAACTAGTGGTTATAAACCTGATAATATCCTGGTTTAGAGATGTAAGTAAGTAGTGTTATCAAACTGACAGATATGCTGCTTTACAGATGTAAGTAAGCAGTGGTTATCAAGCTGACAGATATCCTTGTTTACAGATGTAAGTTAGTAGTGGTTATCAAACTGACAGATATCCTGGTTTAGAGATATCAGAAGTGGTTATCGAGCTGACAGATATCCTAGTTTACAGATGTAATTAAGTTGTGGTTATCAAACTGACAGACATCCTGGTTTAGAGATTTAAGTAAATAGTGGTTAGCAAACTGACAAATATCCTGGTTTAAAGATAAAAGTAAATAGTGGTTATCAAACTGACAGACATCCTGGTTTAGAGATATATGTAATTAGTGGTTATCAATCTGACAAATAAACTGGTTTTGAGATGTAAGTAAATAATTGCTGTCAAACTGACAGATATCCTGGTTTGAAGATAAATGTAACTAGTGGTTATCAAGCTGACAATTATTCTGGTTTAGAGGTGTAAGTAAGTAGTGGTTATCAAACTGACAGATATTCTGGTTTACAGATGTAAGTAAGTAGTGGTTATCAAGCTCACAGATATGCTTGTTTACAAATGTAAGTTAGTAGTGGTTATCAAACTGACAGATATCCTGGTTTAAAGATGAATGTAACTAATGGTTATCAAGCTAACAAATATCCTGGTTTAGAGATATAAGTAAGAAGTGGTTATCAAACTGACAGATATGCTGGTTTACAGATGTAATTAAGTAGTGGTTATCAAGCTCTCAGATATCCTGGTTTAGCGATATAAGTGGTGATTATCAAGCTGACAGATATCCTAGTTTACAGATGTAATTAAGTAGTGGTTATTAAACTGACAGATATACTGGTTTAGAGATGTAAGTAGATAGTGGCTCTAAATTGACAGATATCCTGGTTTAAAGATAAAAGTAAATAGTGGTTATTAAACTGACAGATATCCTGGTTTAAAGATAAAAGTAAATAGTTGTTATCAAACTGACAAATATCCTGGTATAAAGATAAAAGTAAATAGTGGTTATCAAACTGACAGACATCCTTGTTTAGAGATGTAAGTAAATAGTGGTTAGCAAACTGACAAATATCCTGGTTTCAAGATAAAAGTAAATAGTGGTTATCAAACTGACAGACATCCTGGTTTAGAGATGTAACTATCTGTTATGAATCTGACAGATATCCTGGTTTACAGATGAAAATAAGTAGTGGTTATCAAACTGACATATATACTGGTTTAGAGATGTAAGTAAGTAGTGGTTATCAAACTGACAGATATCTTGATTTAGAGATGAAAATAAGTAGTGGTTATCAAACTGACAGATATCCTGGTTTATAGATGTAATGAAGTAGTGGTTATCAAACTGATAGATATCCTGGTTTAGAGATATAAATTGTGGTTATAAAACTGACAGATATCCTGGTTTAGAGATGTAAGTAAGTAATGGTTATCAAACTGATAGATATCACGCTTTAGAGATATAAGTAGTGGTTATCAAACTGACAGATATCTTGATTTAGAACTGAAAATAAGTAATGGTTATCAAACTGACAGATATACTGGTTTAGAGATGTAAGTAAATAGTGGCTTTCAAACTTTCAAACATTCTAGTTTAGAGATGTGAGTAAGTAATGGTTATCAAACTGACAGATATACTGGTTTGGAGTTGTAAGTAAGTAGTGGTTATCAAACTAACAGATATTCTGGTTTACAGATGTAAGTAAATAGTGGCTCTAAACTGACACATATCCTGGTTTAAAGATGTAAGTAAATATTGGTTATCAAACTGACAGATATCCTGGTTTAAAGATAAAAGTAAATAGTTGTTATCAAACTGACAAATATCCTGTTATAAAGATAAAAGTAAATAGTGGTTATCAAACTAACAGACATCCTGGTTTAGAGATGTAAGTAAATAATGGCTCTCAAACTTACAGATATCATGGTTTAAAGATAAATGTAACTAGTGGTTATCAAGTTGATAAATATTTTGGTTTAGAGATGTAAGTAAGTAGTGGTTATCAAGCTGACAGATATGCTTTTTTACAGATGGAAGTTAGTAGTGGTTATCAAACTGACAGATATCCTGGTTTAAAGATATAAGTAGTGGTTATCAAACTGACTGATATCCTAGTTTTGAGACATAAGGAAGTAGTGGTTATCAAACTGACAGATATACTGGTTTAGAGATGTAAGTAAATAATTGCTCTCAAACTGACAGATATCCTGGTTTAAAGATAAATGTAACTAGTGGTTATCAAGCTGACAAATATCCTGGTTTAGAGATGTAAGTAAGTAGTGGTTATCAAGCTCACAGATATGCTTGTTTACAGATGTAAGTTAGTAGTGGTTATCAAACTGACAGATGTCCTGGTTTAGAGATATAAGAAGTGGTTATAAGGCTGACAGATATCCTAGTTTACAGATGTAATTAAGTAGTGGTTATCCAACTGACAGATATACTGGTTTAGAGATGTAAGTAAATAGTGGCTCTCAACTGACAGATATCCTGGTTTAAAGATGTAAGTAAATAGTGGTTATCAAATTGACAGATATCCTGGTTTAAAGATGAAAGTAAATAGTGGTTATCAAACTGACAGACATCCTGGTTTAGAGATTTAAGTTAGTAGTGGTTATCAAACTGACAGATATACTTTTTTACAAATGTAAGTAGGTAGTGGTTATCAAGCTGACAAATATCCTGGTTTATAGATTTAAGTAAGTAGTGGTTATCAAACTGATAGATATATTAATTTAGAGATGAAAATAAGTAGTGGTTATCAAACTGACAGATATCTTAATTTAGAGATGAAAATAAGTAGTGATTATCAAACTGACAGATATTGTGGTTTACAGATGTAATTAAGTAGTGGTTATCAAGCTGATAGATATCCTAGTTTAAAGATATAAGTTGTGGTTATCAAACTGACAGATTTCCTGGTTTATAGATGTAAGTAGGTAGTGGTTATCAAACTGACAGATATCCTAATTTAAAGATGTAACTAACTAGTAGTTATCAAACTGACCAACATCCTGGTTTAGAGATGTCAGTGAATAGTGGTTATCAAACTGACAGATATACTGGTTTAGAGATGTAAGTAAATAATGGCTCTCCAACGGACAGATATTCTGGTTTAAAGATAAATGTAACTAGTGGTTATCAAGCTGATATATATTTTGGTTTAGAGATATAAGTTCTTGTTATCAAACTCACACGTATCCTGGTTTAGAGATATAAATTGTGGTTATCAAACTGACCGATATCCTGGTTTAGAGATGTAAGTAAGTAGTGGTAATCAATCTTACAGATATCCTGGTTTACAGATGAAAATATGTAGTGGTTGTCAAACTGACAGATATTCTGGTTTAACGATTTAAGTAAATAGTGGCTCTCAACTGATAGATATCCTGGTTTAGAGATTTAAGTAAATAGTTGCTCTCAAGTGACAGATATCCTGGTTTAGAGAAAAAGTTAGTACTAGCAATCACACTGACAGATATCTTGATTTAGAAATGAAAATAAGTAGTGGTTATCAAACTGACAGATATACTGGTTTAGAGATTAAGTAAATAGTTGCTCTCAAACTTACAAACATTCTGGTTTAGAGATGTAAGTAAATAGTGGTTATCAAGCTGACAGATATACTGGTTTGGAGTTGTAAGTTAATAGTGGTTATCAAACTAACAGATATGCTGGTTTACAGATGTAAGTTAGTAGTGATTATCAAACTGACAGATATACTGGTTTACAGTTGTAATTAAGTAGCGGTTGTCAAACTGTTTGATATCCTGGTTTAGAGATATAAGTTGTGGTTATCAAATTGACAGATATCTAGATTTAGAGATGAAAATGAGTAGTGGTTATCAAACTGACAGATATACTGGTTTAGAGATGTAAGTAAGTAGTGGTTATCAAACTGACAGATATCATGGTTTAGAGATATAAGTAAGTAGTGTTGATCAAGTTGACAGATATCCTCGTTTACAGATGTAAGTAGTGATTATCAAACTGACAGATATACTGGTTTAGAGATGTAAGTAAATATTGACTCTCAAACTCACAAACATTCTGGTTTAGAGATGTAAGTAAATAATGGCTCTTAAACTGATAGATATTCTGGTTTAAAGATAAATGTAACTAGTGGTTATCAAGCTGACAAATATCATGGTTTTGAGATATAAGTAAGTAGTGGTTATCAAACTAACAGATATTTTTGTTTACAGATGTAAGTTAGTAGTGGTTTTCAAACTGACAGATATTTTGGTTTAGAGATACAAGTAGTGGTTATCAAACTGACTGATATCCTAGTTTAGAGACATAAGTAAGTAGTGGCTCTCAAAGTGACAGATATCCTGGTTTAAAGATCAATGTAACTAGTGGTTATCAAGCTAACAAATATCCTGGTTTAAAGATATAAGTAAGTAGTGGTTATCAAACTGACAGATAGACTGGTTTAGAGATGTAAGTAAATAATTGCTCTAAAATTGACAGATATCCTGGTTTAAAGATAAATGTAACTAGTGGTTATCAAGCTGACAATTATCCTGGTTTAGAGATGTAAGTAAGCAGTGGTTATCAAACTGACAGATATGCTGGTTTACAGATGTAAGTAAGTAGTGGTTATCAAGCTGACAGATATGCTTGTTTAACGATGTAAGTTATTAGTGGTTATCAAACTGACAGATATCCTATTTTAGAGATATAAGAAGTGGTTATCAAGCTGACATATATCCTAGATAACAGATGTAATTAAGTAGTGGTTATCACACTGATAGATATCCTGGTTTAGAGATATAAGTTGTGGTTATCAAACTGACAGATATCTTGGTTTTAAGATGTAAGTAAGTAGTGGTTATCAAACTGACAGATATCTTGATTTAGAGATGAAAATAAGTAGTTGTTATCAAACTGACAGATATTCTGGTTTATAGATGTAAGTAAATAGTGGTTATCAAGCTGACAGATATACTGGTTTGGAGTTGTAAGTTAATAGTGGTTATCAAACTAACAGATATGCTGGTTTACAGATGTAATTAAGTAGTGGTTATCAAACTGACAGATATACTGGTTTAGAGATGTAAGTAAATAATGGCTCTCAAACTTACAGATATCATGGTTTAAAGATAAATGTAACTAGTGGTTATCAAGTTGATAAATATACTGGTTTAGAGATGTAAGTAAGTAGTGGTTATCAAGCTGACAGATATGCTTGTTTACAGATGGAAGTTAGTAGTGGTTATCAAACTGACACATATCCTGGTTTAAAGATATAAGTAGTGGTTATCAAACTGACTGATATCCTAGTTTTGAGACATAAGCAAGTAGTGGTTATCAAACTGACAGATATACTGGTTTAGAGATGTAAGTAAATAATTGCTCTCAAACTGACAGATATCCTGGTTTAAAGATAAATGTAACTAGTGGTTATCAAGCTGACAAATATCCTGGTTTAGAGATGTAAGTAAGTAGTGGTTATCAAACTGACAGATATGCTGGTTTACAGATGTAAGTAAGTAGTGGTTATCAAGCTCACAGATATGCTTGTTTACAGATGTAAGTTAGTAGTGGTTATCAAACTGACAGATGTCCTGGTTTAGAGATATAAGAAGTGGTTATCAAGCTGACAGATATCCTAGTTTACAGATGTAATTAAGTAGTGGTTATCCAACTGACAGATATACTGGTTTAGAGATGTAAGTAAAAAGTGGCTCTCAACTGACAGATATCCTGGTTTAAAGATGTAAGTAAATAGTGGTTATCAAATTGACAGATATCCTGGTTTAAAGATGAAAGTAAATAGTGGTTATCAAACTGACAGACATCCTGGTTTAGAGATTTAAGTTAGTAGTGGTTATCAAACTGACAGATATACTTTTTTACAAATGTAAGTAAGTAGTGGTTATCAAGCTGACAAATATCCTGGTTTATAGATGTAAGTAAGTAGTGGTTATCAAACTGATAGATATCTTAATTTAGAGATGAAAATAAGTAGTGATTATCAAACTGACAGATATTGTGGTTTACAGATGTAATTAAGTAGTGGTTATCAAGCTGATAGATATCCTAGTTTAAAGATATAAGTTGTGGTTATCAAACTGACAGATATCTTGATTTAGAACTGAAAATAAGTAATGGTTATCAAACTGACAGATATACTGGTTTAGAGATGTAAGTAAATAGTGGCTCTCAAACTTTCAAACATTCTAGTTTAGAGATGTGTGTAAGTAATGGTTATCAAACTGACAGATATACTGGTTTGGAGTTGTAAGTAAGTAGTGGTTATCAAACTAACAGATATTCTGGTTTACAGATGTAAATAAATAGTGGCTCTAAACTGACACATATCCTGGTTTAAAGATGTAAGTAAATATTGGTTATCAAACTGACAGATATCCTGGTTTAAAGATAAAAGTAAATAGTTGTTATCAAACTGACAAATATCCTGGTATAAAGATAAAAGAATATAGTGGTTATCAAACTAACAGACATCCTGGTTTAGAGATGTAAGTAGTGGTTATGAATCTAACAGATATCCTGGTTTACAGATGAAAATAAGTAGTGATTATCAAACTGACAGATATACTGGTTTAGAGATGTAAGTAAGTAGTGGTTATGAAACTGACAGATATCTTGATTTAGAAATGAAAATAAGTAGTGGTTATCAAACAGACTGATATCCTGGTTTATAGATGTAATTAAGTAGTGGTTATCAAACTGATAGATATTCTGGTTTAGATATATAAATTGTGGTTATCAAATTGATAGATATCACGGTTTATAGATATAAGTAGTGGTTATCAAACTGACAGATATCCTGGTTTATAGATGTAATGAAGTAGTGGTTATCAAACTGATAGATATCCTGGTTTAGAGATGTAATTAAGTAGTGGTTATCAAACTGATAGATATCCTGGTTTAGAGATATAAATTGTGGTTATCAAATTGATAGATATTTCACGGTTTAGAGATATAAGTAGTGGTTATCAATCTGACCGATATCTTGATTTAGAAATGAAAATAAGTAATGGTTATCAAACTGACAGATATACTGGTTTAGAGATATAAGTAAATAGTGGCTCTCAAACTTACAAACATTCTGGTTTAGAGATGTGAGTAAGTAATGGTTATCAAACTGACAGATATACTGGTTTGGAGTTGTAAGTAAGTAGTGGTTATCAAACTAACAGATATTCTGGTTTACAGATGTAAGTAATTAGTGGTTATCAAACTGACAGATATACGGGTTTACAGATGTAATTAAGTAGTGGTTGTCGAACTGATAGATATTTTCGTTTACAGATATAAGTTGTGGTTATCAAACTGATAGATATTCTGGTTTAGAGATGAAAATAGGTCGTGGTTATCAAATTGACAGGTGTACTGGTTTACAGATGTAATTAAGTAGTGGTTATCAAACTGATAGATATCCTGGTTTTTAGATATAAGTTGTGGTTATTAAACTGACAGATATCCTGGTTTATAGATGTAAGTAAGTAGTGGTGATCAAGTTGACAGATATCTTGATTTAGAGATGAAAATAAGTAGTGGTTATCAAACTCACAGATATGCTGGTTTACAGATGTAAGTAAGTAGTGGTTATCAAGCTGACAGATATCCTTGTTTACAGATGTAAGTTAGTAGTGGTTATCAAACTGACAGACATCCTGGTTTAGAGATATAAGAACTGGTTATCAAGCTGTCAGATATACTGGTTTACAGATGTAATTAAGTAGTGGTTATCAAACTGATAGATATGCTTGTTTAACGATGTAAGTTATTAGTGGTTATCAAACTGACAGATATCCTATTTTAGAGATATAAGAAGTGGTTATCAAGCTGACATATATCCTAGTTTACAGATGTAATTAAGTTGTGGTTATCACACTGATAGATATCCTGGTTTAGAGATATAAGTTGTGGTTATCAAACTGACAGATATCCTGGTTTATAGATGAAAATAAGTATTGGTTATCAAACTGACAGATATCATGGTTTTTAGATGTAATTAAGTAGTGGTTATCCAACTGACAGATATACTGGTTTAGAGATGTAAGTAAATAGTGGCTCTTAACTGACAGATATCCTGGTTTAAAGATGAATGTAACTTGTGGTTATCAAGCTGACAAATATCCTGGTTTAGTGATATAAGTAAGTAGTGGTTATCAAACTGACAGATATGCTGGTTTATAAATATAAGTAGTGGTTATCAAGCTGACAGATATCTTGGTTTACAGATGTAATTAAGTAGTGGTTATCAAACTGATAGATATCCTGGTTTAGAGATATAAATAGTGGGTATCAAACTGACTGATATCCTGGTTTAGATATATTAGTAAGTAGTGGTTATCAAATTGACAGATATCTTGATTTAGAGATGAAAATAAGTAGTGGTTGTGAAACTGACAGATATACTGGTTTAGAGATGTAAGTAAATTGTGGCTGTCAAACTGACAGATACCCTGGTTTAGAGATATAAGTAGTAGTTATCAATCTGACAGATATTTTGGTTTACAGATGTAATTAAGTAATGGTTATCAAACTGACAGATATACTGGTTTGGAGTTGTAAGTAAGTAGTGGTTATCAAACTAACAGATATTCTGGTTTACAGATGTAAATAAATAGTGGCTCTAAACTGACACATATCCTGGTTTAAAGATGTAAGTAAATATTGGTTATCAAACTGACAGATATCCTGGTTTAAAGATAAAAGTAAATAGTTGTTATCAAACTGACAAATATCCTGGTATAAAGATAAAAGTAAATAGTGGTTATCAAACTAACAGACATCCTGGTTTAGAGATGTAAGTAGTGGTTATGAATCTAACAGATATCCTGGTTTACAGATGAAAATAAGTAGTGATTATCAAACTGACAGATATACTGGTTTAGAGATGTAAGTAAGTAGTGGTTATGAAACTGACAGATATCTTGATTTAGAAATGAAAATAAGTAGTGGTTATCAAACAGACTGATATCCTGGTTTATAGATGTAATTAAGTAGTGGTTATCAAACTGATAGATATTCTGGTTTAGATATATAAATTGTGGTTATCAAATTGATAGATATCACGGTTTATATATATAAGTAGTGGTTATCAAACTGACAGATATCCTGGTTTATAGATGTAATGAAGTAGTGGTTATCAAACTGATAGATATCCTGGTTTAGAGATGTAATTAAGTAGTGGTTATCAAACTGATAGATATCCTGGTTTAGAGATATAAATTGTGGTTATCAAATTGATAGATATTTCACGGTTTAGAGATATAAGTAGTGGTTATCAAACTGACAGATATCCTGGTTTATAGATGTAATGAAGTAGTGGTTATCAAACTGATAGATATCCTGGTTTAGAGATGTAATTAAGTAGTGGTTATCAAACTGAAAGATCTCCTGGTTTAGAGATATAAATTGTGGTTATCAAACTGACAGATATCCTGGTTTAGAGATGTAAGTAAGTAGTGGTTATCAAACTGATAGATATCACGGTTTAGAGATATAAGTAGTGGTTATCAAACTGACAGATATCTTGATTTAGAACTGTAAATAAGTAATGGTTATCAAACTGACAGATATACTGGTTTAGAGATGTAAGTAAATAGTGCCTCTCAAACTTTCAAACATTCTGGTTTAGAGATGTGAGTAAGTAATGGTTATCAAACTGACAGATATACTGGTTTGGAGTTGTAAGTAAGTAGTGGTTATCAAACTAACAGATATTCTGGTTTACAGATGTAAGTAAATAGTGGCTCTAAACTGACAGATATCCTGGTTTAAAGATGTAAGTAAATATTGGTTATCAAACTGACAGATATCCTGGTTTAAAGATAAAAGTAAATAGTTGTTATCAAACTAACAGACATCCTGGTTTAGAGATGTAAGTAGTGGTTATGAATCTAACAGATATCCTGGTTTACAGATAAAAATAAGTAGTGATTATCAAACTGACAGATATACTGGTTTAGAGATGTAAGTAAGTAGTGGTTATGAAACTGACAGATATCTTGATTTAGAGATGAAAATAAGTAGTGGTTATCAAACTGACTGATATCCTGGTTTATAGATGTAATTAAGTAGTGGTTATCAAACTGATAGATATCCTGGTTTAGATATATAAATTGTGGTTATCAAATTGATAGATATCACGGTTTAGAGATATAAGTAGTGGTTATCAAACTGACAGATATCCTGGTTTATAGATGTAATGAAGTAGTGGTTATTAAACTGATAGATATCCTGGTTTAGAGATGTAATTAAGTAGTGGTTATCAAACTGATAGATATCCTGGTTTAGAGATATAAATTGTGGTTATCAAATTGATAGATATCACGGTTTAGAGATATAAGTAGTGGTTATCAATCTGACAGATATCTTGATTTAGAAATGAAAATAAGTAATGGTTATCAAACTGACAGATATACTGGTTTAGAGATATAAGTAAATAGTGGCTCTCAAACTTACAAACATTCTGGTTTAGAGATGTGAGTAAGTAATGGTTATCAAACTGACAGATATACTGGTTTGGAGTTGTAAGTAAGTAGTGGTTATCAAACTGATAGATATCCTCGTTTAGAGATATAAGTTGTGGTTATCAAACTGATAGATATTCTGGTTTAGAGATGAAAATAGGTCGTGGTTATCAAACTGACAGGTGTACTGGTTTACAGATGTAATTAAGTAGTGGTTATCAAACTGATAGATATCGTGGTTTTGAGATATAAGTTGTAGTTATCAAACTGACAGATATCCTGGTTTATAGATGTAAGTAAGTAGTGGTGATTAAGTTGACAGATATCTTGATTTAGAGATGAAAATAAGTAGTGGTTATCAAACTCACAGATATGCTGATTTACAGATGTAAGTAAGTAGTGGTTATCAAACTGACAGATATCTTGATTTAGAGATGAAAATAAGTAGTGGTTATCAAACTGACATATATACTGGTTTAGAGATGTAAGTAAGTAGTGGTTATCAAACTGACAGATATCATGGTTTTTAGATGTAAGTAAGTAGTGGTGATCAAGTTGACAGATATCTTGATTTAGAGATGAAAATAAGTAGTGGTTATCAAACTCACAGATATGCTGGTTTACAGATGTAAGTAAGTAGTGGTTATCAAGCTGACAGATATCCTTGTTTACAGATGTAAGTTAGTAGTGGTTATCAAACTGACAGACATCCTGGTTTAGAGATATAAGAACTGGTTATCAAGCTGACAGATATACTGGTTTACAGATGTAATTAAGTAGTGGTTATCAAACTGATAGATATGCTTGTTTAACGATGTAAGTTATTAGTGGTTATCAAACTGACAGATATCCTATTTTAGAGATATAAGAAGTGGTTATCAAGCTGACATATATCCTAGTTTACAGATGTAATTAAGTTGTGGTTATCACACTGATAGATATCCTGGTTTAGAGATATAAGTTGTGGTTATCAAACTGACAGATATCCTGGTTTATAGATGAAAATAAGTATTGGTTATCAAACTGACAGATATCATGGTTTTTAGATGTAATTAAGTAGTGGTTATCCAACTGACAGATATACTGGTTTAGAGATGTAAGTAAATAGTGGCTCTTAACTGACAGATATCCTGGTTTAAAGATGAATGTAACTTGTGGTTATCAAGCTGACAAATATCCTGGTTTAGTGATATAAGTAAGTAGTGGTTATCAAACTGACAGATATGCTGGTTTATAAATATAAGTAGTTGTTATCAAGCTGACAGATATCTTGGTTTACAGATGTAATTAAGTAGTGGTTATCAAACTGATAGATATCCTGGTTTAGAGATATAAATAGTGGGTATCAAACTGACTGATATCCTGGTTTAGATATATTAGTAAGTAGTGGTTATCAAATTGACAGATATCTTGATTTAGAGATGAAAATAAGTAGTGGTTGTGAAACTGACAGATATACTGGTTTAGAGATGTAAGTAAATTGTGGCTGTCAAACTGACAGATACCCTGGTTTAGAGATATAAGTAGTAGTTATCAATCTGACAGATATTTTGGTTTACAGATGTAATTAAGTAGTAGTTATCAAACTGACAGATATCCTGGTTTAGAGATGTAAGTAAATGGTAGTTATCAAACTGACAGTTATACTGGTTTACAAATGTTAGAAAACAATGTTTAGCAGAGTGACAGATCCTTTTTTAAAGATTTGTGGAACTTATTATGATCAAACTGACAGATATACTGGTTTCAAGAAGTGTGGAACTAGTGGTTATTACACTGTCAGATATCCCGTTTTATAGCTATACTGAACTAGTGCTTTTAAAACTGATATGTATTCTGTTTTAAAGATGTAAATAATTTGTGGTTATTAAAATATCAGATATCCTGTTTTAAAGATATAGAAAAATAGTTATCAAAGTTACTGATATCCTGGGTTATAAATATAAGAAATTAGTGGTTATAAAAATAATAGATATCCTAGTTTAAGGATGTAACCAACTAGTTGTTATGAAACTGTCAGATATTTCATTTTTAATATATTATGAGATATTGTTTATAAAACTCACAAATATGGTTTCAAAAATATAAAGAACTAGTGGTAATAAAACTGAAAGATATCTTCTTTTCAAGATGTAATGAATTAGTGGTTATTAAAATAACACATATTTTGTTTGAAGATGTAAGAAATAATGGTTATCAAACTGCTAAATACCCTGTTTTAAAGATACACGGAACTAGTGGTTATCAAATTGGCATATATCCTAGCTTAGAGATCTATCTTTTTTTTTATCAATGTGACAAATACCCTGGTTTAACTTGTTGACTTCCGGTATTTTAGCTGTTTCAATAAAACTGTAATGCTTCTTCATTTTGTAACATTTTTCGTGATGCCATTTTGGATCGAAAGTGAAAGAATTTGTAAGTAGGTCAAATGCATGGATAGTGTTGACATCTGGTGTTGAAGTTAGGTATTATTGAGAACAAATTAACCGTCCGTGGCACTGAGTTACCGATCGGCTTGGACGGGTTATCTCCTCTTCGGCACTGAACAGGTTAAAGATGTATGGAATTCGTGGTTACAACACTGAGAGATATCCTTATTTTAAGATGTAATGAACAAGTGGTTATAGAAATGACAGATATCATTATTTTAAGATGTAAAGAACAAGTGGTTAATAAACTAACAAATATTTTGTTTTAAGTTGTAACGAATTGGTAGTAATTAAACTGACAGATATCCTGGTGTACAAATGTAAGGAACTAGTAATTATCAAATAGACAGATATCCTGGTTTACAGATGTAAGAAACAAGTGGCTATCAAACTGACAGATATCCTGCTTGATAGATGTAAAGAATCTGTGTTTATCGAACTGGTGTATATTAAGTTTTAAAAATGTTGTGGTGATCAAACTCACATATATACCGGTTTAAAGAACTATAGAACTAAGGTTATAACACTGACAGATATCCCGTTTTACAGCTGTACCGAAGATGTTACAAACTAGTGGTTATAACACTGACAGATGTTGGTTTACAGATAAAAGAAACTACTGGTTATCAAACTGACAGATGTTGGTTTACAGATGAAAGAAACTAGTGGTTATCAAACTGACAGATGTTGGTTTACAGATGAAAAAAACTAGTGGTTACCAAACTGACAGATGTTGGTTTACAGATGAAAGAAACTAGTGGTTATCAAACTGACAGATGTTGGTTTACAGATGAGAAAACTAGTGGTTATCAAACTGACAGATGTTGGCTTTCAGATGAAAGAAACTACTGGTTATCAAACTGACAGATGTTGGTTTACAGATGAAAGAAACTAGTGGTTATCAAACTGACAGATGTTGGTTTACAGATGAAAGAAACTAGTGGTTACCAAACTGACAGATGTTGGTTTACAGATGAAAGAAACTAGTTGTTATCAAACTGACAGATGTTGGTTTACAGATGAAAAAAACTAGTGGTTATCAAACTAACAGATGTTGGCTTTCAGATGAAAGAAACTACTGGTTATCAAACTGACAGATGTTGGTTTACAGATGAAATAAACTAGTGGTTATCAAACTGACAGATGTTGGTTTACAGATGAAAGAAACTAGTGGTTATCAAACTGACAGATGTTGGTTTACAGATGAAAGAAACTAGTGGTTATCAAACTGACAGATATTCTCATTTACACTTGTAAGAACTAGTGTTCATAAACTGACAGATATCCTGTTTGAAAGATGTAAATAACAAGTAGTTATCAAACTTATAGATATCCTGGTTAAGAGATGTAAGAATATGTTGTTATCAAACTAACATGTATCCTGTTTTAAAGATATAAGGAACTCGTGGTTATCAAACTGATAGTTATCCTGGCTTACAGTTATAAGAAACTAGTGGTTATCAAACCAACACATATCCTCTTTTAAACATGTCAGGAACAACTGGTTATAAAACTGATAGATATCCCATTTTACATCTGTAACTAATCACTGGTTATAACACTGATAGATATCCCATTTTACATCTGTAACTAATCACTGGTTATAAAACTGATAGATATTTCATTTTACATCCGTAACTAATCACTGGTTATAAAACTGACAGATACTCTGATTTACAGATGTAAGAAACAACAGGATATAAAAATCTTAGATATCCTGGTTTAAGGATGTAATGAACTAGTCGTTATAAAACTGACAAATATTCCGTTTTAAATATATAATGAACTAGTGGTTTTAAAACTGTCAGATATCCTGGTTTATAGATGTAAGTAACTGGTTGTTATGAAACTGACAGATATCCTGGGTTAGAGATGTAAGTGACTAGTTGTTATGAAACTGACAGATATCCTGGTTTATAGATGTAAAAACTTGTGGTTATAATAACGACTGTATCTTGGCTTTGTAGAACTTATAAAAGAATGATATACCAAAACTTCAACTGATCAAGATGTATCATTTACATATCGATTCCTTATGTTAGAATAAAGAGAACTACAGATATGATCAATGAACAAACAAGTTATTGGCTTATGGTAAAATAAACATAAAAAAAAGCCATTTTCTTTCAGAGATCAAACTTTATCAAAAATACTTTTCTTACTATTCTTAAACTAAACTAACATAATAGGTTCGGAGATCATGACAGGAATGTTTTGTCTACCTTTATGAAAGTCGAACATCACAAAGCGAAAATGTTTGTTTAATGAAAACATTTGATCTACAAACACGTAATTGTTTGTACAGTATTGGATTTCCCTTTTGATTTAAACATTTTTGAAATAATCAAACAGTGACCTTAAACCAACCACGCTGAAGTGGACCTTTGTTTTGAAATTGTAAGTTGAACCCAAATCGCTCTATTCTACGGAAGAAAAACATGCAAGAAAATGTTTATTTGTGAACATACTGTTGTCTACAGTGGTTTCGTTGATGTCGGTCTATGCAGGATATATGTACCGATTTTCGGTACAGACATGCATCTCAAACAGCACTTGGAAAAAGTAAGGCACCGTTACTCAAAGCTTTTCTTTCTTCCATAAATACAAGAAAAGCTTCGCCTAATGGGTAGAGCCTGAAGTCTTCATATTACTTGTATAATCCTAGAACTAGAAATCCAACAACATAGTATTTCTAATTGTATCGTTTGCCGAATAAACCAGTTGCAGTGTTCCTTCACCATAAGAATTATGTAACCACTGTTGAATAAAACAAGTTACAAGTCGTATGTTATCAGTGTACAATAAAATAAACCTGTCCGACATTAAGTGCCAGTCTTATGTATTAATTGTTTACTAAGAAACATCTGTCTTTTCTTAAGTTCCAGAGTTATGTAATTGGTGTTTGATAAAAGAGACCTAAACGTCATTAAATACCACAGTTATGTAATCATTGTTTGATATTACACACCTAAACGTCATTAAATACCACAGTTATGTAATCATTGTTTGATAAAACACACCTGAACGTCATTAAATACCACAGTTATGTAATCATTGTTTCATAAAACAGATCTGTCTGCCTTTAAGGGCCCGGCATGGCCAAGTGTGTTGAGGCGTTCGACTCGTAATCTGAGGGTCGCAAGTTCGCATCTCCGTCGCGCCAAACATGCTCGCCCTTTCAGCCGTGTGGGCGTTATAGATGTTCAGTCAATCCCACTATTCTTTGGTAAAAGAGTAGCCCAAGAGTTGGCGGTAGATGGTGATGACTAGCTGCCTTCCCTCTAGTCTTACACTGCTAAATTAGGGACGGCTAGCACAGATATCCCTCGAGTAGCTTTGTGCGAAATTCAAAACAAACAAACAAACTGTCTTTAAGTATCAAATTTATGTAACCACTTGTTTCATAAAAACGTCTTCTCTGCTCTTATGTATTAAACGTGTAGAATCACTGTTTGATAGAATGTGACAGTTAATATATTATAATCAGGTGTATTACCAATAAAGAAATGTGTTATAATCACTGTGTTTTTATACAGAGACAATTAACCGTGATAACATATTTATAGCAACTTCTCTGGGTGTTTTTATTCGAGTACAGATTTGTTAACGTATTTCTTACTACTGACCAAATTCGAGTGATACGGTCAAATTATTCAGATATCCTACCAGCTCTCTTCAATTATGTAAACTGTATAATTTAAAGAATGTACTATTTCAAAAACACTAAAACAGAAAATTTCCTAAGTCAACTTTATACCTGTGAGAACCTTAAGTTTACGGAATAATTGTCATAAATATTTGAAGACATTAAAAGCCATTGAAAAGATCAAGAAAAATATTAATAATTACACCATATTTAGAGGAGAAAAATCAAACTGTTGTTTGATCATGAATAGTTATTAATAATTACACCAGATTTAGAGGCTGGAAATCAAACTGTTTTTTAATCATGAATAGTTATAAATAATTACACCAGATTTAGAGGAGGGAAATCAAACTGTTGTTTGATCATGAACAGTTATTAATAATTACACCAGATTTAGAGGCTGGAAATCAAACTGTTTTTTAATCATGAATAGTTATTAATAATTACACCAGATTTAGAAGAGGAAAATCAAACTGTTGTTTGATCATGAATAGTGATTAATAATTACACCAGATTTAGAGGCTGGAAATCAAACTGTTGTTTGATCATGAATAGTTATTTATAATTACACCAGATTTAGAGACCGGAAATCAAACTGTTCTTTAATCATGACTAGTGATTAATAATTACACCAGATTTAGAGGAGGAAAATCAAACTGTTGTTTGATCATGAATAGTTATTAATAGTTACACCAGATTTAGAGGAGGGAAATGAGACTGTTGTTTGATCATGAAT
Organism: Carcinoscorpius rotundicauda; assembly: GCA_011833715.1. Lineage (NCBI taxonomy): Eukaryota > Metazoa > Arthropoda > Merostomata > Xiphosura > Limulidae > Carcinoscorpius > Carcinoscorpius rotundicauda. The sequence goes on from CM022398.1 coordinate 90,139,535, forward strand.
AGTTATTAATAATTACACCAGATTTAGAGGAGGGAAATCAAACTGTTGTTTGATCATGAATAGTGATTAATAATTACACCAGATTTAGAGGCTGGAAATCAAACTGTTGTTTGATCATGAATAGTTATTTATAATTACACCAGATTTAGAGACCAGAAATCAAACTGTTGTTTGATCATGAATAGTTATTAATAATTACACCAGATTTAGAAACTGGAAATCAAACTGTTGTTTGATCATGAATAGTTATTTATAATTACACCATATTTAGAGGAGGGAAATGAAACTGTTGTTTGATCATGAATAGTTATTAATAATTACACCAGATTTAGAGACCAGAAATCAAACTGTTGTTTGATCATGAATAGTTATTAATAATTACACCAGATTTAGAAACTGGAAATCAAACTGTTGTTTGATCATGAATAGTTATTTATAATTACACCATATTTAGAGGAGGGAAATGAAACTGTTGTTTGATCATGAATAGTTATTAATAATTACACCAGATTTAGAGGAGGGAAATGAGACTGTTGTTTGATCATGAATAGTTATTAATAATTACACCAGATTTAGAGACCGGAAATCAAACTGTTGTTTGATCATGAATAGTTATTTAAAATTACACCATATTTAGAGGAGGGAAATGAAACTGTTGTTTGATCATGAATAGTTATTTATAATTACACCAGATTCAGAGAAGGGAAATCAAACTGTTGTTTGATCATGAATAGTTATTAATAATTACACCAAATTTAGAGAAGGGAAAATAACTGTTGTTTGATCATGAATAGTTATTAATAATTTCACCAGATTTAGAGAAGGGAAATCAAACTGTTGTTTGATCATGAATAGTTATTAATAATTACACCAGATTTAGAGGAAAGAAATCAAACTGTTGTTTAATCATGAATAGTGATTAATAATTACACCAGATTTAGAGGAGGGAAATCAAACTGTTGTTTGATCATGAATAGTGATTAATAATTACACCAGATTTAGAGGCTGGAAATCAAACTGTTCTTTGATCATGAAAAGTTATTTATAATTACACCAGATTTAAAGCAGGGAAATGAGACTGTTGTTTGATCATGAATAGTTATTTATAATTACACCAGATTTAGAGGAGGGAAATCAAACTCTTGTTTGATCATGAATAGTTATTAATAATTACACCAGATTTAGAGGAGGGAAATGAGACTGTTGTTTGATCATGAATAGTTATTAATAATTACACCAGATTTAGAGGCTGGAAATCAAACTGTTCTTTGATCATAATAGTTATTAATAATTACACCAGATTTAGAGGAGGGAAATCAAACTGTTGTTTGATCATGAATAGTTATTAATAATTACACCAGATTTAGAGGAGGGAAATCAAACTGTTGTTTGATCATGAATAGTTATTAATAATTACACCAGATTTAGAGAAGGGAAATCAAACTGCTGTTTGATCATGAATAGTTATTAATAATTACACCAGATTTAGAGGAGGGAAATCAAACTGTTGTTTGATCATGAATAGTTATTAATAATTACACCAGATTTCGAGGAGGGAAATCAAACTGTTGTTTAATCATGAATAGTGTACGAACGCTATCTCTATAGCCATAAAAATGATATTAAATTCTGGTCAGAAAGCAAATTAGAACTTCGTCACTTCCAAGAAGTTGTTTACCTAGAACTACGTCACTTCCAAGAAGTTGTTTACCTAGAACTACGTCACTTCCAAGAAGTTGTTTACCTAGAACTTGGTCACATTTTAATGTATTAGCCGAGCTGTACCTGAAATCCCTCAAGTTGCTGCTTCTAACATAGATTGAAACAGAAATTAATCTTCTTTCTACGTAACAAACATTTACCAACATTACTTGCACTAAATCTTCCAATTTTGTAGTATTTAAATCTGATTATCTGTGGAGGAAATAACAACTAGAATCAATGATAGAGTGAGTGATAAACCTTAAACTTTCATTCTCTATAAGAAACATAGAAAAAATTATGAAAATGTTTTCTACACCTTAGTCTACGTTAACACGTCACGGTTAAAGAATTAATACCGTAAAGACAGGTGGCAATGATGAAATGGTGTTTATTCAGGATTTCGCTATCTACGCTAGCCGTCCTTAATTTAGTAATAAGATTACAGAGAGGTTAGAGAGTCACCATCTCCAAAAGTCAGTTTTTGGGCTACGTTTTTACTAAGGAATAGTAGGATTCAATGTCATATTATATGAGATATAATAAAATATGTTGTAAAACAATCTAGTCGATTTAACAAGTCGTCACACTTAAGTTTAAACTGGTAGGTGACAAAATGTTGTAAACATAATAAAAATATATTGCAATCCTATATACTAGATAAAGTTAGATACATAGTCACACGAAAGTGTAAACCGGTAACTTGCAAAAGATTGGTAAAAACAATAAAATATATTGTAAAACTATCTAATCGCTTTAATTAGGTAGAGAGTCGCACTAAAGTGTAAACCGATAAGATGACAAAGATAAGTAACAAAGTGATAAAATGTATTGTAAAACTATCTAATCGCTTTAATTAGGTGGAGAGTCGCACTAAAGTGTAAACCAGTAAGGTGATAAAATTGGGTACAAATGATAAAATATGTTGTCAAACTGTCTAATAACTTTAATCAGGTAGATATTCACACTAAAGTGTAAACCTGTGGGGTGATTACCCATGTATATATGGGTAAAAACATCAAAATATCATGTTAAACCATCTACTAGCTTTAGTTAGATAGTTATTGTTGTTTTGAATTAAGCACAAAGCTATGGGCTATCTGCGCTCTGCCCACCACGGGTATCGATACCCGGATTTTAGCGTGGAAGTCCGCAGGCATACCGCTGAGCCACTAGGGGGCGTTAGTTAGATAGAAAGTCACATTAAAATCTAAACCAGTGAGGTGACAAAGATGGGCCAAAATGGTAAAATATATTCTAAAACTATCTTGTCGCTTCAATAAGGTAGATAGTCACACTAAAGTGTAAACTGTAAGGTGACAAAAATGAGTAAATATGATAAAATATGTTTCAAAACTATATAATAGCTTTAATTAGATAGATAGTCGTACTAAAGTCCAAACTGGTAAGGTGACAAATATCGGTAAAAATGATAAAATATGTTATAAAACTATCTGGTAGCATTAATTAAGCAAATTGTACTATCTAATATCTTTAATTAGGTAGATAGTACCAGAGATGGCAACCATTACGATTTGAGCGTAATCATTACGATTTTGGTGTATACATTACGACTATACGCTCATACAGACAAATATTATGACTTGTTGCAACTCCCAATTTATTATATATTATATAGACCTACACAATAAAGTGGTAAATTGTTCCCCCAGGTATTGAAAGGGATGAAAAGGAAATTTCTAGTGAGAAACAAATAAAGTTTGATGATAAATGAAAGACAGTCCAAATGTCTACTTGCGTTAATCATGTTTGTGCTTGAAATAATAAAAAAATATTTGTATCTCCGACGTGTTCCAATAGTTTGAGTGCGGTGCTTCTTCATACTAGGTACGTGAGTGAGTCCATAGTTACGTCATCAGTGCTTGTCAGCCAATAAGCGCTCGCGTAGATGGGTATTTCTCGTTTTCTATGTGACATAGAAACACCAATGCGATCGTTCACAAGATGGAAAAAAAAAGGCCTGTTCACTAGATTGTCTTGTTTCTGACAAATCTAAAAGAACTAAAACTGTGAATCAAAAATTTAGGAAAGAGTATAGTGCAAAATATCAGGTCATTGCATCAAAAGTCAGTGACAGTCATGCGTTTTGTACAGTTTGTCACATACATTTTTTGTGGCGCATGGCGGGATAAACGATTGTTCCAGACATACAAAATCGGCATCTCACCAACAAAAGGCTGAGGCGAAGACAAAAACGATGCAGACATTTATGAATAAGAATTCAGAATACGAAAAAAAAATTCAAAATATATTCTTTAATTTCTTTATTATATACACAAAACACAGTCATAAATGAGCAATCTATAGCAGTAATAAATTATAAAAATTATAATAATAATATAATAATAAACAGCTTAGAGACATTGGTCAGGCCTAGTAGCCGTAAATGATAAAGGGCTCTGTCTACAATCATTACACTCAGTCATTTGAAATACTTGGCATCTCTGTAGTCCTCTCTAGTCGCTTAAATTAGGTAGATAATAAAGTACAATAAAGTACAAACCGGTAATTAACAGAGATTGATAACAATAATAAAATATTTTGCAAAACTATCTACTTGCTTTAATTTGGTAATGGTCACATTTAAGTATAAACCGGTGAGGTGACAAAGATGGGCAAAGAATAACAATATATGTTGTAAAACTATCTAGTCACTTAATTTAGGTAGATAGTCACCCTAACTTTAAACCAGTAAGGTGACAAAGATGGGTAAATAAGATAAAATATGTTGTAAAATTATCTAGTCGCTTTAATTAGATAGACAGTCACATTAAATATAAAAAAAAACAGGGTGCCAAAGATAGGTAAAAATGTTTATTTTGGAATTTTGCGCAAAGCTACTCGAGGGCTATCTGTACTAGCCGTTCCTAATTTAGCAGTGTAAGACTAGAAGGAAGGCAGCTAGTCATCACCACCCACCGCCAACTCTTGGGCTACTCTTTTACCAACCAATAGTGGGATTAACGCCCCTGATGCAGATAAAAATGATAAAAGTTTATAATAAAAATGGATGTCCACTATAATTAGGTCGGTAAAGTACGTTATAAGGAAGTTATGCTGAAAGTCTACACAATCGCTTTACTTCTAATGATACTACCTTAAAAAGCTAGTAAAAATAAACGAATATGATAAAATATTGTGTGAAGTGACACAGCTGCTGTAATCATGCGAAATAAATAACATTTAAAAAGATATAAAATTGATATAATATATTTTAAAACTACACCGCTGTTTTACAGATAATCATATTATGCTGTGACGAGGTTTAAGAGTAATAAAATATTAAATTCATATACTGAAAGTTGAAGACTCGCGGTCTTTATCCTACTTTTGCTTCACAGTACTTAACGTTTTGGGCCCGGCATAGCCAAGTGTGTTAAGGCGTTCGACTCCTAATCCGAGGGTCGCGGGTTCGAATTTCCGTCGCACCAAACATGCTCACCCTTTCAGCAGTAGGGGCGTTATAATGTGACGGTCAACCCCACTATTGGTTGGTAAAAGAGTAGCCCAAGAGTTGGCGGTGGATGGTGATGATTTGGTGCCTTCCCTCTGGTTTTACACTGCTAAATTAGGGACGGCTAGCACAGGAAGCCCACGAGCAGCTTTGCGCAAAATTCAAAAACAAATTTAATGTTGCTTTTTTTAAAGATTTGGATTTATATATTTATTATGAAATTTCATGCCATATTAGTTATTTTCAGCATATAACAGATGAAGTTTTCAAGTTTTCATTATAAACTATTAAATAGTGGTGTATAGCCCGTCAAAGATGACGATTGTTAACATAACTGTGTAGATTGCCATAATTTAATTAACGAAAGTTGTCAGAAGAAGAAATAGTACACTGTGATTCAGAACATAATAATAATAAATCAGTTTTAGTGAAGGTAGACATATGGACTTTGTGACTTAACAAAAACGTATTAGATATGAACTTTGTTTAATAAAATTTCGATTGTTAATATTTATTTAATTACTTAATGTAAATATTACGCCGTCAGTTTGTTTGTTTGTTTGTTTTTTTGAATTTCGCACAAAGCTACTCGAGGGCTATCTGTGCTAGCCGTCCCTAATTTAGCAGTGTAAGACTAGAGGGAAGGCAGCTAGTCATCACCACCCACCGCCAACTCTTGGGCTACTCTTTTACCAACGAAAAGTGGGATTGACCGTCACATTATACACCCCCACGGCTGGGAGGGCGAGCATGTTTAGCGCGACTCGGGCGCGAACCCGCGACCCTCGCATTACGAGTGCACGCCTTAACGCGCTCGGCCATGCCGGGCCAAAAGGTTTATGCACATGTAAATAAATATTATCTTACTCTAATGTTAGTTATGTTCGGTCTGTAGTCTAATTTAAGCATTAGGCTTAACCCGTAAGGCATAGCATTGGTAACTTTTAGTGCACAATTCAATGTCAAGAAATATTACTGTTCATTAAACGACTTAAATATATAAATAAAAGGTGATGAAACTTATCAAAGTGAGATAAAAGAGCCTAAGATACTATTCGTTTTGTAATTAAGCCCTAAGTAAAACGTAATTTGCATTAACTGACACCAGGCACAAGTGAATAAAACTTCTCATAAAAGAAAAAATATTAATTCTAAAACTAAATTATTTCTAAATTAAACTGCTTTGATGTTATATCACCGAAGTTACAAAATAAAATATAAAAGAAACTATTCTAAGAAATAAAAAAATATATTAACCATGCTTGTTTGTTTGTTTGTTTAGAATTAAGCACAAAGCTACTCAATGGGCTATCTGTGCTCTGCCCACCACGGGTATCGAAACCCGGTTTTTAGTGTGTAAGTCCGATTAACCATGCAAAACCAACACCACAGTTGGCTTAACAACAATATTGGTTTAACAATATAGGGCTGAAAAGTTTGTTTTCGAATTTTGCGCAAAGCTACTCGATAGCTATCTGGACTAGCCGTCCCTAATTTAGTAGTGTGAGACTAGATGGAAGGCAACTAGTCATCACTACCCACCGCCAACTTTTGGGCTACTCTATTACCAACTAATATTGGGATTGACTGTTACATTACCACGTCCCCACGGGTGAAAGGGCAAGCATGTATGGTACTGCCGGGATTCGAACTCGTGCCCGTCGGATTATGAGTCGAACGCTTAAACGCGCTTAGCCATGCCAATTCCCGGGTGAAAAGACTGCAAAAAGTGGGAAAATAAAGTTGAAAATAACTAAACAGACACGTCTATGCCAAAAACTTCATTCCAGTTTTGAGTGTTTCGTGCAAAAGCCTTTCGTCGGGTAGTTTAACCTTGTTACAAAATCTGCATAGCTTATATTGCGTTTGATTTTTCTTGATTTCTCCAAATAGTAAGAGTCACAATGTACTTACCCCTAAATGGAATAGTCTGATTACTATTTGCCTATTACGAATTTAGTACTTAGTGTAAAACGTAAAACATTATAAGTGTTATGAGTATTGATATTAGAAATCTAAAGTAACGACGTTGTGTGTGTGATCATCTAGCATAGAGTCAAATGTATAAATTTATCATAAAAATAAACAATATGGATTCAATTTTAAACTTAATTATTTTTGAATTAAGCTATTTTTCGTAATTTAACCAAAGTTTTTAATATTAAAACAAACCTCTTTAACCAAAAGTGACTCTAAATGAATCTCTATAAATATAATATTGTTTGTTGTCCGTTGTATGTAATTTGTTCGCACGATGTGAATGGATCTTCATCAAAATTAGTATAGTGATTCGTTAGGTCTATGCGGTGTGAACAGTAATTTTCATTTTATCGGTTTTTATGTTGTTGTTGTTTTTTACATTTTCTATTACTATTTCTTCTCTTGTTAATGAATCTCTATTAAATTTGACATTAAACATTTTGGATCTAAACGGTGATACATGCAAAAATTCAGTATCAAATCTTGCACACAGGGATTGACGAATACATTGATTCTTTATAAACAAAGACATTAAAGAAGCGCAGTTACAGATCATTTTTAACTAATCATGGGCAAGTCATAAATGATTTGAAATTACCGTTTTTCGTAAAAATCCTAACCAAAGCCACCAAGTACTCTGAATAAAAATCCAAAATAACTGTTTCTGCTGAGCAACTACGACCACAATTAAACATGGACAAAGATGGCGCCCATAATTATTTTATTTTATATCATATATTGTTGTTGTTTCATTCTTTGACAGAACTTTTATTTATTACAGGTATCAGTTAATGTTTCAACAATAAGCTTTACTACTTAATATGTTAAAAGTACACTGTACAAATACACGTTATATTTTCAAATAGAATTTATTTGTTAAACCAACTGAAGCTTTGATTGGGTTTCTTTTTTAATTTCGCGCAAAGCTACTCGAGGGCTATCTGTGCTCGCCGTCCCTAATTTAGCAGTGTAAGACTAGAGGGAAGGCAGCTAGTCATCACCACCCTCCGCCAACTCTTGGGCTACTCTTTTACCAACGAGTTGTGAGATTGACCATTACATTATAATGCTTTCACGGCTGAAAGGGCAAATGTGTTTGGTGCAACCATGAGTAGAACCCCCGACCCGGATTACGAGTCGAGTTTCTTAATTACCTAGGGCTCGACATGGCCAGGTGGGCTAGGACGTTCGGCTCGCAATATGAGGGTAGCAGGTTCTAATCCCGGTTACACTAAACATGCTTGCCCTTTCAGCCGTGGGGGCGTTATAATGTTACGATGAATCCCACTATTTGTGGGTAAAAGAGTAGCCTAAGAGTTGGCGGTGGGTGGTGATGACTAGCTGCCCTCCCTCTAGTTTTACACTGCTAAATTAAGGACGGCCAGCGCAATTAGCCCTCGTGTAGCTTTGCGCGAAATTCAAAATACAAACAAACAAACTTTAACCAGTTGGCCGTTTTACATTCAGATATAGAGTTGTTGTTTTGAATTAAGCACAAAGCTACACAATGGGCTATCTGTGCTCTGCCCACCACGGGTATCGAAACCCGGATTTTAGCGTGTAAGTCCGCACACATACCGCTGAGCCACTGGGGGCCAGATGTAGAGAAAAACAAAAGTTATCAAAGATTTCAATGAAGTAATGTATCAGCTAAGCCTTACATTACGTTTGTGTATAAGGCCTAATTCTTAAATTAAGATATAAGCAGACCTATTATTCCTGACGTTAGAGTCAGATAATATTTAGTTAAATTTGTATACATGTGAAAGCACATATTTCAATTACACATTTAAAGAAATATTAACAGTGATTATTTAATGCCAGTAAAATGTTTGTTAGTTAATTTATAGAGTTTTTCACACTTTTCACTTTTGAGGGCTATACCATAGTTAATGTATCACTGTCCTTTTTTACTAATGGTATATAATTTACATGATTGCGTAGCAACAAAACTACCAACTAATATTGTTATTAGGCCAACTGTAATGTTTATGCTAAATGCTTGATATACACGTTGATTTGTTAGAAAGGTTTGATTTTTTTTAATTTATTTAACAACATTTGTGATACAACAGTAAAATAGTTTGACTAAGAAATGACTTAGGCTAAGAATTGATATTTTATTTCCATAAGAAGTGGTATACTCTTGGGCCTAGGATAAGTTAATTCACGGTATGTCTTTACTCGACGATTTATAAATCGGATAGTACTTTAGGATCTGTTGTCTCAATGCGATAACTGAAATAACCTTTTATTTATACATTTCAGTCGTTTAATGAACAGTTACTTTTGTATGTTAAGTTTTGCAGACAAAAGCAATATAAAGGTTACCAAAGATCTCAATGAATTGGTGTTATAGTCAGGCCATTTATGCATTAGGCTTAATGCTTTAATTAGACTAAAAATAGACTGCTAATAATGTTATAGAGTCAGTGTTCAAAAAGTTTTAAGTTGTGAATAAATATTATTTTGGTATTTGAACGCATATATTACCTACATGGTTTTGAAACAAATATCTTTTATATATTATACAGTCGAAATAACTAACATTTTGTGTCGGAATGTCCGCACTATATTTTTATTTCCTTACCCAGAATACAGTGAAAAGGCTCAAGTGAGCTATTTAATTTAGCTTTTATTAAAATGTATGATTAAATAATTTCTTCGCGATTGATGAAATAAGAGAATGGTAGGTGCACTTTGGAGGTACAGATAAATTCGTTTTAATTAAATTATTTAATTTTCATAAATTATTCAACAATGGTGGTTCTTGTCGTTTTTGAGGGGCTTTCATCCCAGTTTAGTGATCACAGACCAGGCTTTGTGACTGTTGGCAATGTTGCCATAGTCTTAGAGACATTTGGCCATCATAGACTAAACATAGCGAGTGTTTGTGAGGTCGCCATGCTTTTACAGATCACAGACAGGGCTTGTATTAATTAATATAACTTACTCTGTACTTTAAAACACAAACTGAGAATTTAATTCAGATCAGTTAGACTTTGGATTTAGAAAAAAGAAAAAAGTTTATTACCTTATATGTTACTCTTCTTGTTTTACACTTTTAAAATATTTGGATCCATCATATTAAAGATGATCATTGTATTACACATTAGATCATTATAATCCACTAGATTAAGCTTGAATTTTGTTGTCTTACACTTTTAACGTATAATGAACGTATTGTGTATGCATGTGAGTGACCAAAGTAATGTGTACAATATGGCGCCATTTACTGAAATGCATTAAATGGCAAATCCACAGAAAGTTTTCACACTTAGGGTATTTGAGATTCAAATATTTATAAAAATAACTGTGGCATGTATAACAACCATTTCATTAACACAGAACACAATTTCAAATTGAACTACGCAACTCACAACAGGAACACAACTTTCACTAGAAGTATTAGTGAGGGTTTCATTATATCATTTGTAAATTTAATACTAAATAACGTCGTTCTTTAAAAACTGTTTGTGTGTGTTTTCTTATAGCAAAGCCACATAAGGTTATTTCGCTGAATCCACCGAGGTTAAAACTTATTTTTCATTAAAGGTTAATACATAAAAAACATAATAATTTATTTCAGCACAATTGGAACATTATTCTTGTGCAGTACCTCCCAGAAAAATCCTTCTAAGTTGTTTTATCATTGAGGTATGAACACTGCGGTCAGTAATTACTAACACAAACAGCCGCCCACAGGGTAGCGTTTCTGCTAGTTTTATTAAACATGACTGTTGTTGCCTTACACTTTTAAATCATTCCGATCCATTACATTAAATACAACTTGTTTAAAGGTATATCGATCCATTACATTAGCCCCCCAATGGCTCAGCGGTATGTCTGCGGACTTACACGCTAAAATCCGGGTTTTGATACCCGTGGTGGGCAGAGCACAGATAGCCCATTGTGTAGCTTTGTGCTTAACTCTAAACAACAACAACAAACCATTACATTAAACACGATTTGTTTAAAGGTATATTTATCCATTACATTAAACACGACTTGTTTAAAGGTATATTGATCCATTACATTAAACACGATTTGTTTAAAGGTATATTGATCCATTACATTAAACACGATTTGTTTAAAGGTATATTGATCCATTACATTAAACACGACTTGTTTAAAGGTATATTGATCCATTACATTAAACACGATTTATTTAAAGGTATATTGATCCATTACATTAAACACGATTTATTTAAAGGTATATTGATCCATTACATTAAACACGACTTGTTTAAAGGTATATTGATCCATTACATTAAACACGATTTGTTTAAAGGTATATTTATCCATTACATTAAACACGACTTGTTTAAAGGTATATTGATCCATTACATTAAACATTACTTACTTAAAGCCATATTGGTCTGTCCATTAGATTAAATTTGTCTCCTGTTACACTTTAAATCATTGTGGATTCACCTTTGTGTTAACATACGTGTCTGGCACTTCAAAGCTTATCAGATCTGATACGTTAAGTGAAAATTGCCTGGTTAAAACATAATTTCTTATCTCAGAGAAACATCAACGAATCGTGATGAATTACGATAATGTAATCCGGAGTCAACGTCTGTGCTGATGTTTCTGTGTTATATAAATAATAAGCACTGTTGTTAACATATACTTCGAATTACTAATTTATTATCACCTCAGTATCATTTTCTAAGTTGTTTTGATTTGATGGTTTTGATCTATTTTTGCCAGTTTTTGTCACTCATTTCGGCACATTTAACTAAGTGTATGTTTCAAACAATTTCTCTGTTTCATCTCACTGATTCTCTTCAAATTAAACACGTTCGAAAACAGCCTGTCTCGTTTCTCAAGAAGCTAGATTTATTACCTCTGTAAGAAACTGACAAAATGTTTCAGATAGGTTTTAACAACTACACTTACATCACCACGCACTGTACGTTTTAAAAATCGGTTTTTTCGTCTCTTACACAAAGTCTCTCTCGAATAATGCAGAGTAAGTTATAATTCTGTCGTTTTTATTCCTATACAGGTCACGTGGTTCGTTGTCATTCGTCACTTTCAGCCTGGTTTGTTTATTCAAGGTGGGGGAGGAGAAACATAAGAAAGTTGGACACTTCGTTTCCTTTGTATATCATTTTACAGTCTATAAGTAACAGGACTGGAGAAAGTAAGTCCTGATGAATTGATGATTGTTGAGTTTAAGACTGTGATGGAAAGAGAATATAAGGAAATACGATGCGTTGGATTGTATTCATTTTCCTTTAACATTTTTCTCGAAGTTAAATGGACAAAGTTATCCAATGTTTTTACTTTCTAGAAGACATATATTCTTACACTATCAACAATCTGTGAAACACGTGAATATTGTTTCTCTGGGGTTTTCATTAAGTGTTTAAAAACTTTGATATTTATCAGAAAACGTGCTCTCTTTTTTTTCACACTGTCTACATGTAAGGTACAGGCTAACATAAAGTTCCTTGATGTTAACTTGATCTAACTTGGTCATATTTCTCGACTCTGGAAGTACTCATAATTTTTATTTTCTTTCTTTTAAGTTTTTAATAAAGTTAAATATTTAAAAGGAAACAATACACAACCACAGATCCATCATAATTAGTTTCTTTGTAGATATTTCTACAACAAAATACAGCCACACAAGTAAACTAAATGAAATTATCTAATTAAAGTGTTCTAGAGTATTTGTTCTGTTTCATATAGGAAAAAAGTGACTTCTAGTGACTGAATCTTGAACTAGTGCTAATAAATGTTATTTCATAATTACATTAACGAATTTATTCAATAATTATACCTATAATTTCGTTTTTCAGTCACGATATAGATTTTATACTGATAATTTAGAATTAATCATAACGCTAGATGAACCTAGCCTAACCACGCAAGGAAATAATAAACAAACAGGAGATTTCAACACAAACAGATACATTTAAACAGTTGTTAACCACTTTTGACATACACAGGAACTAAACCTAATCTAACGTACATGAAAACAAAAGTGCTTGGTGACTTATTCTAACATTGACGGGAACTACAAATAATAGGTGTATCTGTTTTAACACAAATTGGAACAAGATCCATCATATCAAACACACACAGAAACAGGGTGCATCTAATGTTACGAACAGAAAACAAAAAAATTTACGGAACCATGAAACAGGAAGTAACAAAATAAAACAAGTGTTTGGTTTGAATTTCACAAAAGCTACTCAAGGGCTATCTGCGCTAGCCATCGTTAATTTAGTAGTGTAAGACTTGAGGAAAGGCAGCTAGTCATCACCGCCAACTATTGGGCTACTCTTCTATCAACGAAAAGTGGGCTTGGCCCCCTTTTATAACGCTCCCACGGTTAAAGGGGGAGCATGTTTGGTGCGTCGGGGATTCGAACCCCACACCTTCAGATAAAACAAGAAAGAAAGTATTTATTCCAACAATTATTACGATGAGTGTCCAAGTTTTTGTTCTTATTACAATTATTACAATCAGTGTCCATGTTTCTGTTTTTATTCCAACGATTATTACAATCAGTGTCAAAGTTTCTGTTTTTATTCCAACGATTATTACAATCAGTGTCCAAGTTTCTGTTTTTATTCCAACAATTATTACAATCAGTGTCCAAGTTTCTGTTTTTATTCCAACGATTATTACAATCAGTGTCCAAGTTTTTGTTCTTATTACAATTATTACAATCAGTGTCCAAGTTTCTGTTTTTATTCCAACGATTATTACAATCAGTGTCCAAGTTTTACTTTTGTTGCAGTTATTTTGGGAAAAAAATGCTTTACTTTGTAGTTTTTATACCTTTTATTTTGAAGCAAATGCTACAGGTAATATTTTGATTTACATACGTGTACTTGTTAAATAATTTCTTACTAAGTTATATTGTTTGTGGAATCTGATGTTGGTAGCTTTTCCTTAAAGACGTTTTCATTACTTTCAAACATAATGATGTGCGTGAAATTGTGTTTATCACAGAAAATGTTTTCATTTACCGAGCGCATTCTAATTTTCTGTTACGTATTACAGATCTTGTTGTAAGTTTCTTTAGCTTGTCCTGGTTTTCTGTTATGTATTAGAGCAAGTGTCTTAGGTTTCTTTAACGTTTTTTAGTTTTGGGTTATTTACCTATAATTAATAATAACTTCTAATCAGGACAGGAACTATCTATGACAAATTAGGTAAATAGTATATAGTGTTGTTATTTATAGAGATTAGGGTATGTTCTTACGTGCTTCCATATACAGTGTTGTTATTTATAGAGATTAGGGTATGTTCTTACGTGCTTTCATATACAGTGTTGTTATTTATAGAGATTAGGGTATGTTCTTACGTGCTTTCATATACAGTGTTGTTATTTATAGAGATTAGGTATGTTCTTACGTGCTTTCATATACAGTGTTGTTATTTATAGAGATTAGGTATGTTCTTACGTGCTTTCATATACAGTGTTGTTATTTATAGAGATTAGGGTATGTTCTTACGTGCTTTCATATACAGTGTTGTTATTTATAGAGATTAGGGTATGTTCTTACGTGCTTCCATATACAGTGTTGTTATTTATAAAGATTAGGTATGTTCTTACGTGCTTCCATATACAGTGTTGTTATTTACAGAGATTAGGGTATGTTCTTACGTGCTTCCATATACAGTGTTGTTATTTATAAAGATTAGGTATGTTCTTACGTGCTTTCATATACAGTGTTGTTATTTATAAAAATTAGGGTATGTTCTTACGTGCTTCCATATACAGTGTTGTTATTCATAGAGATTAGGGTATGTTCTTACGTGCTTCCATATACAGTGTTGTTATTCATAGAGATTAGGTATGTTCTTACGTGCTTCCATATACAGTGTTGTTATCCATAGAGATTAGGGTATGTTCTTACGTGCTTCCATATACAGTGTTGTTATTCATAGAGATTAGGGTATGTTCTTACGTGCTTTCATATACAGTGTTGTTTTTATAAAGATTAAGGTATGTTCTTAAGTGCTTCCATATACAGTGTTGTTATTCATAGAGATTAAGGTATGTTCTTACGTGCTTCCATATACAGTGTTGTTATTTATAGAGATTAGGTATGTTCTTACGTGCTTCCATATACAGTGTTGTTATTCATAGAGATTAGGGTATGTTCTTACGTGCTTCCATATACAGTGTTGTTATTCATAGAGATTAGGGTATGTTCTTACGTGCTTTCATATACAGTGTTGTTTTTATAAAGATTAAGGTATGTTCTTAAGTGCTTCCATATACAGTGTTGTTATTCATAGAGATTAAGGTATGTTCTTACGTGCTTCCATATACAGTGTTGTTATTTATAGAGATTAGGTATGTTCTTACGTGCTTCCATATACAGTGTTGTTATTCATAGAGATTAGGGTATGTTCTTACGTGCTTCCATAAACAGTGTTGTTATTCATAGAGATTAGAATATGTTCTTACGTGCTTTCATATACAGTGTTGTTATTTATAAAGATTAGAGTATGTTCTTACGTGCTTTCATATACAGTGTTGTTATTTATAAAGATTAGGGTATGTTCTTACGTGCTTCCATATACAGTGTTGTTATTCATAGAGATTAGAGTATGTTCTTACGTGCTTCCATACACAGTGTTGTTATTCACAGAGATTATGGTATGTTCTTACGTGCTTCCATATACAGTGTTGTTATTCATAGAGATTAGGGTATGTTCTTACGTGCTTTCATATACAGTGTTGTTTTTATAAAGATTAGGATATGTTCTTACGTTCTTCCGTATACAGTGTTGTTTTTATAAAGATTAAGGTATGTTCTTACGTGCTTCCAAAAGCACGTCGTGTTTTATCATCCTAGAAGATTTAGATTATTCCTGAATCCATATACTAAACAGGGCTAAACAATCGTTATATATATAAATATAATATTACTGTTCGATGTGGAAGGCAGCTAATCATCACCACCCACCGCCAACTCTTGAGCTACTCTTTTACCAACGAATAGTGGGATTGACCGTAACATTATAATGCCCCCACGGCTGAAAGGGCGAATATATTTGGTACGACCGGGACTCGAACCCGCGACCCTCAGATTACGAGTCGAACGCCTTAACATACCTGGCCGTTTTATAATCGTATGCAGTAAGAATGATTTTTTTGAAAACGTAATGGAGCGTGGGTCATCTCTTTTCACTATTTTTAGACGTTTCACTTTCATCACGAGATACTGAATGTGGTTTTCGTTTCGCGTAAGATTCGTGTATTTTATTAACAACTCTTTTGTCAGTTGAGATTTCATTCGTGCCTGTAAAACCGAAATGATTGTCAACATATCAAAAAGTGTTTTTTTTCATTAATTGCAACTACTCCATCAGATGGAAGGACGTCTGACCTCTATAATCTATCAAACATTACTGGAATTGGTTCTGAGAGCTTCTCCGAACACAGACATTTATCTTTACTTTATGTATAGATATTCCATAAATTAAGAGTTTATAAAAGTTGAGTTAGGTATTCTTTGTTTTCATCTATAAATGTGTGTACTAGAAATAACATGGATAATAATATATCTATACCAGAAATATCATGGATAATACTATCTCTGCACTATTAATCACAAAAATAGTAATATCTCTTTTCTATAAATCACATGTATAATATCTGTGTAGAAGAAATTTGTTTGTTTGTTTTGGAAATTCGCACAAAACTACTCGAGGGCTATCTCTGCTAGCCGTCCCTAATTTTGCAGTGTAAGACCAGAGGGAAGGCAGCTAGTCATCACCACTCACCGCCAACTCTTGGGCTACTCTTCTACCAACGAATAGTGGGATTGACCGTCACGTTATACATCCCCACGGCTGGGAGGGGGGGCGAGCATGTTTAGTGCGACGCGGGCGCGAACCCGCGACCCTCGGATTACGAGTACACGCCTTAACGTGCTCGGCCATGCCAGGCCTGTAGAAGAAATAACAGGTATACTAATATCTGTGTACCAGAAATTATATGCATAGTAATAATAACATATAAAATAATATCTGTGTACTAGAAATCATATGCATAGTAATAATAACATATAAAATAATATTTGTGTACTAGAAATTATATGCATAGTAATAATAACATATAAAATAATATTTGTGTACTAGAAATCGCATGTATAATAATATCTCTGTACTGAAAATAACGTGTAAAATAATACCTGTGTAATCACATCTACAATACTATTCTATACTCTAAATCGCATGTATAATAATATCCCTATACTAGATATTATATGTATAGTAATATCTTTATACAAGAAATCACATGTAAGATAATAATACCTGTACAATTGAAATCACATGTATAATAACATTTTTACACTAGAGAACACATGTGTAATAATATCTTTGTACTAAAAATAACATGTATAATAATATTTACATGCTGCAAATCACATGTATAATAATATCTCTGTACTAGGAATCACATGTACAATACTTTCTGTGTACTAGAAATTATATGTACAATAATATGTTTAGAGTAGAAATAACATGTAAAATAATATCTCTATACCTATAATAACACGTATAATAATATCTACTACAAATGATGTTTAAAATATAAGCTGTGTAGTAGAAATATACATGTACTAGAAGGCTTATGAATAATAATATCTGTGTACTATAAATAACATGTATAATAATATCTGTGTACTATAAATAACATGTATAATAATATCTGTGTACTATAAATAACATGTATAATAATATCTGTGTACTATAAATAACATGTATAATAATATCTGTGTACTATAAATAACATGTATAATAATACCTCTGTACTATAAATAACATGTATAATAATACCTCTGTACTATAAATAACATGTATAATAATACCTCTGTACTATAAATAACATGTATAATAATACCTCTGTACTATAAATAACATGTATAATAATACCTCTGTACTATAAATAACATGTATAATAATACCTCTGTACTATAAATCACATGTATAATAATACCTCTGTACTATAAATAACATGTATAATAATACCTCTGTGCTATAAATCACATGTATAATAATACCCCTGTACTATAAATAACATGTATAATAATACTTCTGTACTATAAATCACATGTATAATAATACCCCTGTACTATAAATCACATGTATAATAATACCCCTGTACTATAAATCACATGTATAATAATACCCCTGTACTATAAATAACATGTATAATAATACCCCTGTACTATAAATAACATGTATAATAATATCTGTGTACCATAAATAACATTATAACAATATATTTATCCTATAAATAACACATATAGTAATATATCTGTACTACAAGTAACATGTAAAACAATATCTGTGTACTAGAAATCACATGTATTTTACTATATCTGTACTAGAAATAACGTGTATAATAATAACTCTGTACCAGATGTAACATTTATAATAATATATCTGTACTAGAAATACCTTACTGCTAGAAAATTATCCCCTTTATATCAACATAATTTACTTTTAGAAAAATCATTAAATTAAAGTACTTTCACTTATTCTCAGAAAATCATGAACTTTAAGCAACATAACTAATGTTAGAAAATCATGAACTTAAAGCAACATAAGTTAATGTTTAAAAAATCATGAACTTAAAGCAACATAAATTAATGTTTAAAAAATCATGAACTTAAAGCAACATAAGTTAATGTTAAAAAATCATGAACTTAAAGCAACATAAGTTGCTGGTAGAAAATCATTAAGTTACACTACCTTAAATTATTGTTAGAGAATGAATTAACCCTAATCACAATGTTAGTACGTCAAGTTAAGTAGGACACATTTGTCGTTGTTTAATTTGTAAGTGTAAATAACTAGTGGTAAACAAATGATTTCCTTTCGTTCTTTATGAATATAAAAACATTTCATTTTGATGGTATTTTCTTAATCATCATTGTCTATGCTCGACTCTAACAGTGAAGTTTACTATCGAATGAGAAAAACTGATATTGGTAAGTATAATGAAACAAACATTGAAATTTATTTGTTATCTTGGTAGAAATACGAGTGGAAGTAAATAAACAGCATTATTTTTATCCAATATGACCCTCTTGAACTCACTCTACTATCAAACGTTCTTCAATGGAGATGTTTGTTATTAGAACTCACTGTTCATTTCGTCAAGTTTATATTTTTCTCGGTAACAGACATGACCGTGAGTTACACATTTGAACTACAAGTGTATCAGTTACTTCTGACCACAAATGTGAATAAATAAGACGGTGGAGCTGACATATTCATAACCAGATTAACAGATATTTCTATAGACTTGAAACAAGCATACACTGAAGCCACGGTTTCTAAAGAAATAAACAGTGAATTTAACAACAACCTTTCTGCCACATCATTAGAAAAAATTAGTCACTGAAATATAACAGTATCCTTTGGCAGAATAAATATGTTAAACCTACGCATAAAAACCGACGTAACTTTTACCTTAGGCGTGCTCCCCTCTAGGATAGCGGTATGTCTACGAATTTACAACCCTAAAATCAGGGGTTCAACTCTCCTCGGAGGTTCCGCATATAGCCCGATTTGACTTTGCTATAAGAAAACACCCTCAGACGTTTTCCATGGAATCTATCGCAGTAAAATCACAATACTTTTCAAAAAGTCTCCTTCCAATCATAAAAGAGAGAAGACAAGTAACGAATAAATAAGTTTACACTTGTTTTAATGAGCCATATTTTGTCACTTTTATCAGAACTTCAAATATTTTGTAATATTTCCTCAAAGGAAGGACTAGTGATATTTGATAAACAACCAAAACTTAACTAATGATATTCAAAAATCGTGTGTAACTGTATTCTCTTCTGTGTAGCTTTAAGATAATGACTGTTTGAGAGTAATTCCTGGTGTTTTAAGTTCATTACTGCTAGGAGTGTTTGTCCCAGTTAAATATTTTATTACAGTACATTATGGTGGTTGGGTTAGTGATTTCATAACAGTGTGTAATGATGGTTTAAGTTAATCATTTTATAACAGTACGTTATTGGGGTGTGTGTTGGTGATTGTATAATGGGATATTACGGTGGTTTGAGTTAACCATTTTACAACAGTACGTTATAGTTTTTTCATTTTAATTATTTAATTACAGTATGTTGTTGTGAGAATTATTTAATTTATAACAGTGTGTTATGGTGGTTTGAATTAATGATTTTATAACCGTATATTATGGTTGGAGTTAGTGATGTTATGACATTATACTATGGTGGTTGGAGTTAGTGATGTTATGATATTATGTTATGGTGGTTGGAGTTAGTGATGTTATGACATTATACTATGGTGGTTGGAGTTAGTGATGTTATGATATTATGTTATGGTGGTTGGAGTTAGTGATGTTATGACATTATACTATGGTGGTTGGAGTTAGTGATGTTATGACATTATACTATGGTGGTTGGAGTTAGTGATGTTATGGTATTATACTATGGTGGTTGGAGTTAGTGATGTTATGACATTATACTATGGTGGTTGGAGCTAGTGATGTTATGACATTATACTGTGGTGGTTGGAGTTAGTGATGTTATGACATTATACTATGGTGGTTGGAGTTAGTGATGTTATGACATTATACTATGGTGGTTGGAGTTAGTGATGTTATGGTATTATACTATGGTGGTTGGAGTTAGTGATGTTATGACATTATACTATGGTGGTTGGAGTTAGTGATGTTATGACATTATACTATGGTGGTTGGAGCTAGTGATGTTATGACATTATACTGTGGTGGTTGGAGTTAGTGATGTTATGACATTATACTATGGTGGTTGGAGCTAGTGATGTTATGACATTATACTGTGGTGGTTGGAGCTAGTGATGTTATGACATTATACTATGGTGGTTGGAGCTAGTGATGTTATGACATTATACTGTGGTGGTTGGAGTTAGTGATGTTATGACATTATACTATGGTGGTTGGAGCTAGTGATGTTATGACATTATACTATGGTGGTTGGAGTTAGTGATGTTATGACATTATACTATGGTGGTTGGAGTTAGTGATGTTATGACATTATACTGTGGTGGTTGGAGTTAGTGATGTTATGACATTATACTGTGGTGGTTGGAGTTAGTGATGTTATGACATTATACTATGGTGGTTGGAGCTAGTGATGTTATGACATTATACTGTGGTGGTTGGAGTTAGTGATGTTATGACATTATACTATGGTGGTTGGAGCTAGTGATGTTATGACATTATACTGTGGTGGTTGGAGTTAGTGATGTTATGACATTATACTATGGTGGTTGGAGTTAGTGATGTTATGACATTATACTATGGTGGTTGGAGTTAGTGATGTTATGACATTATACTATGGTGGTTGGAGTTACTGATGTTATGACATTATACTATGGTGGTTGGAGCTAGTGATGTTATGACATTATACTATGGTGGTTGGAGTTAGTGATGTTATGACATTATACTATGGTGGTTGGAGTTAGTGATGTTATGACATTATACTATGGTGGTTGGAGTTAGTGATGTTATGACATTATACTATGGTGGTTGGAGTTAGTGATGTTATGACATTATACTATGGTGGTTGGAGTTAGTGATGTTATGACATTATACTATGGTGGTTGGAGTTAGTGATGTTATGACATTATACTATGGTGGTTGGAGTTACTGATGTTATGACATTATACTATGGTGGTTGGAGCTAGTGATGTTATGACATTATACTATGGTGGTTGGAGTTAGTGATGTTATGACATTATACTATGGTGGTTGGAGTTAGTGATGTTATGACATTATACTATGGTGGTTGGAGTTAGTGATGTTATGACATTATACTATGGTGGTTGGAGTTAGTGATGTTATGACATTATACTATGGTGGTTGGAGTTAGTGATGTTATGACATTATACTATGGTGGTTGGAGTTAGTGATGTTATGACATTATACTATGGTGGTTGGAGTTAGTGATGTTATGACATTATACTATGGTGGTTGGAGTTAGTGATGTTATGACATTATACTATGGTGGTTGGAGTTAGTGATGTTATGATATTATGTTATGGTGGTTTGAATTAATCATTTTATAGCAGTATGCTATAATTTTTGAGTCAGTGATTTTACAACAGTATGTTGTGGTGGTTTTAGTTAATTATATTATAACATTATGTTATGGTTGTTTGAGTAAATTATTTTCTAATAATAAGTTATGGTGATTTGTTTTAATGATTTTTAGCCAGAAGGCTCCCTTGTAGCAATGCTGTATGTTTGCGGAAACACAGCTGGTTTCGAAACCCGTGTGGGGAGAGCAAAGTTAGCTCATTTTGTAGGTTTGTGCTTAATTCAGAACGATCAATCTAGCTATCAATAAGTTATGGTGGTTTGAGTTGGTGATTTTCTAACAATAAGTTATGGTGGTTTGAGTTAGTGATTTTCTAACAATAAGTTATGGTGGTTTGAGTTGGTGATTTTCTAACAATAAGTTATGGTGGTTTGAGTTAATGATTTTCTAACAATAAGTTATGGTGGTTTGAGTTGGTGATTTTCTAACAATAAGTTATGGTGGTTTGAGTTAATGATTTTCTAACAATAAGTTATGGTGGTTTGAGTTGGTGATTTTCTAACAATAAGTTATGGTAGTTTGAGTTAGTGATTTTCTAACAATAAGTTATGGTGGTTTGAGTTTATGACTTTATAACAGTTTGTTGTTATGATTTGTGTTAATGATTTTGTAAGAATATGTTATGGTAATTGGGTTAATGATTTTCTGTTTTTAAGTTTTTGTTTTTTAAGTTAATCCTTTTATAACAGTATGTTATTGCGGTATAACTTGTAATGTTTAGATATATTGAGATAACATAACAATGCACGTAAGTCCAGGTTAAACTAATATTGTATCTGAATCATATTTACTAAGATTACGCTGGAACCTGCTTGTTATTATTCGACCTGGTGTTCTTCATCGTGATTAAGTCTGACAAAATGATTTCGCTAGCGTCACGTCGGCGACTCGGGGTCTGTTGTACAATGTCGTTCTTGAAAGCCTCCAGCCAACGTAATCTTCCAACACTTTCTTAGAGCGCGATTCGTTGTCAGGAGAGAAATGATTTCCAAGATGAGTTACGTAACGGTTCGTTTTTTCTGAACAAACCTTTTGTTAATAATATGGCGAGGAACAAAAATATCTGTTATCTTATTGACTTTACGTTTTCTGATGATAAGAAAGCAACGCACAGCACCACTATTGTAAAAAATATTAAACAATAAAGTGACTATTATTCTGTTAAGTTCGCACTATAATCGTAGAGTAATCAACAAAGTCAACATATCTGTTTTCATTCATGTTAACAATCGTAAAGTCAATTGTGTTACTTCACCAACTTCCAAAGTTATGGTGTCTTATTTTCTTTCTTTTTGTGAATGACACGTTCATAATTTCATCAAGAGAACGTCTTTAATTTCATATCACGTGAGCTCTTCAGGCCAAGATTGACCAGAAGGTCCATCTAATGGCCAACGGTTTAGCTGTCTGTCCTCTCTGGCGACTTAGTTATGACGAACGTCATTCTTGTAAAAGGACGTTTTCCTCATCTTTCATAACGAGTATAATATTTTTGTCAGTTCAAATGCACTACTGCTGCTATCTTTCCCAGAACAGGCCTTAAACGGATATATTGTTCGCACTCACTGTTATTTATTAACTCACTAATTCAATTAACGAAGGTTCTAATTAACTGTGTGGTTAGCTGAGGATGTTTAATGGGAGAATATAGATTTAGCTGACAACAATATGTCTTTAGGGATTATAAGATAGGATACGTCTAATAACATTCACGTATTTCACTTTCTGGTGCGCATGTCAAAATAATATTTCAAGTGAAAGATAAAAAATAAAAGTCAGTTTATCGTTTAACATCCAAACACTGTATAATCTAGTTAAACTTTGTGTTTCGGTGTTATTTAGAAGAAACTGAACCCCCAAAACAAATTTCAATTTATGAAATATATTAATACGATATTGTTCACAAAACATGCCACTTAGCACGGGGAGGAATTTAATATATGAAAATTTTTATGTTGAATTTAATACATTGAAAATGTTTCGTTTATTTTAATACGTGGAAAATGTTCTGTTGACTTTAATACATTGAAGAGTTCTGTTGACTTTAATACCTGGAAGAGTTCTGATGACTTTAATAAATGGAAGAGTTCTGTTGACTTTAATACGTGGAAAATGTTCTGTTAACTTTAATACGTGGAAAATGTTCTGTTCACTTTAATGCATGGAAGAGTTCTGATGACTTTAATAAATGGAAGAGTTCTGTTGACTTTAATACATTGAAGAGTTCTGTTAACTTTAATACATGGAAGAGTTCTGTTGACTTCAATACATGGAAGAGTTCTGTTGACTTTAATACGTGGAAAATGTTCTGTTGACTTTAATACCTGGAAGAGTTCTGTTAACTTTTATACATGGAAGAGTTCTGATGACTTTAATAAATGGAAGAGTTCTGTTGACTTTAATACATGGAAGAGTTCTGTTGACTTTAATACGTGGAAAATGTTCTGTTGACTTTAATACATTGAAGAGTTCTGTTAACTTTTATACATGGAAGAGTTCTGTATCTCAGAACGGCTGGTGTGGGAATTAACACTTTTATTGATAAGGAGAAAACAATGTTTCGACCTTCTTAAGTCATCTTCAGGTTAAGAAAGAGAGAGTTTGCAAGTGAGCGTTGCCGGACACATATTTGAGGGATGAGAGTATAAACGGGTACGTGATTGTAGGGGGCGTAGCAGTTGAATTTTAGATTTGTTTGTTTGTTTGTTTTGGAATTTCGCACAAAGCTGCTCGAGGGCTATCTGTGCTAGCCGTCCCTAATTTAGCAGGGTAAGAAAAGAGAGAAGGCAGCTAGTCATCACCACCCACCGCCATCTCTTGGGCTACTCTTTTACCAACGAAAAGCGGGATTGACCGTAACATTATAACGTCCCTACGGCTGAAAGGACGAGCATGTTTGGTGCGACTGGGATTCGAACCCACGACCCTCGGATTACGAGTCGAATGCCTTAACCCACCTGGCCATGCCAGGCCCCGGATTTTAGATTATTATTTGGAAAAGGTATAAAGGTGTTCATTTTACTGACTTAAATTTGGTTTAGTTTACATAATAATAACTTATTTGATTTTCCGTTTGTTTATATTTGTTTCCCTACTTAGTATCTGGGAGTTTTCTATGGTTATGTTGTCTTTATTTGATTTGCAGTGTTCAAAAACATGGAATGTGTTTTGTGTGTTCTCTGAACCTGGTTTCCATTTTTCTGCTTGTTTCTACAATATAGAAGTCGTGGCAGTTGTTACATTGTAATTTATAAATTATGTTGGTGTTGTGTTTGTCACTGTAATTTTTACATAGTATGGACTTTAGCTTTGCACATGGTGTTTGAATAAATTTGGTGTTTATTGGAATGTTGTGTTTTGTTATAAGTGGGTGGTGATGACTAGCTGCCTTCCCTCTAGTCTTACACTGCTAAATTAGGGACGGCTAGCACAGATAGCCCTCGAGTAGCTTTGTGCGAAATTCCAAAACAAACAAACAAACAATACTTTTTAACTTTCTAATTGCTTCTTAGTGTTCATAAAACTGTAAAAACTAGGCTCGTAGTTAGCTTTATTTAACTTTAAACTTACGTCAAAGTATTATAAAAACTACATAAATGAGACTGGTACTTTGGTTTCTTTAGTTTTAAATGTATATATTCGTATTAATAAATTCTTTGAAACTTGACTGGACGTACGCTTTCTTTAACTTTAAATATACATTTTTGTATAACTAAAACTAGAAACTGGACTGATAGTTCGCTTTGTTTAAATTTGAATGTATATGTTCGTATTAACAAAACTAAACTGGTAGCTAGCTTTGTTTAACTTTAAATATACATGTTTCTATTAATAAACCAGTATAATCTAGACCGGTAGTTAGCTTTGTTTAGTTTAAATATTCATGTTTCTATTATTAAAACAGTATAATCTAGACCGGTAGTTAGCTTTGTTTGATTTCAATATACATGTTTCTATTAATAAACCAGTATAATCCAGACCGGTAGTTAGCTTTGTTTAATTTAAATATTCATGTTTCTATTAATAAACCAGTATAATCTAGACTGGTAGTTAGCTTTGTTTAATTTAAATATACATGTTTCTATTAATAAAACAGTATAATCTAGACTGGTAGTTAGCTGTGTTTAAGTTTAAATATACATGTTTCTATTAATAAAACAGTATAATCTAGACCGGTAGTTAGCTTTGTTTAATTTAAATATACATGTTTCTATCAATGAAACAGCATAATCTAGACTGGTAGTTAGCTGTGTTTAAGTTTAAATATACATGTTTCTATTAATAAAATGCCACCCAGTGGCTCAGCAGTATGTCTGCGGACTTGCACGCTAAAATCCGGGTTTCGAAACCCGTGGTGGGCAGAGCACAGATAGCCCATTGTGTAGCTTTGTGCTTAATTCAAAACAACAACAACAATCTATTAATAAAACAGTATAATCTAGACTGGTAGTTAGCTTTGTTTAATTTAAATATACATGTTTCTATTAATAAAACAGTATAATCTAGACTGGTAGTTAGCTTTGTTTAATTTAAATATACATGTTTCTGTTAATAAACCAGTATAATCTAGACCGGTAGTTAGCTTTGTTTAATTTAAATATACATGTTTCTATTAATAAAACAGTATAATCTAGACCGGTAGTTAGCTTTGTTTAATTTAAATATACATGTTTCTATTAATAAAACAGTATAATCTAGACTGGTAGTTAGCTTTGTTTAATTTAAATATACATGTTTCTATTAATAAAACAGTATAATCTAGACCGGTAGTTAGCTTTGTTTAATTTAAATATACATGTTTCTATTAATAAAACAGTATAATCTAGACTGGTAGTTAGCTTTCTTTAATTTAAATATACATGTTTCTGTTAATAAACCAGTATAATCTAGACCGGTAGTTAGCTTTGTTTAATTTAAATATACATGTTTCTATTAATAAACCAGTATAATCTAGACCGGTAGTTAGCTTTGTTTAATTTAAATATACATGTTTCTGTTAATAAAACAGTATAATCTAGACTGGTAGTTAGCTTTGTTTAATTTAAATATACATGTTTCTGTTAATAAACCAGTATAATCTAGACTGGTAGTTAGCTTTGTTTAATTTAAATATACATGTTTCTGTTAATAAACCAGTATAATCTAGACCGGTAGTTAGCTTTGTTTAATTTAAATATACATGTTTCTATTAATAAAACAGTATAATCTAGACCGGTAGTTAGCTTTGTTTAATTTAAATATACATGTTTCTATTAATAAAACAGTATAATCTAGACTGGTAGTTAGCTTTGTTTAATTTAAATATACATGTTTCTATTAATAAAACAGTATAATCTAGACCGGTAGTTAGCTTTGTTTAATTTAAATATACATGTTTCTATTAATAAAACAGTATAATCTAGACTGGTAGTTAGCTTTCTTTAATTTAAATATACATGTTTCTGTTAATAAACCAGTATAATCTAGACCGGTAGTTAGCTTTGTTTAATTTAAATATACATGTTTCTATTAATAAACCAGTATAATCTAGACCGGTAGTTAGCTTTGTTTAATTTAAATATACATGTTTCTATTAATAAAACAGTATAATCTAGACTGGTAGTTAGCTTTGTTTAATTTAAATATACATGTTCCTGTTAATAAACCAGTATAATCTAGACTGGTAGTTAGCTTTGTTTAATTTAAATATACATGTTTCTATTAATAAAACAGTATAATCTAGACTGGTAGTTAGCTTTGTTTAATTTAAATATACATGTTTCTGTTAATAAACCAGTATAATATAGACCGGTAGTTAGCTTTGTTTAATTTAAATATACATGTTTCTATTAATAAAACAGTATAATCTAGACTGGTAGTTAGCTTTGTTTAACTTTAAATATACATGTTTCTGTTAATAAACTAGTATAATCTAGACTGGTAGTTAGATTTGTTTAACTTTAAATATACATGTTTCTGTTAATAAACCAGTATAATCTAGACTGGTAGTTAGCTTTGTTTAATTTAAATATACATGTTTCTGTTAATAAACCAGTATAATCTAGACCGGTAGTTAGCTTTGTTTAATTTAAATATACATGTTTCTATTAATAAAACAGTATAATCTAGACCGGTAGTTAGCTTTGTTTAATTTAAATATACATGTTTCTATTAATAAAACAGTATAATCTAGACTGGTAGTTAGCTTTGTTTAATTTAAATATACATGTTTCTATTAATAAAACAGTATAATCTAGACCGGTAGTTAGCTTTGTTTAATTTAAATATACATGTTTCTATTAATAAAACAGTATAATCTAGACTGGTAGTTAGCTTTCTTTAATTTAAATATACATGTTTCTGTTAATAAACCAGTATAATCTAGACCGGTAGTTAGCTTTGTTTAATTTAAATATACATGTTTCTATTAATAAACCAGTATAATCTAGACCGGTAGTTAGCTTTGTTTAATTTAAATATACATGTTTCTATTAATAAAACAGTATAATCTAGACTGGTAGTTAGCTTTGTTTAATTTAAATATACATGTTTCTGTTAATAAACCAGTATAATCTAGACTGGTAGTTAGCTTTGTTTAATTTAAATATACATGTTTCTATTAATAAAACAGTATAATCTAGACTGGTAGTTAGCTTTGTTTAATTTAAATATACATGTTTCTATTAATAAAACAGTATAATCTAGACTGGTAGTTAGCTTTGTTTAACTTTAAATATACATGTTTCTGTTAATAAACCAGTATAATCTAGACCGGTAGTTAGCTTTGTTTAACTTTAAATATACATGTTTCTATTAATAAACCAGTATAATCTAGACCAGCAGTTTGCTTTGTTCAATTTAAGTATACATGTTTTTATTAATAAAACAGTATAATCTAGACCGGTAGTTAGCTTTGTTTAATTTAAATATACATGTTTCTATTAATAAAACAGTATAATCTAGACTGGTAGTTAGCTTTGTTTAACTTTAAATATACATGTTTCTGTTAATAAACCAGTATAATCTAGACCGGTAGTTAGCTTTGTTTAACTTTAAATATACATGTTTCTGTTAATAAACCAGTATAATATAGACCGGTAGTTAGCTTTGTTTAATTTAAATATACATGTTTCTATTAATAAAACAGTATAATCTAGACTGGTAGTTAGCTTTGTTTAACTTTAAATATACATGTTTCTGTTAATAAACCAGTATAATATAGACCGGTAGTTAGCTTTGTTTAATTTAAATATACATGTTTCTATTAATAAAACAGTATAATCTAGACTGGTAGTTAGCTTTGTTTAACTTTAAATATACATGTTTCTGTTAATAAACCAGTATAATCTAGACCGGTAGTTAGCTTTGTTTAATTTAAATATACATGTTTCTATTAATAAAACAGTATAATCTAGACTGGTAGTTAGCTTTGTTTAATTTAAATATACATGTTTCTATTAATAAACCAGTATAATCTAGACCGGTAGTTAGCTTTGTTTAATTTAAATATACATGTTTCTATTAATAAAACAGTATAATCTAGACTGGTAGTTAGCTTTGTTTAATTTAAATATACATGTTTCTGTTAATAAACCAGTATAATATAGACCGGTAGTTAGCTTTGTTTAATTTAAATATACATGTTTCTATTAATAAAACAGTATAATCTAGACTGGTAGTTAGCTTTGTTTAACTTTAAATATACATGTTTCTGTTAATAAACCAGTATAATCTAGACCGGTAGTTAGCTTTGTTTAACTTTAAATATACATGTTTCTGTTAATAAACCAGTATAATCTAGACCGGTAGTTAGCTTTGTTTAACTTTAAATATACATGTTTCTATTAATAAAACAGTATAATCTAGACTGGTAGTTAGCTTTGTTTAATTTAAATATACATGTTTCTGTTAATAAACCAGTATAATATAGACCGGTAGTTAGCTTTGTTTAATTTAAATATACATGTTTCTATTAATAAAACAGTATAATCTAGACTGGTAGTTAGCTTTGTTTAACTTTAAATATACATGTTTCTGTTAATAAACCAGTATAATCTAGACCGGTAGTTAGCTTTGTTTAATTTAAATATACATGTTTCTATTAATAAAACAGTATAATCTAGACTGGTAGTTAGCTTTGTTTAATTTAAATATACATGTTTCTATTAATAAACCAGTCTAATCTAGACCGGTAGTTAGCTTTGTTTAATTTAAATATACATGTTTCTATTAATAAAACAGTATAATCTAGACTGGTAGTTAGCTTTGTTTAATTTAAATATACATGTTTCTGTTAATAAACCAGTATAATATAGACCGGTAGTTAGCTTTGTTTAATTTAAATATACATGTTTCTATTAATAAAACAGTATAATCTAGACTGGTAGTTAGCTTTGTTTAACTTTAAATATACATGTTTCTGTTAATAAACCAGTATAATCTAGACCGGTAGTTAGCTTTGTTTAACTTTAAATATACATGTTTCTGTTAATAAACCAGTATAATCTAGACCGGTAGTTAGCTTTGTTTAACTTTAAATATACATGTTTCTATTAATAAAACAGTATAATCTAGACTGGTAGTTAGCTTTGTTTAATTTAAATATACATGTTTCTATTAATAAAACAGTATAATCTAGACTGGTAGTTAGCTTTGTTTAATTTAAATATACATGTTTCTATTAATAAAACAGTATAATCTAGACTGGTAGTTAGCTTTGTTTAATTTAAATATACATGTTTCTGTTAATAAATCAGTATAATCCAGACCGGTAGTTAGCTTTGTTTAACTTTAAATATACATGTTTCTGTTAATAAAACAGTATAATCTAGACCGGTAGTTAGCTTTGTTTAACTTTAAATATACATGTTTCTATTAATAAAACTGTATAATCTAGACTGGTAGTTAGCTTTGTTTAACTTTAAATATTCATGTTTCTATTATTAAAACAGTATAATCTAGACTGGTAGTTAACTCTGTTTAATTTTAAATATATATGTTTGTATTAATAAATCTGTAGAAACTACACTTCTGCTTGGCTTTGTTTGACTTTAAAAATACATGTTTGTGTTAATAAATCTGTAAAAACTCGACTTCTAGTCTCTTTCTTTGACTTTAAAATACGTGCTGTTATTATTTCAACTGTAGAAATATGACTGGTAGTTTGCTTTGTTTTATTTAAATATGCATGTTGGTATTAACAAAACTATGGAAAATTCTCTGGTAGTTCACTTTGTTTAACATCAACCATACATGTTTGTACGAATAAAACTGTATAAATTAGACTTGTAGTTCGCTTTGTTTAAGTTTAAATGTACGTGTTCGTATTTATGAAATTGTAGAAACTAGAATTGCAATTTGCTTGTTTTAATTTTAAATATGCATGTTCTTATTAATAAAACTATAAAACCTCGACTAGTAGTTCGCCTTGTTTAGATTGAAATATCCATAGTTCTATCAATAAAACTGTTTAAACTGGACTTGTAGGTTGCTTTTAATTAATTTTTAATTACGTGTTCGCATTAATAACACTTTATGAATCGGGCTTGTAGTTCCTTTTATTTAACTTTAAATTAAACTGTAGAAACTATACTGATAGTTCAATTTGTTTAACTTTAAATATACAATTATGTGTTAACAATACTGTACAAACTACACTGGTAATTTGCTTTATTTAACTTTTAAATATACGTCTTTGTATTAATAAAACTTTACGAACTGGACTGGTAATTCGCCTTGTTTAACTATAAATAAATATATGTGTTTCTGTTAATCAAACTGTACAAACAAGACTTGTTGTTGGCTTTGTTTAACTTCAAATATACTTGTAGGTATTATCAAAAGTACAGACTCGAGACTGGGAATTCGGTTTTATTAACTTTAAGTGTTCATGATTGTATTAATAAAGCTGTAGAAACTAGACTGATAGTTCGCTTTGTTTAAATTTAGATATATGTGTTCACATTAATAAAATTTTATTAACCGGGGTGTTAGTTCGCTTTGTGAAACTGTAAATATGCATGTTTGTATTAATAAAACTGTGGAAACTAAACTGGTAGTTCTTATTGTTTTACATTAAATATATATGTTTTTTTCCATAGAATTGTGGAAAATAGACTGACAATTCTCGTTGTTTAACTTTAAATATCTGTGTTTGTATTAATAAATCTGAAGAAACTAGACTTGTAGTTCGCATAGTTTAATTTAAATGTACATATTCGTATCACTAAAACTGTAGAAACTCGACTGGCGGTTCACTTTTTAACTTTCTAATTGCTTCTTAGTGTTCATAAAACTGTAAAAACTAGGCTCGTAGTTAGCCTTATTTAACTTTAAACTTACGTCAAAGTATTATAAAACTACATAAATGAGACTGGTACTTTGGTTTCTTTAGTTTTAACTGTGTACATTCGTATTAATAAACTCTTTGAAACTTGACTGGAAGTACGCTTTCTTTAACTTTAAATATACCTTTTTGAATAAATAAAACTATAGAAACTGGCCTGATAGTTCGTTATCTTTAAATTTAAATATGTATGTTTATATTAATAAAGCATTGTCAACTGACTGGTCAGCTGGTTCCCCTTGTTTAACCTTAAATGTACATGTATGTGTTAATAAAACTGTGAAAACCAGAGTAGTGGTTCACTTTGTTTAGCTTTAGATATACATGTTCGTATTACTTGTTTGTTTGTTTTGAATTTCGCTCAAAGCTATCGAGGGCTATCTACGCTAGCCGTCCCTAATTTAGCAGTGTCAGACTACAGGGAAGGCAGCTAGTCATCACCACCCACCGCCAACTTTTGAGTTACTCTTTTACCAATGAATAGTGGGATTGACGGTAACAGTATAACACCCCCACGGCTAAAAGGGCGAGCATGTTTTGGCGCGACTGGGGATGCGAACCCGCGACCCTAGGATTACGAGTCGCACGCCTTAACACACCTGGCCAGTGTTCGTATTAATTAAACTACCGTGGTAAGTCGCTTTGTTTAAATATACATCTCAGTGATAACAGAACTGTATAAACTAGGCTGGAAGTTCCCTTTTCTTATTTTAAATACACATATTTATATTAATCACAATTTATAAACCAAGCTGTTGAACTGCTGAGTTTAACATTAAATATACATGTCTGTGTTGATAAAACTTTATGAACCGGTTTAATAATTAGCTCTCTTTACCTTTAAACATATATGTTCGTTGTTGTTTTGTTTTGAATTAAGCACAAAGCTACACAATAGGCTATCTGTGCTCTGCCCACCACGGGTATCGAAGCCCGGATTTTAGCGTGTAAGTCCGCAGACATACCGCTGAGCCACTGTGGGGCATACAAGTTCAAATTTAACTTGTACTTCGCTTTGTTTAACTTTAAATGTAGATGTTCGTATTAATAAAACTATAGAAACTACACTGGTAGTTTGCTTTGTTTACTGTTAAATAAACATGTTTGTATTAATGGAACTGTTGAACTAAACTTACAGTTCGCTTTGTTTAACTTTAAATATAATTGTTGCTATTAATAAAACTACAGATACTAAACAGACAGTTTGCTTAGTTTATCTTTCTACAATTTTATGAACACAAACATTTATATAGAAACTGTACTGATAGTTCGCTTTGTTCAACTTTAAACATACATGTGTGTGTTAAAAACAATGTAGAATCTCGATGTGTACTCGATACATATGAAAAGTGTGATTGGTGAGGTTTACTTAAATATACATGTAAACTATAATTGATTAGGAATATTTACATATACATATAAACTTTAATTAGTAGGTGTACTTACATATACACGTAAAGAGTAATTCATAAAGTGGATTTAGATATACATGTAAACTGTAATCTCTGATGTGAAATTAGATAAACATGTAAACTGTAATTGGTAAGGTGTACTAAGCTGTACATGTAAACTGTAATTGGTAAGTTGTACTGAGCTGTACATGTAAACTGTAATTGGTAAGTTGTACTAAGCTGTACATGTAAACTGTAATTGGTAAGTTGTAATAAGCTGTACATGTAAACTGTAATTGGTAAGTTGTACTAAGCTGTACATGTAAACTGTAATTGGTAAGGTGTACTAAGCTGTACATGTAAACTGTAATTGGTAAGGTGTACTGAGCTGTACATGTAAACTGTAATTGGTAAGGTGTACTGAGCTGTACATGTAAACTGTAATTCGTAAGTTGTACTGAGCTGTACATGTAAACTGTAATTGGTAAGGTGTACTGAGCTGTACATGTAAACTGTAATTGGTAAGTTGTACTGAGCTGTACATGTAAACTGTAATTGGTAAGTTGTACTGAGCTGTACATGTAAACTGTAATTGGTAAGGTGTACTGAGCTGTACATGTAAACTGTAATTGGTAAGTTGTACTGAGCTGTACATGTAAACTGTAATTGGTAAGGTGTACTGAGCTGTACATGTAAACTGTAATTGGTAAGTTGTACTAAGCTGTACATGTAAACTGTAATTGGTAAGTTGTACTGAGCTGTACATGTAAACTGTAATTGGTAAGTTGTACTGAGCTGTACATGTAAACTGTAATTGGTAAGGTGTACTGAGCTGTACATGTAAACTGTAATTGGTAAGTTGTACTGAGCTGTACATGTAAACTGTAATTGGTAAGTTGTACTAAGCTGTACATGTAAACTGTAATTGGTAAGTTGTAATAAGCTGTACATGTAAACTGTAATTGGTAAGGTGTACTGAGCTGTACATGTAAACTGTAATTGGTAAGTTGTACTAAGCTGTACATGTAAACTGTAATTGGTAAGTTGTACTGAGCTGTACATGTAAACTGTAATTGGTAAGGTGTACTGAGCTGTACATGTAAACTGTAATTGGTAAGGTGTACTAAGCTGAACATGTAAACTGTAATTGGTAAGGTGTACTAAGCTGTACATGTAAACTGTAATTGGTAAGGTGTACTAAGCTGTACATGTAAACTGTAATTGGTAAGGTGTACTAAGCTGTACATGTAAACTGTAATTGGTAAGTTGTAATAAGCTGTACATGTAAACTGTAATTGGTAAGTTGTACTAAGCTGTACATGTAAACTGTAATTGGTAAGTTGTAATAAGCTGTACATGTAAACTGTAATTGGTAAGGTGTACTGAGCTGTACATGTAAACTGTAATTGGTAAGTTGTACTAAGCTGTACATGTAAACTGTAATTGGTAAGTTGTACTGAGCTGTACATGTAAACTGTAATTGGTAAGGTGTACTGAGCTGTACATGTAAACTGTAATTGGTAAGGTGTACTAAGCTGAACATGTAAACTGTAATTGGTAAGGTGTACTAAGCTGTACATGTAAACTGTAATTGGTAAGGTGTACTAAGCTGTACATGTAAACTGTAATTGGTAAGGTGTACTAAGCTGTACATGTAAACTGTAATTGGTAAGTTGTACTAAGCTGTACATGTAAACTGTAATTGGTAAGTTGTACTAAGCTGTACATGTAAACTGTAATTGGTAAGTTGTACTAAGCTGTACATGTAAACTGTAATTGGTAAGGTGTACTAAGCTGTACATGTAAACTGTGATTGGTAAGGTGTACTGAGCTGTACATGTAAACTGTAATTGGTAAGGTGTACTAAGCTGTACATGTAAACTGTAATTGGTAAGTTGTACTAAGCTGTACATGTAAACTGTAATTGGTAAGTTGTACTAAGCTGTACATGTAAACTGTAATTGGTAAGTTGTACTGAGCTGTACATGTAAACTGTAATTGGTAAGGTGTACTGAGCTGTACATGTAAACTGTAATTGGTAAGTTGTACTAAGCTGTACATGTAAACTGTAATTGGTAAGGTGTACTGAGCTGTACATGTAAACTGTAATTGGTAAGTTGTACTAAGCTGTACATGTAAACTGTAATTGGTAAGTTGTACTAAGCTGTACATGTAAACTGTAATTGGTAAGTTGTACTGAGCTGTACATGTAAACTGTAATTGGTAAGTTGTACTAAGCTGTACATGTAAACTGTAATTGGTAAGGTGTACTGAGCTGTACATGTAAACTGTAATTGGTAAGGTGTACTGAGCTGTACATGTAAACTGTAATTGGTAAGGTGTACTGAGCTGTACATGTAAACTGTAATTGGTAAGGTGTACTAAGCTCTACATGTAAACTGTAATTGGTAAGTTGTACTAAGCTGTACATGTAAACTGTAATTGGTAAGTTGTACTAAGCTGTACATGTAAACTGTAATTGGTAAGTTGTACTAAGCTGTACATGTAAACTGTAATTGGTAAGTTGTACTGAGCTGTACATGTAAACTGTAATTGGTAAGGTGTACTGAGCTGTACATGTAAACTGTAATTGGTAAGGTGTACTAAGCTGTACATGTAAACTGTAATTGGTAAGGTGTACTGAGCTGTACATGTAAACTGTAATTGGTAAGGTGTACTGAGCTGTACATGTAAACTGTAATTGGTAAGGTGTACTAAGCTGTACATGTAAACTGTAATTGGTAAGGTGTACTGAGCTGTACATGTAAACTGTAATTGGTAAGTTGTACTGAGCTGTACATGTAAACTGTAATTGGTAAGTTGTACTAAGCTGTACATGTAAACTGTAATTGGTAAGGTGTACTGAGCTGTACATGTAAACTGTAATTGGTAAGGTGTACTAAGCTGTACATGTAAACTGTAATTGGTAAGGTGTACTGAGCTGTACATGTAAACTGTAATTGGTAAGGTGTACTGAGCTGTACATGTAAACTGTAATTGGTAAGGTGTACTGAGCTGTACATGTAAACTGTAATTGGTAAGGTGTACTAAGCTGTACATGTAAACTGTAATTGGTAAGTTGTACTGAGCTGTACATGTAAACTGTAATTGGTAAGGTGTACTGAGCTGTACATGTAAACTGTAATTGGTAAGGTGTACTGAGCTGTACATGTAAACTGTAATTGGTAAGGTGTACTGAGCTGTACATGTAAACTGTAATTGGTAAGTTGTACTAAGCTGTACATGTAAACTGTAATTGGTAAGTTGTACTAAGCTGTACATGTAAACTGTAATTGGTAAGTTGTACTGAGCTGTACATGTAAACTGTAATTGGTAAGGTGTACTGAGCTGTACATGTAAACTGTAATTGGTAAGGTGTACTAAGCTGTACATGTAAACTGTAATTGGTAAGGTGTACTAAGCTGTACATGTAAACTGTAATTGGTAAGGTGTACTGAGCTGTACATGTAAACTGTAATTGGTAAGTTGTACTAAGCTGTACATGTAAACTGTAATTGGTAAGGTGTACTGAGCTGTACATGTAAACTGTAATTGGTAAGGTGTACTGAGCTGTACATGTAAACTGTAATTGGTAAGGTGTACTAAGCTGTACATGTAAACTGTAATTGGTAAGGTGTACTGAGCTGTACATGTAAACTGTAATTGGTAAGGTGTACTAAGCTGTACATGTAAACTGTAATTGGTAAGGTGTACTGAGCTGTACATGTAAACTGTAATTGGTAAGGTGTACTGAGCTGTACATGTAAACTGTAATTGGTAAGGTGTACTAAGCTGTACATGTAAACTGTAATTGGTAAGGTGTACTGAGCTGTACATGTAAACTGTAATTGGTAAGGTGTACTGAGCTGTACATGTAAACTGTAATTGGTAAGGTGTACTGAGCTGTACATGTAAACTGTAATTGGTAAGGTGTACTTATATATACACGGACACGTTAATTGTTGTTTTACAAAGTTTGTTTCTATGCTGTAATTACATCTTCTCGACAGTTCTCCTGTAATTTAAAGTTTGTTCAAATTGTTCAGTTTGAGCACGTGCCAGAGTATCTTTTTGCTAATTGTTCAGTTTGAGCACGTGCCAGAGTATCTTCTTGCTATTTTGGACTTAGGCTACAGTGCATTAAAACCTCTAGTGTTGTCACGATAATCTTATATATTTGTTTTTTTCTTCTCCGATTGGTCAGTCCTTTTTAACGGTTCGCTGGACTTAGAACCCTTTGAAGATGGACGTGTACAGTTCCCAGAAGCTGTTTCTGGACTGTCCAAGGAAGGTCTCATGACTGAAGGATTTGAACATCTCGAGAGTTTACCTTCACGAAGGTAGTCCTTGTTAGCGCCTGCTCTGGCAGACCGTTTTTGTTTGACATGTCGGGATGAACATTCTGGACTTTGAAGTGATGGTGTGCTACTTGATCTGGGTTTTGTAGGAGTCGATGTCTGTGATAAACTTGATATAGAAATGTATCCAGAACTGTTTCGAGGAGAACTGTTTTTACTCAGCTTTTCATCAGTACTTGTATTTTGACCTCTTTTGAGACACTTGGTTTGTTCTTTGGTCTTACGGTTTAACCGTGGCTTCCCATTAATTGCAACATCTCTCTTTCCAGCTCGACTTGTCGAACGTTCTCTTTGTTTTTTATTCTTTTTCTGTTTACTGATGTGCTTTCTCTCTTTTTTAACTTTTGTTTTATTCAAACTTTCGTCGTTAAATTCTGGTGTTGACTGTGAAATATTCTCCACAGAACTACCGAATCTGTCACGTAAGTTCTGTTCTTGAGACAATGTGTCAGAGGTTTCTGAAACCAGTTTGAGAGTTTCGACATCCTCTGTACTTTCAGGACTTTCTACCTCCAACTGACCTCTGCCAGCATCTTTATTAGGAAACTCGACTGCCTTAAACTTGAAAGGACTTACGACAGGTGCAAACTGACATTCTTTACCATTATGTAGGTTGGCGCTGCGTAATAAGTATTTGGTTTCCTGATTTGCCCTACTAGAAATCGACATCTGTGTATTATTCAAGTCCCAGGAAGGTTGGATGTTGAGGTCGGATTGCTTTTTCTTACGACCTCTGTATTTCAAGATAAACCGTTTTTTATTGGGATTTGGATTAGTTTGGTAGATTCGTGTTTTGAAACTGTTTTTCGTCGGTGGTTTTAGTCTTCTGCTTTCTTGTTTCTTTTGTTGCGAAGAAACTTCTTGGCACCGGACCAGTAGAGATTGAGTCATCTCTAGATACCGTCTACCCGCGTGGATTTCTTCTACCAACAACTGTACGTCTTCACTCTGCAAAGAACCAAAGTAAAGAGTTCTTTCTGAAAAAGAATCCATGAAAGTTCATATTGACATCACGTTTAAAAAGGTGTAATTGAAACAAGTTGGAGTACGAACTGTCCTCAAGTGAGTCTGCCTTACCTCATACTTCTTGGGCCAGTTTTTACCGTTTCTGGTGGCCGGGTCCAGATAGTGAAACATTCCTCCAGTAGTAACAGCTATAGAGTGTAACAGATTAGCTGCAGTAACATCATGCAGAGAGCAGCAGACGATGTTGACCGGTACAGCCGCTCGCTGAGCGTGAAGTGTTGTTAACAGTTCCTCTTGAACCTGGCAATAAGAACAAACACTTAAAATTCCCCAGTGGATCAGCGGACTGCTTACTAGCTAAACACTAAGACCCATAGTTCGATTCCCCACGATAGAAAAAGTGTGAATAGACTATTATGTAGTTTTATACTAAAACAAGCAAACAAACCAGACAGTATCATAATGTGGTTCAGATTATTATTAGAACTTTCTAATGAAAGTTAAGACACCACCTTCTATTACATTTTATTTCACTTTCTACAACTACAACATTCTGATCTGAAATCTGAGAAAAACTTTAAAATAAATAATAAAAAGATTTGATATGAGTAAAACGTAAAGTTTATTTACAGAATTTATTTTTGTCAAAGAGAACTGAAACCAAAATCTCACTTTCGATGTATGAGCGTGTTTTTACGACAAACCCACAACAGATTATCTCCTGTGTTCGCCGAGTAAAATCGAGCATCCGCAGACCTACCACTGTCCCAGCTGTAAAGTATACAAAATCACATCCTAACCTCGTTACATCTGCCGTCCGAAACAAGGTAAGCAGCTTGGGCCGAAGGGTCGGCGAGCACACAGGTGAGAGCCGCCAGCAGGTTAGATGAGCCACCGGCTTCTTGGCTCCACATCCAGCCTCGAGCCGATTGCAGCGCCTCTGGTGTTGCTTCAACTAAACTATGACGCCATTTCAAGGGAAAGGATTTAAAGCAAACCAAATTGAAAAAACGGCCACAGACTTGTTCCTGAATCAGAAGAAAGGTTATACATTTGTTAAAACATTGTATCTGTGTCGTATGGGTTCTGTATACAAACAAGTACGATATATTTGTTAGAACATTGTATCTGTGTCACACGTGGTTCTGTACAGAAACAAACAAGATATATTTGTTAGAACATTGTATCTGTGTCATACGTGGTTCTGTATAGAAACAAACAAAATATATTTGTTAGAACGTTTTATCTGAGTCATACGTGGTTCTGTACAGAAACAAATAAGATATATTTGTTATAACATTGTATCTGTCTCGTAGTTGGTTCTGTAGAGAAACAAACAAGAAATATTTGTTAGAACATTGTATCTGTGTCGTACGTGGTTCTGTAGAGAAACAAACAAGAAATATTTGTCAGAACATTGTATCTGTGTCGTATGTGGTTCTGTAGAGAAACAAACAAGAAATATTTGTTAGAACATTGTATCTGTGTCATACGTGGTTCTGAACAGAAACAAGCAAGGTATACTGGTTAGAACGTTTTATCTGAGTCACACGTGGTTCTGTATAGAAACAAACACGATATATTTGTCAGAACATAGTATGTGTCGTTCTTTGTTCTGAAGAGAAGGAAACAATATATTTGTTAGAACATTGTATCTGTGTCGCACTTCATACAGTCTATATTAACAACAGACGATGGATTGTCTATTTAATAATGCGAATGATAGATTTCTTTCAAACAGCGTACATTAAAAGAATATAATGTTTTGTGTTTCTACTAAAGTTAATGCAAGTTTTTATTCATACAGTTCATGTTAACACCATTTCATGGTTTGTCTATTTAATATTTATATTCATACAGCACATCTTAATAACAGATGATGACTTTCTTCCTACTAAAGTGATTGCTATTTTTTATGGATACAACCTGTGTTAACAGCAGATGGTGGTTTGTGTATTTAGTACCACGGATGATTGTTTTTATTGATAAAGGCCTATGTTAACAGCAGATGGTGGTTTGTGTATTTAGTACCACGAATGATTGTTTTTATTGATAAAGGCCTATGTTAACAGCAGATGGTGGTTTGTGTATTTAGTACCACGAATGATTGTTTTTATTGATAAAGGCCTATGTTAACAGCAGATGGTGGTTTGTGTATTTAGTACCACGAATGATTGTTTTTATTGATAAAGGCCTATGTTAACAGCAGATGGTGGTTTGTGTATTTAGTACCACGAATGATTGTTTTTATTGATAAAGGCCTATGTTAACAGCAGATGGTGGTTTGTGTATTTAGTACCACGAATGATTGTTTTTATTGATAAAGGCCTATGTTAACAGCAGATGGTAGTTTGTGTATTTAGTACCACGAATGATTGTTTTTATTGATAAAGGCCTATGTTAACAGCAGATGGTGGTTTGTGTATTCAGTAACGCGAATGATTGTTTTTATTGATAAAGGCCTGTGTTAACAGCAGATGGTGGTTTGTGTATTCAGTAACGCGAATGATTGTTTTTTATTGATAAAGGCCTGTGTTAACAGCAGATGGTGGTTTGTGTATTTAGTACCACGGACGATTGTTTTTATTGATAAAGGCCTATGTTAACAGCAGATGGTGGTTTGTGTATTTAGTACCACGAATGATTGTTTTTATTGATAAAGGCCTATGTTAACAGCAGATGGTGGTTTGTGTATTCAGTACCACGGACGATTGTTTTTATTGATAAAGGCCTATGTTAACAGCAGATGGTGGTTTGTGTATTTAGTACCACGAATGATTGTTTTTATTGATAAAGGCCTATGTTAACAGCAGATGGTGGTTTGTGTATTCAGTAACGCGAATGATTGTTTTTATTGATAAAGGCCTATGTTAACAGCAGATGGTGGTTTGTGTATTTAGTACCACGAATGATTGTTTTTATTGATAAAGGCCTATGTTAACAGCAGATGGTGGTTTGTGTATTCAGTAACACGAATGATTGTTTTTATTGATAAAGGCCTATGTTAACAGCAGATGGTGGTTTGTGTTTTTGGTAAAGTAAATGCTAGTTTTTATTCATACAGCTTACGTTCTATGTAAATAATTATTAACAACTTTGCACCACAGAAGATGTGTGTGAGAAACAAGTGAAATCCAATTGTTTTGAAACTTTCATATATTTTAGATTGAATTTCGTTAAGTGTTTTAAATCTTCATTTATCAGTGACGTCTATGAAAGATCGGTACCACAGGTAGACTTTTTACTCACCTCGAGAAATTCTTCCACTTGTAGTTTAACGTCTCTGAGCATGTATTCCATAGAACTGGATGTATCGAGAAGCACATACAGTCGATGTTCTTTAACAGTTCCAAACGAGGATCTGGTCCCTCGTAACAACCACGATATTCTGTCATGAGAAGAGACTTGTAGAAAGCTGTATTATTATTATTAGTGAAAAAAAAACTGTAACAACAGCATTTAGTAGTGTGCATGGTCGAAATGGTTACACCCTCTCGTCTTTCACAAACAACACACTTCTCTCTCGTTTCTCAGAAACACCTCACTTACTAATCGTCTATCACAAACATCACGCTTTCCTGTCGTCTCTCACAGGCAACACACTTCTCTCTCGTCTTACACACACATCACACTTTCCTGTCATCTCTCATAAGCAGTACAGTTTATTTTCGTGTTTCACCAACAGTATGTTCATACAACTGTAAGTATGTTCATACAACAGTAAGTAGGTTTCATACAACAGTATG
The DNA here is from genome assembly GCA_011833715.1 of Carcinoscorpius rotundicauda. Taxonomy (NCBI): domain Eukaryota; kingdom Metazoa; phylum Arthropoda; class Merostomata; order Xiphosura; family Limulidae; genus Carcinoscorpius; species Carcinoscorpius rotundicauda. The sequence continues at coordinate 90,182,586 of CM022398.1, forward strand.
TTCATACAACAGTAAGTAGGTTCATACAACAGTAAGTATGTTCATACAACAGTAAGTAGATTCATACAACAGCAAGTAGGTTCATACAACAGTAAGTAGGTTCATACAACAGTATGTTCATACAACAGTAAGTAGGTTCATACAACAGTATGTTCATACAACAGTAAGTAGATTCATACAACAGCAAGTAGGTTCATACAACAGTAAGTAGGTTCATACAACAGCAAGTAGGTTCATACAACAGTAAGTAGGTTCATACAACAGTAAGTAGGTTCATACAACTGTAAGTATGTTCATACAACAGTAAGTATGTTCATACAACAGTAAGTAGATTCATACAACAGCAAGTAGGTTCATACAACAGTAAGTAGATTCATACAACAGCAAGTAGGTTCATACAACAGTAAGTAGGTTTCATACAACAGTATGTTCATACAACAGTAAGTAGGTTCATACAACAGTAAGTAGATTCATACAACAGCAAGTAGGTTCATACAACAGTAAGTAGGTTCATACAACAGTAACTAGGTTCATACAACAGTAAGTAGGTTCACACAACAGTAAGTAGGTTATGAAAGATGCAGGAACTGGTTGACTCTAAGTACCAGCTCAGGCAGATAGTGATTTCTTCATCCTAGCCTAGTCTCAGTTAGGCTACCAATTTCATCATGAAAACCCTGAATGAATCGTCTACACCACATTACTGAATGTAATGAGACAACTCACATTAAGGTAATTTTTTCTAAACACTTGTCACGTTAATTTAAGATATTTTTACCCATATTATAAAGAACTGATATTAAACAATCTATAACCGTTCTTCAAAGTTATCCAGAGCTGCTTCCATATTCATCTTGTACTTTCGAAAGAGGTCTGACGTCATATGTACATGTACAATGGAACCGTCCGTCAGTTGGACGTGGGGAAATGATGAACAGTAGGTGGCTTCCACGAACTTCTGTAATGACAAAGAATGACTTGTAATAAACTTGGAACGTGTTCTTAAAGTCTTTCTACAGTTGTTCATAGTAGCATGAAGTGAACTACAGTATTACACAGATAACGTCACAGTTACATGAGGTGAACTACGGTAGTACACAGATAAGGTTACAGTTACATGAAGTGAACTACAGTTGTTCACAGATAACGTCACAGTTACATGAGGTGAACTACGGTAGTACACAGATAAGGTCACAGTTACATGAAGTGAACTACAGTTGTTCACAGATAACGTCACAGTTACATGAGGTGAATTACAGTTGTTCACAGATAACGTCACAGTTACATGAAGTGAACTACGGTAGTTCACAAATAACGTTACAGTTACATGAGGTGAACTACAGTTGTTCACAGATAACGTCACAGTTACATGAGGTGATCTACAGTAGTTCACAGATAACGTCACAGTTACATGAGGTGAACTACGGTAGTTCACAGATAACGTCACAGTTACATGAGGTGAACTACTGTTGTTCACAGATAACGTCACAGTTACATGAGGTGAATTACAGTAGTTCACAGATAACGTCACAGTTACATGAGGTGAACTACGGTAGTACACAGATAACGTCACAGTTACATGAGGTGAACTACTGTTGTTCACAGATAACGTCACAGTTACATGAGGTGAATTACAGTAGTTCACAGATAACGTCACAGTTACAAGAGGTGAACTATGGTAGTACACAGATAACGTCACAGTTACATGAGGTGAACTACGGTAGTACACAGATAACGTCACAGTTACATGAGGTGAATTACAGTAGTTCACAGATAACGTCACAGTTACATGAGGTGAACTACGGTAGTTCACAGATAACGTCACAGTTACATGAGGTGAACTCCGGTAGTTCACAGATAACGTCACAGTTACATGAGGTGAACTACGGTAGTACACAGATAACGTCACAGTTACATGAGGTGAACTACTGTTGTTCACAGATAACGTCACAGTTACATGAGGTGAATTACAGTAGTTCACAGATAACGTCACAGTTACAAGAGGTGAACTATGGTAGTACACAGATAACGTCACAGTTACATGAGGTGAACTACGGTAGTACACAGATAACGTCACAGTTACATGAGGTGAACTACGGTAGTTCACAGATAACGTCACAGTTACATGAGGTGAACTACGGTAGTTCACAGATAACGTCACAGTTACATGAGGTGAACTACTGTTGTTCACAGATAACGTCACAGTTACATGAGGTGAATTACAGTAGTTCACAGATAACGTCACAGTTACAAGAGGTGAACTATGGTAGTACACAGATAACGTCACAGTTACATGAGGTGAACTACGGTAGTACACAGATAACGTCACAGTTACATGAGGTGAACTACGGTAGTTCACAGATAACGTCACAGTTACATGAGGTGAACTACGGTAGTTCACAGATAACGTCACAGTTACATGAGGTGAACTCCGGTAGTTCACAGATAACGTCACAGTTACATGAGGTGAACTACGGTAGTACACAGATAACGTCACAGTTATATGAAGTGAACTACAGTAGTTCACAGATAACGTCACAGTTATACGAGTTTCACAGATAACATCCAACTTACTTGGTTTTTACGCGAAGACGACTTACAGTGAGGAAAAGACGCTTTTAATAAAGCGTCACTGAAACGTAGTCCGAGACTTAACAAACCGTGCTTACTTAACCAAGAAGAGGACGATTCGTCTTTGTTATCTTCACTTAATATTAGTTCATCTGTAAAAAAATTAACGGTAACTATATCATAGGTTTCGTAAACATCTTTGTTTTCTATATCAGCTGTACTGACAATGAAGAGAACTAAAGAAACTAGACAACAGCATTATTATGTGCTTCAAACAATGGCAGATAACACATCTCTGTAAGTTCACATAGTTAACAGATCATTAAGTGCACATATTTGTTTTGTGGTAAAACAAATCTCTGTAGGTTCATATATTTTAAAAAAATTAAAACAAATGTACGCATTTGTTTTGTGATATAATAAATCTGTAGGTTCATATATTTAAGAGAATATTAAAACAAATGTACGTATTTGTTTTGTGGTAAACACATCTCTGTAAGCTCATATGTATTTATTTAATGGTCACTAAAATCAGAAGCCTTACTTGCAATGTATTTAGTATCTCTGGGTAATCGAGGCATAGAAGTTGTTGAAACACCTTTTAACCAATGTTTCACTTCTCCATCGAAAGGTGGCTTAGTTTCACAAACATTGTCACTCTTAGATGCAGTAGTTTTTTCCTGTAGATTTCCAGCTTGTTTTAATACCCGCAAGATGTCGCCACAATCTCGAATTTCTTCTACCAGCAGTTTCACTTCGTCTGAGTTAAAAACATCTCCGTCTCTTGTGTGTTGAAAATCACCAATCGGTGTCTTCCTAGGGTGAACTTCTGTCGCTAGAGGAAGATTGTTGTACTTCTCTAGTTGAACAATCGCTGCTTCTGATTTGTACCACCAGTGTACCCTGGAGTGTTCGTGTTGAAAGCATTTTAGTGATGCGTGATAAAGATATTCGTACACGAGTCAACATTAAGAAAAAGAAAGCATTACAATTGTGGTTCTTGGCTTTAAAATGGATATTTTAAATATAGTGCTTATATTTCCATGAGAAAAAAATTAACAAATACATGTAGACACTCAAAATTATATGTGCATACTTACAAATACATGTACATACTTACAAACACACATACATACTTACAAATACACATACATACTTACAAATACGTGTACATACCACAAGGTATCCATTCATTACAAAATATTTTAACATAAATTAAACCTCACCTGTCGTATTCTAAAACCTCTCTGTCCGCCTCTTCACCAGTGTCGTACCAACACACTGTAACCTGGGTCGAGGAGTCTTCACCGAGCTACAAATTAAAAAATAGAGTTGACAGTAGTAATTAAAAGCTGTATCAAATTTAGCACCCACCACTTGTCTCTAGCATGTAAACATTATTAATAAGGACAACCAGTCAAACATAAACAATCTGTCTTGTGTGATTATGGCAGGTTTCTTATATAATTTGTGTATCTCAAGTGTGCTATGTAATCTGAAACATGTTCGTTTTGTCCTACCATTCGTCGTATTCTTAATATTAAATGTTCGTTACAATAAATACACCAGCAAATTCAAGACTAAATGGGCCCAGGGACTAATAATTTTTGAAAGCCCTACATCACATGCAATTTTATATGGAATAAAATTCTCAATGGGTCCCCATTAATACCATGAGCCACGTGGCTCAGCTCTCTCTAGTACCTTGTTTAAATACGCCATTGAATAGATATAAATATCTAAAATGGTAGACTATTGTATATGTAATACTCTGAACTTTCACATCACTATATGGTAAATATTTAAATTGTTACACTATAGTATATGTAATACTCTGAACTTTCACATCACTATATGGTAAATATTTAAATTGTTACACTATAGTATATGTAATACTCTGAACTTTCACATCACTATATGGTAAATATTTAAATTGTTACACTATAGTATATGGAATACTCTGAACTTTCACATCACTATATGATAAATATTTAAATTGTTACACTATAGTATATGTAATACTCTGAACTTTCACATCACTATATGGTAAATATTTAAATTGTTACACTATAGTATATGTAATACTCTGAACTTTCACATCACTATATGGTAAATATTTAAATTGTTACACTATAGTATATGGAATACTCTGAACTTTCACATCACTATATGATAAATATTTAAATTGTTACACTATAGTATATGTAATACTCTGAACTTTCACATCACTATATGATAAATATTTAAATTGTTACACTATAGTATATGTAATACTCTGAACTTTCACATCACTATATGGTAAATATTTAAATTGTTACACTATAGTATATGGAATACTCTGAACTTTCACATCACTATATGATAAATATTTAAATTGTTACACTATAGTATATGTAATACTCTGAACTTTCACATCACTATATGGTAAATATTTAAATTGTTACACTATAGTATATGGAATACTCTGAACTTTCACATCACTATATGATAAATATTTAAATTGTTACACTATAGTATATGTAATACTCTGAACTTTCACATCACTATATGATAAATATTTAAATTGTTACACTATAGTATATTGAATACTCTGAACTTTCACATCACTATATGGTAAATATTTAAATTGTTACACTATAGTATATGTAATACTCTGAACTTTCACATCACTATATGATAAATATTTAAATTGTTACACTATAGTATATGTAATACTCTGAACTTTCACATCACTATATGATAAATATTTAAATTGTTACACTATAGTATATGGAATACTCTGAACTTTCACATCACTACATGGTAAATATTTCAATTGTTACACTATAGTATATGGAATACTCTGAACTTTCAAAATACTAGATGGTGAATATTTAAAAGAGTAGACAATGATGCATGTAATACTCTAACCTTTAACAACACTGCATGGTAAATATGTAAAAGGATAGATTATAGTATATGTGTCAATCTAAACTTTCACTACATTAAAAAAAATATTTAGTATGTAGACTCTAGTATATGTAATACTCTATACTATCACAACATTACATGGTAAATATTTAGAGGTTCACACTATACTACATGTAATACTATAAACTTTCACAACATAATAAATACATAAAAGGGTTACACTATAGTACATGTAATACACTAAATTTTTACAATACTGCACAATAAATACTTAAAAGGTGTAGACTATAGTGCGTGTGATACTCTATACTTTCACAATACTAAATGGTAAATATATAAAAGGTTACTCTATAATATATGTAACACTTTAAAGTTTCAAAACATTGAATGGTAAAAATTGGTTTCCAGTTACAACAGAAAGTGTTCGTACTCCTGTGTCCCAAGTGGTTTTTTGCTCATAACTTAAAAAGTATCATAATTAGGCTGTTAAAAGTATAATATATAATAAATATCATACTAACACACATCTACATAAATTTGTATCTAAGTTAAACGACAAATAAATTGTTTATAAACAAATAACCAAAAATATAAGGAGCAGAAAGTGTTCGTACAGTTCAGAACGTGTGAAAAACACTAATATTCCCGGAAAATTTTGTTTAGTTTGGTGAATAAACAACATTATACCATTCCAGAACTAGACACTGGGTTCATAATTATTGGAATTTAGTCAGCAAACAAATGTACTTCCGGCAATTTAGCGCCGTCTTCGTCATTATCTGCTTGGTCACCATGGCGAACAAGAAACAACTGTCCAATGATTTAAAAAACGAATTATTGTAAAATACAAGTCTCGTGTGTCTCTTTCCGGTATTGCTACACAACTTAATGTGCCGAAATCTACTGTTCAAAGCACAATTACCAGGCTTAAACTTACAAGATCGACTGCTAACCTCCCTCATTCCGGATACCCCACCAAAATTCCAAAGAGAACCAAGAGGAAGGTTCTCAGGGAAGTTAGTTAGTAAGAACCCTCGTTTAACAAATAGTGACATAAAGGAACTGGGGTTGAAGTAAGCACCTCTACAGTTACGAACATGTTACGCACTTCTGGGTTCAAAGCATGCCGTCCTCGTAGAACTCCATATTTAAAGCCTGTTTAGAAGCACAATTGAGGTGTGCAAGAAAGCATGTAGATAAATCCTTTACCTATTGGAAGAGTATTCTCTGGTCAGATGAAATTAAAATCAAGCTTTCGGCCACAATGATGTTCGCCATATTTTCGTAAAAAGGGGGAACGAAATAATCCAAAGAGCACCGTCCCTACAGTTAAACACGGAGATGGCTCGATCATGATATGGGGTTCCTTCAGCTCTTGTGGTGGAGGCAGACTTCACCGCATAAACTAAATCATGAAAAAAGAAGAGTACGTTGATATATTAGGCACTTATATCAAGAATGATGCTTGGAACTTGCGGCTTAGGCGTCGTTGGATCTTCCAGCACGACAATGACCCTAAACACACATCGAAATGTGTGCAATCCTGGTTACAGAGGAACCATATAAGCGTTCTGGAGTGGCCATCGCAGTCGCCCGATCTTAACCCAATTGAAAACGTTTGGCATGAGTTGAAGACCAGGGTTCATCAGCATCATCCTAAAAACTTGCAAGAGTTGGAGGCCTTCTGTGAAGAAGAATGGAAGAAAATACCAGTCGAGTACTGTAAAACGATCATGGAGGGCTACGAGGAGAGATTGCACCAAGTAATTCACCTGAAAGGCTACACAACTGACCATTAAAGTAAACACACGAACACTTTCTGCTCCTCCTCTGTTTGGTTATTTATTAATATACAGTTTATCTGATTTTCAATTTACATAAAAATTTATGTATATGTGTGATAGTATAATATTTATAATATATTCTACTTTCATTATCCTACTCGTGATACTTTTTAAGTTATGAGGAAAAAAACTGCTCACGACGCAGGGGTACGAACACTTTCTGTCGTAACTGTATGCAATATTCTAAACTTTCACAACACAACATAATAAATATTTAAACAAGTAGGCTATAGGATATGGAATACAATAAACTTTCACAACACTAGATGGTAAATATTTAACTTGTTACACTATAGTAAATATAATGCTTAATAAACACTTAAAAGGGGTAGACTACAGTATACGTAATACTTTAAACCTTCACAACATTGTATCAAAAATATTTAAATAGATAGACTACAGACTATGTAATACTCTAAACGTTCATGGTAAATATCTAAATGGGTAGACTTAAGTATATATAATATTCTTAACCTTCACAACCCTACATGGTAAATATTTAAAGAAGTAGATTATATTATATGCAATATCTTCAACTTTCACAATACTACAAGCAGAATATATAAAGGTGTAAAATATAGTATACTTAATACTATAAACTTTTACAAAACAGCATGGTAAATAACTACATGTAATGCTCTAAACTTTTGAAACAACTGCACAAAAATGCTTAAAAGCGGTAGATTATAGTATATGGTAATATTCCATACTTTCACAGTCTACATGGTAAATATTTATAGGGTTACACTAAAGTCTATATAATACTCACAATCTACATGGTAAATATTTATAGGGTTACACTAAAGTCTATATAATACTCACAGTCTACATGGTAAATATTTATAGGGTTACACTAAAGTCTATATAATACTCAAAACGTTCAGAACATTATATAATAAATGCATAAAAGTGTTACACTATGGTACACAACACTATATAATTAGTACTTAAAAGTGGTAGACTATATTATTCATAATAATCTAAACTTTCTCACCATTACATGGTAAATATTCAAAGGGGTAGACTGCAGTATATGTAATGCTATAAACTGTTACAATATTAAATGGTAAATATTAAAAAGAATACACCATAGTATATGTAATATTCTAAAGTATCACAATATTACATGACAATTTTAAAAGGGATAGACTATATTACATGGAATACTCTAAACATTCACAACACTTCATGGTAAATATTTAAAGGGGTAAACTAGTATCTGTAATGCTCTAAACTTTCATAAAACTACATTGGTAACATTTAAAGTTGTAGACTATAGTATATGTACAGGGTATTCGGAAAGTCACTGTGCAGTTTTGTCTGTTAATAAATATATAAGTGCACAGTGACTTTCCGAATACCCTGTAGTACTCTAAATTTTCATATTAAACAGTGAACATTGAAAGAGTTACACTACAGTATATGTAATACATATTAGCATTAGTAAGTATTAGCTAATGCATTTCTACTGAAACAAGATACAACACATCAGCTAACGCATTTCTACTAAAATAACAAAAAACGTATCAGTAAGATATTTCTACTGAAATAACAAACATGTTGAGCCGTCAACTATTTTAAGCTCATATGTTTTACCCTTCATCTTATAGAATAGTGATATTTAATCCTAGCTCATAATTTATTTTCAGTTTTGTTGTACGTATAAGATAAAACATTTCTACTGAAATAACAAACAACATATCAGATAAGGCATTTCAACTGAATAATAAATAGTGCATTACATAAAACATTTCAACTGAATCATAAATAGTACATTACATAAAACATTTCAACTGAATCATAAATAGTACATTACATAAAACATTTCTACTGAGTAATAAATAGTACATTACATAAAACATTTCAACTGAATCATAAATAGTACATTACATAAAACATTTCTACTGAATAATAAATAGTACATTACATAAAACATTTCTACTGAATAATAAATAGTACATTACATAAAACATTTCAACTGAATAATAAATAGTATGTTGCATAAAGCATTTCTACTAAAATAACAAACAACATGTTAAATAAGGCATCTCTTCTAAAATAACAAACAAAATATTAATTATAGCATTTCTACTAAACTAACAAACAACATATTAGATAAGGCATATTTACTGAAATAACAAACAATGTCTAAGATAAGGCATTTAACTAAAATAACACAACATATTAGCAAATGCATTTCTACTGAAACAAGATACAACATATTACATAAGGGACTTCTACTAAAAAAAACAATGTATTAGCTAATGCATTTCTACTGAAATAAGAGACAACACATCAGCTAACGCATTTCTACTAAAATAACAAAAAACGTATCAGTAAGATATTTCTACTGAAATAACAAACATGTCAAATAAGGCATTTTTATTAAAATAAAAGCAACGTATTAGCTGAGGCATTTCTACTAGAATGACAAACAAGATATTAGATAAGGCATTTCTACTAAGATAAGGTATATATTTACTAAAGTAAAACACAACAATTTAGCTGAGGCGTTTCTACTCAAATAAGATTAAGATATTAGATAAAGCATTTTTACTAAAATAACAAACAACGTATTAGGTAAGAATTTTCTAATGATATAGCAAATAACATTTCTACTAAACTAACAACAAAATATTAGATTGGGCATTTCTACTAAAACAACTGAACAATATATTAACAAACGCACTTTTACTAAATTAACAAATAAAATATTAGCTGTGTTATTACCACTAAAATAACAAACAACATATTAGCAAAGGCATTATTGCTATAAAAAATAACACACCAGTTTAGACATTTCTACTGAAATAACAGACAACATATTAGTTGAGGCATTTATAGTGAAATAACAATCAATGCATAAGACAATTCTACTAAAATAACAAACAGCCTATTAGCTGAGGCATTTCTTCTAAAATATGAAACAACATATTAAATAAAGCATTTCTACTAAAATAACAAACAACATATTAGCTAAGGGATTACAATTAATATAACAAACGAAGTATCAAATATGATATTTCTACTAAAATAACACACAACGTATCAGCTGAGGCATTTCTACTAAAATAAAAAACAACATATTAGATAAGGCATTTATACTGAAATAACAAACAACATATTAGCTAAACCATTTCTACTAAAATAACAAACAACATATTAACAAATGCATTTTCATTAAAATAAGAAACAACATAATAGCAGAGGCATTTTTACTGAAATAGCAAACATGTTAGCTAAGACGTTTCTACTGATATAACAAAAAACATATTAAATAAGGCATTTCAACTTAAATAAGAAACAACATATTAGATAAGGTATTTGTCTTAAAATAACAAACAACATATTAGCTAATAAATTTCTACTAAAATAACAAACAATGTACTAGCTAAGGCATTTCTAGTGAAATAACAGACGACATATTAGATAAGGCATTTCTACTGAATGATAAACAGCATAATAGATAAAACATTTCTAGGAAAATAACAAAGAACATATTAGATAGGGCAATTCTACTAAAATAAAAAAACAAAATATTAGCTGAGCCATTACCATAAAAATTACAAACGAAATATCAGATATTCTACTAAAATAACACACAATCTATCAGCTGAAGCATTTCTACTAAAATAAGAAGGCACATATAATCTAAGGCATTTGTACTGATATAACACAGCGTATTAGCTGAGGTATTTCTACTGAAATAACCAACAATATATTGAATAAGACATCTTCATTGCAGTTGTTACCTCACCTCTTTTAGGACATTTGAAGAGATTCTATTTGTCAATACGACCAAATTGTCAACCTAGAAAAGAGTAATAACCGTTAAAGATGTATCGTATAATATCTGAACGTGAAGTACAATATATTTTGACTCAGATTTCAGACCTGTTTTCGCTCTTTGAAGTAAACCGTACGCCATGCACTTTAATTTTACACACTAGTTGTGCAAAATGTGTTGAACACTTTCTACATATAGTGAACAACTATTCACATATTAAATATTATTTTCATATTGATATTTAAAAGTTTATACTTTGTGATAAATTGAATCACTCGTTCGTCTTCATCGGATTCTTTTCGGTTTACTTCATCCACTTCGGATTCTTTCACTGTGTGCGTCTCATCCATCGTACTGGACACGTAACTGATTCTTTCACTGTGTATTCATACGTCTCATCCATCGTATTGGACACGTAACTGATTCTTTCACTGTGTATTCATACGTCTCATCCATCGTATTGGACACGTAACTGATTCTTTCACTGTGTATTCATCCGTCTCATCCATCGTATTGGACACGTAACTGATTCTTTCACTGTGTATTCATGCGTCTCATCCATCGTATTGGACACGTAACTGATTCTTTCACTGTGTATTCATACGTCTCATCCATCGTATTGGACACGTAACTGATTCTTTCACTGTGTATTCATACGTCTCATTCATTGTATTGGACACGTAACTGATTCTTTCACTGTGTATTCATACGTCTCATCCATCGTATTGGATACGTAACTGATTCTTTCACTGTGTATTGTTATGTAAATGTGTAAATATTTTGTAAGCGACAACATGTCGTGTTGTGTTTAAATTTTCATTTCTATTATTCATTTTTCCATTTATATTATTGTTTCGAAGTTTAAACTAATATTTTGTTATTCATTTAGGGTAACATTTAGAATTTTCTTGAATTAAGTAGACCAATCATATGTTTGTAAATGAAGTGCTGGTGACTACATGTCTAAACGTGTAGTCTCGTGCAAGAACGGACATGCGTGGATTGCTCTGGAGACCTGTAGAATTTTCGTGGTCTTTCGGGGAGTTTAGGCCTACAATATATAAACAGACGAAGATGCGAGAGACAGGAGAGAGATTCAGACGTCAGTTTTTATTCGAAGAAAAAGAAGAGAGTTATTTGAGAAAGATTAAGTGTTTGCTGTGATTATTCAACTTGGATTTGTGACTAAAGTTAGATCTACGTAAGCTGTGATTTTATTTCGTCAATCTCTACGATTCATCTGAATTACTGCTTGTGCTGAGAGTCGGCGAATTTATTGAACTGTAAACTGTTTCTGAACTTCTTCATTTAAGCTTCGGAATTTCTTAGTGGGACCAAATTCACACCCTAGACTGGAATTTGAGACTTTCATTTTAGATCATTATATTAGATACAGGCCAGTACCATTTTGTATTGTGATTAATTTTGAAGTTTGAAACTAGTATTATTTTGTTTTGTAATTAATTTCGAATCTTGTAACTTAATATCTGTCACTGTTATTATATAATTTATGTTATATCTGTTATATTTGTTAATAGTTTAGTGTAATAAATTATACAAGCTGTTATCTGTGTTTTTCTGTTGCGTTTAGTCTATGAAGAACATAAAACATTAAAAAATACGTAACAGTATTCATACGTCTCATCCATGGTATTGGACACGTAACTGATTCTTTCACTGTGTATTCATACGTCTCATCCATCGTATTGGACACGTAACTGATTCTTTCACTGTGTATTCATATTTCTCATCCATCTTATATTACACGTAACTGATTCTTTCACTGCGTCATCATACGTCTCATTCATTGTATTGGACACGTAACTGATTCTTTCACTGTGTATTCATACGTCTCATCCATCGTATTAGATACGTAACTGATTCTTCCACTGTGTATTCATACATCTCATCCATCGTATTGGACACGTAACTGATTCTTTCACTTTGTATTCATACGTCTCATCCATCGTATTGGACACGTAACTGATTCTTTCACTGTGTATTCATACGTCTCATCCATCGTATTGGATACGTTACTGATTCTTTCACTGTGTATTCATACGTCTCATCCATCGTATTAGATACGTAACTGATTCTTCCACTGTGTATTCATACATCTCATCCATCGTATTGGACACGTAACTGATTCTTTCACTTTGTATTCATACGTCTCATCCATCGTATTGGACACGTAACTGATTCTTTCACTGTGTATTCATACGTCTCATCCATCGTATTGGATACGTTACTGATTCTTTCACTGTGTATTCATACGTCTCATCCATCGTATTGGACACGTAACTGATTCTTTCACTGTGTATTCATACGTCTCATCCATCGTATTGGACACGTAACTGATTCTTTCACTGTGTATTCATACATCTCATCCATCGTATTGGACACGTAACTGATTCTTTCACTGTGTATTCATACGTCTCATCCATCGTATTGGATACGTTACTGATTCTTTCACTGTGTATTCATACGTCTCATCCATCGTATTGGACATGTAACTGATTCTTTCACTGTGTATTCATACGTCTCATTCATTGTATTGGACACGTTACTGATTCTTTCACTGTGTATTCATACGTCTCATCCATCGTATTGGACACGTAACTGATTCTTTCACTGTGTATTCATACGTCTCATTCATTGTATTGGACACGTAACTGATTCTTTCACTGTGTCATCATACGTCTCATTCATTGTATTGGACACGTAACTGATTCTTTCACTGCGTCATCATACGTCTCATTCATTGTATTGGACACGTAACTATTCTTTCACTGCGTCATCATACGTCTCATTCATTGTATTAGACATGTAATTGATTCTTTCACTGTGTCATCATACGTTTCGTCCATTACATTGGACATGTAACATTTTTTGATATTTTTAATGATTTTCATTGGTAACTGCTTGTAAAATACCTTACAAATTTAACGTGAATATGGTCAATTTCTTTGGTACTTGGAGGGGAAAACGCACATATTATACTGAGGCAAGTACGATAACTATCATTTACTTTCTAAAATTGGTTTGTTTTATCCAGATGCTAGATAATTAAGAGACGTTAAAGGAAAAAGTTAACCAAGTTGGTCAATGTTATAAACTTATTGTGACCTTAACTAACACAGAGGTGAACTCATCTGTCATTATATCACCACTGAAAAGTTATTACGTATAATAGTTGGTTGCAATCAAAATAAACATTTATCAAACATCCTAATAAATACTCTATAACTATTTATATTTTATAAAACGTTCCTACCTTTTCGTCTTCAAAGAACACCAAAGAGGGCTGGATAGAAACATCTCTTGAAGGGCGTGGAAGATGCTGTAGCCATGCCCTTGCTTCTGCCAGAGAACCATTAGTTACAGGAGTTATCCTGGATTGAAAGGTTCTCTCTCCTTCATCGGTATAACTTAAAACAATACATTATTTTCTTCAAGTTTCCATACTTTTAGTTTAATTAATAAAACTGTCCAAGTTTAACAAAAAGCATTAATTTAAACGGTTAAACAAACATTCACAACTATACCATGTATGATATCATAACATTACTTTATGGAAGAAGTTAAATATTCTCTCATCATATTATGCTATAGTAAATTAGCTATTCGCTTCTACGTAAAATATCTATTAACTTCACTCTTATCATACCTAATAATGTTGAAATATTTTTTAGTACCAATCTGCTCCACCAGAAGGCTAATCACGTCTTCGATGAAATGGTAAAAGGCTAGTATGTTCGAAGTGCTTACAGCTAACATCAGTATCACACAATCCCCTGGTAAAATGCCAAATATTCTTCGACTGCCTGTTGTCGTCCAGGCTAACCTCTTGTAAATTAATTCACGAACTATCTGGACTTGCATAGCTACAAGGGGTTCATCTGTTTCTTTCTGTTTAAACATGACCAATAAAATGTGAAAAAGAATATTTTCATATTAACAGCAATCTTCATGTTTATATTTCCATAAACATGTGTAAATAAATTACAACAATGATTATATTTCCATAAACATGTGTAAATAAATTACAACAATGATTATATTTCCATAAACATGTGTAAATAAATTACAACAATGATTATATTGCCCAGTTTCTGAATATTATTAAAAGTCTTAATAATTACTCTTCTCAGGTTTTAAGTATTGTTAAAGGAGATATGCATGTGATTATCCTGCTCTGTTTTTAACTATTGCTGAGAGATAAAAGAATTACTGTGCTCAGTTTTCGACAGTTGTTGAAAGAGATCAGATTTACTCTGATCGGTTCTTGATCATTTTGGAAAGATATTAAAATTACTCTGGTCACTTGTATCATTCTTCAAAGAGATAATAATTATTCAGCTCAGTTTTCGAATTTTGTCAAAATAGATAATTATTCTTCTCAATTTCTGACTGTTGTTGAAAGAAATAAGAATTACTCGGATCAGTTTCTAATTATTTTCAAACCGATAATAATTACTTAATTCAGATGTTGATTATTGTTCAAAGAGATAAAAATTACTCTGCTTAGCTTTCGACTATTGTTGAAAGAGATAATATTTACTCTGCTCAGTTTTCACTGTTGTCTAAAAAGATAAGAATTATTCTAATCAGTTGTATTACAGTTCAAATAGATGACAATTACTCTTCTCAGATTTAATTATTATTGAAAAAGATAATAATTGCTCAACTCAGATTTTGATTATTGTTCAGAGACAACAATTACTCTGCTCAATTTTTGATTTTTGTTCAAAGAGATAAGAATTACACTTCTCAATTTTTAATTATTGTTCAAAGAAATAATAATTACTCATCTAAGATTTTCATATTGTTAAAGAGATAAGAATTACTCTGCTCAGTTTTTAACAGTTGTTGCAGTAAATAGGAATTATCTTCCTCAGTTTTTAATTATTGTTCAAAGAGATAAGAATTACTCTGCTCAGTTTTTAGCTATCATTCAAAGAGACGAGAATTACTCTATTCAGTTTTCGACTATTGTTGAGAATTATAAGACTTACTCTGCTCAGATTTTGAATATTTTTCAAGGAGATAATAATTACTCTGCTTAAATTTGATTATTCTTCAAAGAAATAAGAATTACGCTTCTCAGTTTTTCACAATTTTTGAAACAGATAAGAATTATTCTGCTCAGACTTTGATTATTGTTCATAATCATTCTTCTCAGTTTTTAATTATTGTTGAAAGAGATAATAATTACTCTGCTCAGTTATTAACTATTATTGAAAGAGATGAGGATTACTCTATTCAGTTTTCGACTATTGTTGAGAGAGATAAGACTTACTCTGCTCAGTTTTTAATTATTGTTGAAAGAGATAATAATTACTAATCTCAGATTTTGATCAGTTTTCAAAGAGATAAAAATTACACTTTTCAGTTCTTAATTATTCTTGAAAGAGATAATAATTACTCAACTTGGATTTTCTTATTGTTTAAAGAGATAATTACCCTGCTGAGTTTTAATTATTGTTCAAAGAGATAATAATTATTCTCTTCAGTTTTCAATTATTGTTGAAAGAGAGTTTAGATTTACTCTGCTCAGTTTTGATTATTGTTCAAAGAGGTAAGAATTACTGTGCTCAGTTTTTCACAGTTGTGGAAAGTGATAAGAATTACCTTTCTCAGTTTTTAATTATTATTGGAAAAGATAATAATTACTCAACTGAGATTTTGATTATCATTCAAATAGATAAGAATTACTCTGCTCAATTTTTCATTATTATTGAAAGAGATAAGAATTACTCACATCAGGTTTTGATTATTGTTGAAAGAAATAAAAATTATTATTCTCAATTGTTGACTATTGTTGAAAGAGACAATAATGTGATTACTCTCCTCTCTTTTTCACTGTTCTTGAAAAAGATTAGGTTTACTCTGCTCCGATTTTGACTATTATTGATAAAGATAGTAATTACTCTTCTCAGCTTTTGACTATTCCTGAATGGGATAAGAATTACTCTTTTCAGTTTTCAAATATCATTAAAAAAGATATGATTTAATCTGTTTGGTTTTTGCTTATTGTTGAAACATATAAGAATTACTTTCCTCAACTTTTGATCATAGTTGACAGAGATAAGAATTTCTCTTCTCAGATTTTGATTATTGTTGAAAAACATAGGAATTACTCTGCTCTGTTGTATCATTATTCAAAGAGATAAGATTTACTGTGATAGGTTTTTGACTATTGTTGACAGATATAATAATTACTCTCCTCATTTTAGACTGTTGTTGAAACAGATAATAATTACACTGCTCAGTTTTTTATTATTGTCCAAAACAACAATGAAATACTTAGCTATGTTTTAGACTGTTGTTGAAAGAGATAAGAATTATTCTGCTTGGTATTTTACTATTGCCTGAAATAATAAAAATTAACTTACTTGGTTTTGGGTATTTCTTGAAATGATGTTTTGAATATAATAATTACTTTGTTCGATTTTTGACGATACTTGCAGGTAATAAAAGTGACTGTGCTTAGTTTTGTTTGCTAGTGTTCATGGGAATAATAAATATCCAGTCTTGAATTCATGTCAGTGCATGTTTATGAATATAGTAGAACAGAAAAGTTTCAGTTTCACTCTTGAGATCACAGATTTTCTAAACTAACCTGGTATTGTTGATTTAACCTATCCTGGTTAGCATCAATTCCTGGATATCTAACTTCAGAAACTGGTAATCTTTTTTCAGGGTTAACTAGAAGAAAATGTTCAAGAAATAAAATTTCATTCTTTGTGATAATTAAATAATTGGTCTAATGTTGATTTATCTACTTTGAAAACAATTTTTCTGGTAAATATATTATTGGGTAATACGTTTGTGTAAATATATTTGTGTTACCTTAGGATTACTTCAGTACAGATAGATTGTTACCTCAGGATTACTTCAGTACATATAGATTGTTACCTCAGGATTACTTCTGTACAGATAGATTGTTACCTCAGGATTACTTCAGTACAGATAGATTGTTACCTCAGGATTACTTCAGTACATGTAGATTGTTACCTCAGGATTACTTCAGTACATATAGATTGTTACCTCAGGATTACTTCAGTACAAATAAATCGTTACCTCAGGATTACTTCAGTACAGATAGATTGTTACCTCAGGATTACTTCAGTACAGACAGATTGTTACCTCAGGATTACTTCAGTACAGATAGATTGTTACCTCAGGATTACTTCAGTACAAATAGATTGTTACCTCAGGATTACTTCAGTACATATAGATTGTTACCTCAGGATTAGTTCTGTACAGATACAGTGTGACCTAATGATTACTTCACCACAGATAGAGCATCACATTAGGATTACTTCAGTACAGACAGATTGTTACCTCAGGATTACTTCAGTACAGATAGATTGTTACCTCAGGATTACTTCAGTACAAATAGATTGTTACCTCAGGATTACTTCAGTACATATAGATTGTTACCTCAGGATTAGTTCTGTACAGATACAGTGTGACCTAATGATTACTTCACCACAGATAGAGCATCACATTAGGATTACTTCAGTACAGATAGATTGTTACCTCAGGATTACTTCAGTACATATAGATTGTTACCTCAGGATTAGTTCTGTACAGATACAGTGTGACCTAATGATTACTTCACCACAGATAGAGCATCACATTAGGATTACTTCAGTACAGACAGATTGTTACCTCAGGATTACTTCAGTACAGATAGATTGTTACCTCAGGATTACTTCAGTACAAATAGATTGTTACCTCAGGATTACTTCAGTACATATAGATTGTTACCTCAGGATTAGTTCTGTACAGATACAGTGTGACCTAATGATTACTTCACCACAGATAGAGCATCACATTAGGATTACTTCAGTACAGATAGATTGTTACCTCAGGATTACTTCAGTACAGATAGATTGTTACCTCAGGATTAGTTCTGTACAGATACAGTGTGACCTAATGATTACTTCACCACAGATAGAGCATCACATTAGGATTACTTCAGTACAGATAGATTGTTACCTCAGGATTACTTCAGTACATATAGATTGTTACCTCAGGATTAGTTCTGTACAGATACAGTGTGACCTAATGATTACTTCACCACAGATAGAGCATCACATTAGGATTACTTCAGTACAGATAGATTGTTACCTTATGATTACTTCACTTCAGGTAGATTGTTACCTTAGAATTACTTCAGTACAGATAGACCTGTTTTGTTTTTAACATTATTTTATCTTTACTTCCTTGCGATGTTCACTGACAAATTAAAGAAGCCTCAAGAATGTAATATGACTGTTTGTTCTCATAACCTTCACTTAGTGTCTTTATACAGATTCATGATTGTACACGTTCTCATAACCTTCACCTACTGTCTTTATAGTTTCATTACTGTATATATTTCTAATAAACATCACCTAGTGTCTTTATAGTTTCATTACTGTATACATTCTAATAAACATCACCTAGTGTCTTTGTAGTTTCATTACTGTATACATTCTAATAAACATCACCTAGTGTCTTTGTAGTTTCATTACTGTATACATTCTAATAAACATCACCTAGTGTCTTTGTAGTTTCATTACTGTACATATTCTAATAAACATCACCTAGTGTCTTTGTAGTTTCATTATTGTATATATTTTAATAAACATCACCTAGTGTCTTTGTAGTTTCATTACTGTATATATTCTAATAAACATCACCTAGTGTCTTTGTAGTTTCATTACTGTATACATTCTAATAAACATCACCTAGTGTCTTTGTAGTTTCATTACTGTACATATTCTAATAAACATCACCTAGTGTCTTTGTAGTTTCATTATTGTATATATTTTAATAAACATCACCTAGTGTCTTTGTAGTTTCATTACTGTATATATTCTAATAAACATCACTTAGTGTCTTTGTAGTTTCATTACTGTATATATTCTAATAAACATCACCTAGTGTCTTTATAGTTTCATTACTGTATATATTCTAATAAACATGATCTAGTGTCTTTGTAGTTTCATTACTGTATATATTCTAATAAACATCACCTGGTGTCTTTGTAGTTTCATTACTGTATATATTCTAATAAACATTACCTGGTGTCTTTGTAGTTTCATTACTGTATATATTCTAATAAACATCACCTAGTGTCTTTGTAGTTTCATTACTGTATATATTCTAATAAACATGATCTAGTGTCTTTGTAGTTTCATTACTGTATATATTCTAATAAACATCACCTGGTGTCTTTGTAGTTTCATTACTGTATATATTCTAATAAACATTACCTGGTGTCTTTGTAGTTTCATTACTGTATATATTCTAATAAACATCACCTAGTGTCTTTGTAGTTTCATTACTGTATATATTCTAATAAACATCACTTAGTGTCTTTGTAGTTTCATTACTGTATATATTCTAATAAACATCACCTGGTGTCATTATAGTTTCATTACTGTATATATTCTAATAAACATGATCTAGTGTCTTTGTAGTTTCATTATTGTATATATTTTAATAAACATCACCTGGTGTCTTTGTAGTTTCATTACTGTATATAATCTAATAAACATCACCTAGTGTCTTTGTAGTTTCATTATTGTATATATTCTAATAAACATCACCTGGTGTCTTTGTAGTTTCATTATTGTATATATTTTAATAAACATCACCTGGTGTCTTTGTAGTTTCATTACTGTATATATTTTAATAAACATCACCTAGTGTCTTTGTAGTTTCATTACTGTATATATTCTAATAAACATCACTTAGTGTCTTTGTAGTTTCATTATTTGTATATATTCTAATAAACATCACCTGGTGTCTTTGTAGTTTCATTACTGTATATATTCTAATAAACATCACCTAGTGTCTTTGTAGTTTCATTACTGTATATATTCTAATAAACATGATCTAGTGTCTTTATAGTTTCATTACTGTATATATTCTAATAAACATCACCTGGTGTCTTTGTAGTTTCATTACTGTATATATTCTAATAAACATCACCTGGTGTCTTTGTAGTTTCATTATTGTATATATTTTAATAAACATCACCTGGTGTCTTTGTAGTTTCATTACTGTATATATTTTAATAAACATCACCTAGTGTCATTATAGTTTCATTACTGTATATATTCTAATAAACTTCACTTAGTGTCTTTGTAGTTTCATTACTGTATATATTCTAATAAACATCACCTGGTGTCTTTGTAGTTTCATTACTGTACATATTCTAATAAACATCACCTAGTGTCTTTGTAGTTTCATTATTGTATATATTCTAATAAACATCACCTGGTGTCTTTGTAGTTTCATTATTGTATATATTCTAATAAACATCACCTGGTGTCTTTGTAGTTTCATTATTGTATATATTTTAATAAACATCACCTGGTGTCTTTGTAGTTTCATTACTGTATATATTTTAATAAACATCACCTAGTGTCATTATAGTTTCATTACTGTATATATTCTAATAAACATCACTTAGTGTCTTTGTAGTTTCATTACTGTATATATTCTAATAAACATCACCTGGTGTCTTTGTAGTTTCATTACTGTATATATTCTAATAAACATCACTTAGTGTCTTTGTAGTTTCATTACTGTATATATTCTAATAAACCTCACCTGGTGTCTTTGTAGTTTCATTACTGTATATATTCTAATAAACATCACCTAGTGTCTTTGTAGTTTCATTACTGTATATATTCTAATAAACATCACCTAGTGTCTTTGTAGTTTCATTACTGTATATATTCTAATAAACATGATCTAGTGTCTTTGTAGTTTCATTACTGTATATATTCTAATAAACATGATGTAGTGTCTTTGTAGTTTCATTACTGTATATATTCTAATAAACATGATCTAGTGTCTTTGTAGTTTCATTACTGTATATATTCTAATAAACATGATCTAGTGTCTTTGTAGTTTCATTACTGTATATATTCTAATAAACATGATCTAGTGTCTTTGTAGTTTCATTACTGTATATATTCTAATAAACATCACCTGGTGTCTTTGTAGTTTCATTACTGTGTATATTCTAATAAACATGATCTAGTGCCATTATTGTTTCATACCTGTATACGTTCTGATGAAAAACATGTAATATTTGTATAATTCTATGTATGTTTCTCAGTTCTCAGAACTTTTTCAGAAGTCATTGTAAACGCTTTGAATAAGTGTTTATCAACCCTTCCAGTTTGTAGATAAAAAGGTTTGAAACATGTGCTGTCACGTCTCGCGTTTTTACTTCAAGTATAGGAAGAAGTTTTAGTCGGTATAAAACAAGGGTTGTCCTTACCAGTTCTGTTTCTAACTTCTGCTGCAAGAGAACGGAGGTTTATATTACAACCCTGAAGCCCATAGTTTTGAAGCCACTCCTTGTTAGGCATGAGATGGGAATATACGTTATCCTCGTTCTGCATGACTAATTTCTTCCTAAGTATGTCGTTGTTGGTGTACGGCTAACGATGGAAATATGAATTAGTTACTTACACACCATACAGTGTGAACCAGTGGCTAGTATGTGTCGTGACACCACATGTCAGCCTGATAAGGGACATTGAAAAACTGTCATAACGGTACAGTTATAAAGAAATACGAATTTAAAATTAAAATAAATCATTTACACTTAATAAAGAAAAGACTGATGTTAAAAACAACAGTGAAACAGTTAGTTGACATGGAAGTAATGTAACATTAAAATAGAATAACACTATAACCACTGTAATAAGGAAAACAGTGTAATACTAAAGTAAAATGATTTTTTTATGAAACAATGGGTGTTAATAATGAGAGTATTATGCAGGGTAGAAGAAAACAAATAAATTAAAACACGTGTTGACTTAAACTAAGTGTACCGACAAAACTAAAAACAACGTTTAAGACGAGGTTTGCTGAAACCATTATCGAAATATTCTTTTCAAATTTGTTAATTGAAGTGTTTTCACTTAACAATTTTTTTCATTATAAAAGGAATGACATTAAAACACGAATACTTTATTTTAAAACAAAACCAGATGGCGTTATTATAACACAAAACATTTCACTTTATTATAAGACAGAACAAGATAGCCTTATTTTATTGCAGAACAACAGTAAAACTAAATTACTTTCTGGTGAAACAAATCAGAGCAATAATAATAAAACACGTGATTTTATTGAGAAACAACGCTTACTAACCTATTACTTCCGAACCAAATAATGTTACATTTGTGTGTTCTTAATACAATATTAATTGAAGACTAAATGGCATTATTTCATAATAAATTAACGTATTTGCGAATTTTTTATTTAATTAATTACTTTTAGGTTGACATTGATTTAAGTAATAGAAAAACTAAATAATTTACACCAGAATAAAGTAGTTTTGCGCCATAATTTCTTCAGAAATACAATATTTCAATTATGAATAGTAAAACACATGAAATAAAGGCCACTAAATAATGAACTATACTACACTGATTAAAAATGTATAAATTCTAAAATAGGTTGTTAGTCCTAAATTTGTCTACAATATTTTAAACAAAGTTCGACGCTTACTTGCTTAAAATCTCTAAGGACTGGTGCAGGACGAAGTCATGTTTTATAATATATCAAATTATCGATATTTATCAGCTTTTGGAAGATAATATTATGCTCCAATTAAACGTTCTTGGTTATGCCATAATAGTACATGCTTTATAGCCAAACTAACGTAATTTCATGCTATATATTTCATGAAATAACACGAATGATTCTAATAAACAATTAGATCGATCAACGTGTTAAACCACCCAATCTCCTAAGGTGTTTCTGTTTCTCAAAACTGTTGCCTAGTAACGGTTGCTCGCCCTCTGCTCTCAGACACTGAACTGAACATAATATTACAGTTTTGCTTATCTGAACGATAGCAGACTTTTTATTTTGTTGACAAAATGATAACAATGTTCCACTAATATAAAGTTATGGTTATTGTGCTATTTGATTATTAAAAACTAGATAATTATGCTAAAATACTGGAAAAATGTGCACAAAATTTTCAATTTTGTTTTTCAATTTCACTCAAAGCCTTAGGGTGTTATAATGTGACGGTCAATCCTACTATTCGTTGGTAAAAGAGTAGCCCAAGAGCTAGCGGTTGGTGGTGATAACTACCTGCCTTCCCTCTAGTCTTACACTGCTAAATTAGAGACGGCTAGCGCAGACAGCCCTCAAGTAGCTTTGCGCGAAATTCCAAACAAATCAAACCTTAGTTTATTAATTCTTGTTTGTTTATGGCAAAGATACACGTGTACATGCAATCTGCCATAGTCCCTAATTCTGACATGTCAACTTCAGGAAGGCAACTGGCCAGAAGCACCGATCGCCAACTCTTGGGCTACTATTTTGATAACAAATAGTTGGATTAACTATCACATTATGTTGGGGAAAAAATAGCTAGCATGTTTGATGAAAGGTTTGGATTTCACGACTCTAAGGTTGCGAGACTAGTAACCTAATAACCAAGTCATGCAAACTTTAATTTTTATTTCTTATTTTTGATTAGTGCATTTTATTTAATTAATACCAATACATCAATTAATTTTTATAAATAATGCATACAAAAAGTATTGATGCAATCTTCCAGTGGCGAAGCCATAAGTGTGCATGCTTGCAACTCTAAAATTCTTGTTTCAAAACTCATTTTATAGTGTGTGTTTCACAACAAATTAACCAGATATTGATTGCCTAACTACAATTTTTTCCTTGTTCGTCTTGGGTCAGTTGGTGAATTTCCTTATTATTCCGTGTTTGTTAACTTTTCTTCTTTCTCGATTTATCGCCAAGTATATTTTGTTTATATTATACTTCCAATAAAATATATACAGTGTTTTTCTTATTTGTTTGTTGTTAAGTACAAAGCTAAACAGTAGACTCTCTGCACTGTCTCATCAATGGAAAATTGAACCTCGTATCTGAAATTTCATTGTCAAATGTATCTTTCACTTAGTTACATCTGTCTTTAAACATTTACATATGCAACAATAGATAGCTGAATATGTGTACCACGACGTATCAACACCAAATGATTATCCGCGTAACACTATTCGTATAAATAATTAAATAGGCGTGCTTTCCCCATTCCTCTTAATTTCCTTATCGTGATTCGAAATTACAGGTTTCTAACAAAATGATACTTCATATCTTCCTTTAGTTTCCCAAAAGTTGCTGCATAACAATTGTTTGTTTGTTGTTTTTTATTTCATGCAAAGCTACTCGTGGGCTATCTGTGCTAGCCGTCCCTAATTTAACAGTGTAAGACTAGAAGGAAGGCAGCTAGTCATCACCATCCATTGCCAACTCTTGGGCTACTCTTTTACCAACGAATAATGGGATTGACCGAAACATTATAACGCCCCACTGCTGAAATAGTGAGCAATGTTTGGTGTGACAGGGATTCGAACCCTCGGATTACGTGTCGAGTGCCTTAACTACCTGGCCTAATGAGAGTGACAGTCAATCCCTTAGGATGATGGTTGCTGCCACCTATCTACAATCTCTCAGATTAGTACATCCTTGTGCAAATTAATTGAAACAAGACGGAAAATTACGATTTTTTCAATGTTTTGTGCTTTATTTCTGAGAACCCAAAATTTACTAAAAATTAATAAATGATATAATCACCTTTCTTTTTCAGAAGATCATTAATTCGCTTTGGTATCGAGTCCACGAGTTGACTGCAATCTTTACTCATTTTTGGATCGCGGTACCACACATCAATTATGGCCTCAATTAGCTTATCTTTCGTCGTACAATCTTTTCCACGAAGTCTTTCTTTACAAATCGCCCAAAGATTTTAATAGGATTTAAGTCCAAAGAGTCTCCAGGCCAATGAATCACCTTTATTCGCGTTGTAATCATAAAATTCTTCACAAGTTTCGATGTGTGACACGCTGTCAGATCTTGCTGAAAAATGCCAGATCCATCTGGAAATATCTTTTTCAATTCTGGAACGACTCATCTCTGTAAAACTTTGATGTACTGAGGTCCTCGCATCATAACTTCTATGATATGTAAGCCTCCGACGCCATAGTAGCTGAAAAAGTCCCAAAACATCTTCTTCAAGGGATATTTTATGAACTGATTAATGTGAGATTCTCGAAGTTTCTCACCTGGAGATCTGAAAACATGCAGACTTCTTTGACCCTGTCTCGTCACTGAATAACACCTTCCTTCATTGTTCTTGCGTCCAGTTCTTGTATTTCAGATCCCATTGATACCGTTTTTTCTTCATTGAGTTGGTAAAAAGTTGTTTTTTTACTAGTTTCCTAGCCCTTCTTACGCAATTTCAAATGAGGTAATATTCCTCAAAATTTCGTCATATATCCCAAAATAGATCGACGGTACTGCAAAACACAGGTAATGACGCCGTCTGTGTGAAAAAAATGACTATTAAAGGAAATCAGTGGATTCAGCGAGTCTATACCGGCCGCCATGCTAAAAATATTGTTAAATGACCATTTGTTTCAATTAATTTGCACAAGGGTGTACTTCAATAAGATTAGTAAAAATGAAACACTCCGTAACTTTCACATACTTTTAAAACAATTATTTTGCAGCATAATTTTGATCATTTTTAATTCCTCATTTTGACAATCGTATTTTAAATTATGACACCTACAAATCTCCAGAATTAACGCTACCCCTCTGATATAAAACTCTGTACAGGTGACGCCACTGTTAGTTTATGAAATAAAGCTATACTAAAACCAATATTACATTAACAGTGAGAAACTGTGGTTAGCGTTTGGTAAAAATAAAAACAACGTGTAACTCAGAATTTGGTGTTAATAATTAGTAGATGTGTAGTTACTAAAAACTGCCCAGCATAGCACGGTGGTTAGGGCGCTCGACTAGCAATATGAGGGTTACGGGTTCGAATCCCTTTCTTACCAAACAAACTTACTCTTTCAGCTATGTGAGTAATATAATGTTACGGTCCATCCCACTATTCCTTGGTAAAATAGTAGCCCAAGAGTTTGTGGTGTGTGGAAATGACTAATTACTTTTCCTCTAATTTCACATCTTGGGTGAAACAATACATCTTGGCGCGGCATAGCCAGGTGGTCGAGACGCTCGACTCCTAATCCGAAAGTCGCGAGTTCGAATCCCCGTCATACCAAACTTGCTCACCCTTCCAGCTGTGGGGGCGTTATAATTTGACGGTTAATCCCGCTATTCTTCGGTAAAAGAGTAGCCCAAGAGTGAGTTGGCGTTCTAGCTGCCTTCCCTCTCGTCTTACACTACTAAATTAGGGACGGCTAACGCAGATAGCCCTCGATAGCTTTGCGCGAAATTCAAAACAAACCAAACCATTAGTGGAGGAGGAAGTCTTGTGCAACCGACCCTCCTGGGTATTTAAAAATCAAACATGCCCACATATCCACAAAGAAGAGGTAAAGCGAATCTTGGGTGACGCGGCTATTGGTAAAGTTTGTTTGAAGTTAAGCGCAAAACTCTACTTATCACGGGTATCGTAATACAGTTTCTCTACACACGTCGCTGTGCTACTGGGGGTGATATTAGGTAAGTAAAAATATAGTATCGAAATAAAGATAACAAGAAAATGTCAAAATTGTGTGATGGTATTTTTATGTTTATTTGAAAACTAACAAAAATGTTACTCAAAGATAAAAATCATTTTTATGTTTTTTTGTTTTTTAACTATGTTGAAAATTTGTTTTATATTTTACGATTGCTACAATCCGAATAAGTAACTGCCTTTATGTCAAATACGTAATAGTGAGTAAGTAACTAAATTCAGAATCCGAATAACTAATAAGGAAAAAATACACAACTTCAGTAACGAGTAGGTAGCTTGCGGTAGGCTAAGGTTCGTACTATGATAATATACACCTAGGCTAGAAATAATAATGTTCTTAAACAACATAATTTGTATTAGTATTACTATGTTTTGAAGGTATATATTTGTCTATTCTAGCGTATTGTCTTTTGACAACAATTAACATGTAGGGATTCAACTTTCATCTTATGATGTGAGATGTTCTCTGACGTTTACGCGGAAAAACCAACCACAACATTTTTGAAAACCATCCAAATTCGCATAGTTGCAAATTTCGAAGTCTAATCGTTTTCAGAAACTGTTTGTCATAATTTTATGTAATTATTTTGATGAGTTTTAAAAACAATTTAACAACAGTAATATATATATGCTTATTATTATTTGATTTATAATTATTTTTAATTTTATCTCGCATGCTCTTAATGAGTCAACCTGGTCTTTACCTTATATGATCAGCATATATATATGTGTATATGTATATATTCTTCAATCTCCACCTTCTTGACGGTTTTATAAGAAAGCTGTAAAGTTTATTTGTTATCAAATGTATTAAACAACAAGTTAGCTCTGCTCTAATACACAGACTGTATTCCTTTTGTTCATTAACTTGCTAAAGATTAAGTGTACATAAATTTTATTTATTGCTAAGTATAACTTACAAAACAATGTATTTTAAACTATGACTTAGGAAAAGTACAGTTAATGAACTATACTCATTAGTGGGTTTTTTATTGGATTTTAACAACTTAAAGTTTTAAATGTTGACTTGTTAAACAATTTTCAAATGAATGTTTCTTGGATCATGGAATAGTGTATAGGAAACTGTTAAACATCAACCAAGAAAATATTATGAAGTCTATGAAACCCATGGGGGTTGTACTTGGTTCATGTGGTGGTCAAATTGACCCAAAGCTTTCTCACTAACTACTGAAAATGTTGACTGATAGTAATAAATAAAGTTTATCGGCAGACTCTCAACGTTAGACCAGCAGATTTTCTGTTGTTTTCCCTTCATTTCATCAGCTTGTTTTAATTAATTTTAGTTTGTTTGTTTAAAGAAATTGAAGTACTTATGATATAAAGAATTGGGTTATTAAAACGAGTTACTGCTATAGGACTTCACCAGCAGTATCCTTATGAAAATTTTCACACTCCACAGAAATCATGGCTTCTTCTGGACCATCACCAACAGATTCATACTATGAAAGAGAAATGCTTAGAGTAACTGAAAGCAGTGACTTAGTCCATAATGTCTCCCCGTCTCAGTCTCCAAACACCAGAAACCCTGAAGAACATGAGTCACTTGTTGCTGGTCCCCACAGGACTGTAGTTTCTCCTGCCTCTCTCCCAGCCCATGGTCAGTGGAACACTACAATGGCATCAGGTTAGCAAGACGACAAATCAGTTGTCTATAAGAAACTTTAAAATAGCTTATTAATTCTTCTGTTTAAATTGTTACAGTCAATCCTAATTCAGACTGGAATGATGGTAAACAGAATTGTTTCTTATTTATCTTACTTCACATAATTGCATTTTTTTTTTCCACAAAAGAAGATGTTAAGTTTCACGTATTACATCAATAAGTGAAATAATGACACTTTGTTATTTAAATTTGAAATGATTTAAATAAATTTTCAGAACTCATTGTATCGTGTATAATATTCTCAGTAACATTAGGATGGGTAGTAAATATAGTTTTTATGTCAAGGTACATTGTACATAGGTGATGCAATTTCTCATAAAAAATATAATTGCAGCTACTTTTCACTTCTGTGTAATACGTCACTTGCAGAGTTGGGTAATTAGTCATATTTGCTAAGGTAGTGCACCCACTTCCTTTCCCGTTGTCAGTAGATAGTTATAGTAACTTTATCATAAGAGACAGACAAGCAAGAAATGAAGAAACTTGAAGCTCTACCCTGAATAACCAGATTTAAATTATTATATAACATAAAGCATTACATAATATTAATATTTCAATTCTTTGGTATTTAGAATAATAAATAATAGTAAGAAATGGAAAGTGTAATTTCGGTTAATTGTAATTTATATTAATGGGTTGTTTAATAATAATTGTTTTATTTTTTCATGACAATTTAATTATCATTTCTGTTAATGAATAATTTTATCTAATACTAAATGATTTCATTGCTACTTGTGTAAAATAAATTATATCAAACTGTCAACTAAATCACCCACATCTAGTCATATTTCATACGCTAAAACCATAGCTTTTTCATATATCAAACAGTGTGTTTTAAATGCTGACACATAAGCCTGTACTAACATTAAGATTTTATCATATGATACCTCATGCCATTGTCATGTATGAACTCAAAATATGTGATATATTACACAATGTGGCAGCATTCTCCTTAAAACTTGGATTTGTGACATGTTACGTGACATGTAACCCCTTAAAACATGGATTTGTGATATGTTACATGATGTGGTATCATATCATTCACCTGAAAGCATGGCTTTGTGGAATGTTAAATGATGTGGTATCATTCCCCTGAAAGCATTAGTTTGTGGTATGTTAAATGAAATAAGAATGTTACATTACAATCACATTGTTGCATTATGACTGAGTATAATAGTTTGAATCCCTGGATGTTTGTCTTTAGGTTTTCATCTATTTACTTGTGAATGTTATATGTATCATATATCCCTTGTTTCAGCAACCACTAATGTTCCATTAACAAGTCCTAGTCCATCTCAGAATGGAGATGATGTTAAGTCCCAGGTCACTAGGCCATCTCACTCCAAGATTGATTCACTCAAACAGTGGGGAATCTCAACATACAAGTGTACTCGCCAGATTTTGTCAGAAAAACTTGGGAAAGTAAAACACTTTCTTACTATTTTGTTATTTTAAATGGGTTATTGAAGATTTATTATAGATTTTAGGAGTCAAAATAAATACTTCATAAATTTTGATCAACTATCCACAGAACTGACCAATATTAACTCGTACAACTTCCCATATCAACAGAACTGACCACTACTAACTTGTACAACTTCTCATATCCACAAAACTAACTACTATTAACTCACACAGCTTCCAATGTCCACAGAACTGACCACTATTAACTCACACAACTTCCCATATCAACAGAACTGACCACTACTAACTTGTACAACTTCTCATATCCACAAAACTGACTACTATTAACTCACACAACTTCCCGTGTCTACAAAAATGAGTACTATTAATTTGTACAAATTCTTTTGTCCACAGAACTAACTACTATTAACTTGTACAACTCGTGATGGGGAAAAAAACTGGTCAGTCTCGGTGAACAGTGTTGTGACGGAGAAAACCTGGACAATCTTATGAAGACTGTGTTGTAATTTTTAACCTGCTTATAATTCCATGTTTGATGTACTTTTGTTTGGAAAATATTTTTATTTCCAGAAGTGGAAGTACTTAATTCCAGTTAAGAGAGTAACAAACATTATTGTGTAAAATAAAAATCTGTAGTTTGGTATTCACTTCCTTTTTTTCCAGGGCTGTAAGACAGTTGACTCAGAGTTACAATCACATATTGAACAGCTGCGTGACACACAGAAGAAGTATGCTAATATTCTTCGGCTGGCCCAGTCTCTGACTACACACTTTTATCACGTGGTACAAACGCAACATGCTCTTGCCGAATGTTTCTCTGACCTGGCTCACAAGTCCCCGGAGTTACAGGAGGAGTTTCTCTATAACTCTGAAACACAAAGAAACTTGGGAAAAAATGGAGACACTCTCCTGGAGGCTCTAAATTTTTTTGTCTCTTGTCTAAGTACACTCTGTGATAAGACTGTAGGGGATACTCTACTCACTGTAAAACTTTATGAAAATGCAAGGTAAGAAAAAGATAGAGAAGGTTCTTCTTAAGCGTAATATATGTTAAACTACTGAATGTGATGTAACCATGTCTCAAGTCATCATCTGTGCATATAATGTTTTATCTGTGTCACCCTGGTGTTTCTCATCCACCAATTACATAATAGTAGCCAGATATTGTACAGCATCTTGACATTTCAAATAAAATAATTACTATTTCAAAGACTGTAGTAGCCCTGTTATAAATGTTAAATAAAGTGATGTTGTACACTGTGACAGGAAGGCTTTAATATTAATGGCTATATTTATGTAATTATAAATATTTATCTTTTTTACACTGTTATTCTTATATTGTAATAATAGAATATTTATCTGTTATACATTACTGTGTTTAAATATTTTTGTAATATAGAATGTAGAACATTAATGTCTTTAGATATTGTGTTAATACATCTTATAGATTACTGTGTTTAGATATTGTTGTAATAATACAGTATTTATCTGTTATGCATTACTGTGTTTAAATATTCTTGTAATAGAGAATATATGTCTGTTATACATTACTGTGTTTAGATATTCTTGTAATATCAAGTATTTACCTGTTACACATTACTGTGTTTAGATATTCTTGTAATAGAGAATATATGTCTGTTACACATTACTGTGTTTAGATATTGTTGTAATACAGAGTATTTACCTGTTTTACATTACTGTGTTTAGATATTGTTGTAGTATAGAGTATTTACCTGTTACACATTACTGTGTTTAGATATTGTTGTAATATAGAGTATTTACCTGTTACACATTACTGTGTTTAGATATTGTTGTAATACAGAGTATTTGAAAGATATAAAAGATGTAATTTACATGTAGTGAAGGATAAAATGATAAAACAGGAGAAATTAAACTTAGTGAAGGATAAAAGAGATGTAATTCATATGTAGCAAAGGATAACACAGGATTAACTCTTTTGTATTAAAGTATCCTCTATATTTGAAGTTTGATGAGGCTTAAGTGATATCAAGCACCAATCAAGTCCAGAGTTCATAACTAGAGGAGATAGTTGTTTGCTTTCTTTATTTCTTTTCTTTTCTGTATTTTAAGAAAAATGAATTTAATAATTTATTTGTAAATCGTAATTATTTGTCAAAACTGAAATGTGACTGTATTTTACAGAAGATGAGTATACTAAAACACAGGTCACTTTGTAAATGTGATTTGAATATTCTTAGATATAGTAACATGACTGCGTGTGTGTTGTGTCATTACAACTTTTGTGATATTAGTCGGGCACAACTGGAAGAGTGATATACAAACATGTAATATTACAAGGTTAAATTTAACACTTATGTCTTGTTATAATTTGTAGTCGTTGTAGAATGAAAAAAGCATAATTTATATTCATTTCCTAATTTTTTATGATACTTACAAGGTCTGTCAGTTTGATGTATCCATTACAGGGTACGATATATTAGTGAGAATAATATGAAACATAAAATTTCTCTATGAAGACATTTAACATTTATCTGTAGGTTATAAAGATATTACAGGTGAAATGTGAGAATTTTCTGATCATAAAAATATTTTTAATTTTAAAATTAAATTTACTTTGCATATTTAATAGTGTAAGAAAGGCAGGAGGAAATTGATACTTTTAAAATCTTTAAACTTAATTTAAA
This sequence comes from Carcinoscorpius rotundicauda, assembly GCA_011833715.1. Taxonomy (NCBI): domain Eukaryota; kingdom Metazoa; phylum Arthropoda; class Merostomata; order Xiphosura; family Limulidae; genus Carcinoscorpius; species Carcinoscorpius rotundicauda. The sequence continues at coordinate 90,216,028 of CM022398.1, forward strand.
AAATCTGATATCTTATATATAATGTAATGTATACTGATAATGTCTAAAACTTCTTGAAGGTATGCTGACTAATTTAAAAGCATGAAAACTATAGCGAACAGTTTTCACGATGTGAAAGTCTGATCAATGTCAACCCCTGGTCCAGATTCTAAAATAAGAGAGTTTAACTGATGTACACAAGTTGCAGATTGATCGATGTCAACCCCTGGTCCAGATTCTGAAGTAAGAGAGTTTAACTGATATACACAAGTTGCAGTCCAATTGATGTCAACCCCTAGTCCAGATTCTGATGTAAAAGAGTTTAACTGATGTACACAAGTTGCAGTCTGATCAATGTCAACCCCTGGTCCAGATTCTGAAGTTAGAGAGTTTAACTGATGTACACAAGTTGCAGTCTGATCAATGTCAACCCCTGGTCCAGATTCTGAAGTTAGAGAGTTTAACTGATGTACACAAGTTGCAGTCTGATCAATGTCAACCCCTGGTCCAGATTCTGAAGTTAGAGAGTTTAACTGATGTACACAAGTTGCAGTCTGATCAATGTAAACCCCTGGTCCAGATTCTGAAGTTAGAGAGTTTAACTGATGTACACAAGTTGCAGTCTGATCAATGTCAACCCGTAGTCCAGATTCTGAAATAAGAGAGTTTAACTGATGTACACAAGTAGCAGTTTGATCAATGTCAACCCCTGGTCCAGATTCTGAAGTAAAAGACTTTAACTGATGTACACAAGTTGCAGTCCGATTGATGTCAACCCCTGGTCCAGATTCTGAAGTAAAAGAGTTTAACTGATGTACACAAGTTGCAGTCTGATCAATGTCAACCCCTGGTCCAGATTCTGAAGTTAGAGAGTTTAACTGATGTACACAAGTTGCAGTCTGATCAATGTCAACCCCTGGTCCAGATTCTGAAGTTAGAGAGTTTAACTGATGTACACAAGTTGCAGTCTGATCAATGTAAACCCCTGGTCCAGATTCTGAAGTTAGAGAGTTTAACTGATGTACACAAGTTGCAGTCTGATCAATGTCAACCCGTAGTCCAGATTCTGAAATAAGAGAGTTTAACTGATGTACACAAGTAGCAGTTTGATCAATGTCAACCCCTGGTCCAGATTCTGAAGTAAAAGACTTTAACTGATGTACACAAGTTGCAGTCCGATTGATGTCAACCCCTGGTCCAGATTCTGAAGTAAAAGAGTTTAACTGATGTACACAAGTTACAGTCTGATCGATGTCAACCCCTGGTCCAGATTCTGAAGTTAGAGAGTTTAACTGATGTACACAAGTTGCAGTCTGATCAATGTCAACCTGTGGTCCAGATTCTGAAATAAGAGAGTTTAACTGATGTACACAAGTTGCAGTCTGATCAATGTCAACCCCTGGTCCAGATTCTGAAGTTAGAGAGTTTAACTGATGTACACAAGTTACAGTCTGATCAATGTCAACCCGTGGTCCAGATTCTGAAGTTAGAGAGTTTAACTGATGTACATGTTGCATTCTGATCATATTGGCTTGTGTGAAGGTGCTCATTCTCTTTGAACAAATCATTGCAAACCCTGAATTTTATGTGCTTTCTTCCACTACCACGCAGGTGAAGAATACATCCTGGTTGAGACAAGGTGTGGCCTCCAATGGGTGTGCCCCTATGGAGCCTCTGTCTTACTTCACTGGCACTTTTTAAAGGGAGCTCATCTAGATTTTAAAAAAGTTTGCACCATTGTAACATGGGATTCTATCATTTCTGTGTGTAGGGGTGAGTTATCATCTCAGAAATTAACATTTTCCTTATCTGAAAATGTATTTTTGACACATAATCACCTCCTCATACAACCCCCACCAATCCTCTTCCCTCTGAGTACACCTTTTGTTTACTACACATATAAAAACAATAATAACTACAGTATATAGTATTCAACATTCCTTCTAATTCATCTTTGTGCTTAGCAGACTACAAACTCTTCTACATTTCTGTTCACAGGCAGTTTTGTCTCCACAACTTCAAAAGTCTTTCTCTTTTAACACTGCACAGTGTTTTTATTATAGTAGCTGTAACTCAACCTTTTAACACTGCACAGTGTTTTTATTATAGTAGCTGTAACTCAACCTTTTAACACTGCACAGTGTTTTTATTATAGTAGCTGTAACTCAACCTTTTAACACTGCAGTGTTTTTATTATAGTAGCTGTAACTCAACCTTTTAAGACTGTACAGTTTTTATTATAGTAGCTGTAACTCAGCCTTTTAACACTGCACAGTGTTTTTATTATAGTAGCTGTAACTCAACCTTTTAACACTGCACAGTGTTTTTATTATAGTAGCTGTAACTCAACCTTTTAACACTGCACAGTGTTTTTATTATAGTAGCTGTAACTCAGCCTTTTAACACTGTACAGTTTTTATTATAGTAGCTGTAACTCAGCCTTTTAACACTGCACAGTGTTTTTATTATAGTAGCTGTAACTCAACCTTTTAACACTGCACAGTGTTTTTATTATAGTAGCTGTAACTCAACCTTTTAACACTGCACAGTGTTTTTATTATAGTAGCTGTAACTCAACCTTTTAACACTGCAGTGTTTTTATTATAGTAGCTGTAACTCAACCTTTTAAGACTGTACAGTTTTTATTATAGTAGCTGTAACTCAACCTTTTATCACTATACAGTGTTTTTATTACAGTAGCTGTAACTCAACCTTTTATCACTATACAGTGTTTTTATTATAGTAGCTGTAACTCAACCTTTTATCACTATACAGTGTTTTTATTATAGTAGCTGTAACTCAATCTTTTATCACTGTACAGTGTTTTTATTATGGTAGCTGTAACTCAACCTTTTATCACTATACAGTGTTTTTATTATAGTAGCTGTAAGTCAACCTTTTAACACTGTACAGTGTTTTTATTATAGTAGCTGTAAGTCAACCTTTTAACACTGTACAGTGTTTTTATTATAGTAGCTGTAACTCAACCTTTTATCACTGTACAGTGTTTTTATTATAGTAGCTGTAACTCAACCTTTTATCACTATACAGTGTTTTTATTATAGTAGCTGTAACTCAACCTTTTATCACTATACAGTGTTTTTATTATAGTAGCTGTAAGTCAACCTTTTAACACTGTACAGTGTTTTTATTATAGTAGCTGTAACTCAACCTTTTAACACTGTACAGTGTTTTTATTATAGTAGCTGTAACTCAACCTTTTATCACTGTACAGTGTTTTTATTATAGTAGCTGTAACTCAACCTTTTATCACTGCACAGTGTTTTTATTATAGTAGCTGTAAGTCAACCTTTTAACACTGTACAGTGTTTTTATTATAGTAGCTGTAAGTCAACCTTTTAACACTGTACAGTGTTTTTATTATAGTAGCTGTAAGTCAACCTTTTAACACTGTACAGTGTTTTTATTATAGTAGCTGTAACTCAACCTTTTAACACTGTACAGTGTTTTTATTATAGTAGCTGTAACTCAACCTTTTAAGACTGTACAGTTTTTATTATAGTAGCTGTAACTCAACCTTTTATCACTATACAGTGTTTTTATTACAGTAGCTGTAACTCAACCTTTTATCACTATACAGTGTTTTATTATAGTAGCTGTAACTCAACCTTTTATCACTATACAGTGTTTTTATTATAGTAGCTGTAAGTCAACCTTTTAACACTGTACAGTGTTTTTATTATAGTAGCTGTAAGTCAACCTTTTAACACTGTACAGTGTTTTTATTATAGTAGCTGTAACTCAACCTTTTATCACTATACAGTGTTTTTATTATAGTAGCTGTAAGTCAACCTTTTAACACTGTACAGTGTTTTTATTATAGTAGCTGTAAGTCAACCTTTTAACACTGTACAGTGTTTTTATTATAGTAGCTGTAAGTCAACCTTTTAACACTGTACAGTGTTTTTATTATAGTAGCTGTAAGTCAACCTTTTAACACTGTACAGTGTTTTTACTATAGTAGCTGTAACTCAACCTTTTAACACTGTACAGTGTTTTTATTATAGTAGCTGTAACTCAACCTTTTAAGACTGTACAGTTTTTATTATAGTAGCTGTAACTCAACCTTTTATCACTATACAGTGTTTTTATTACAGTAGCTGTAACTCAACCTTTTATCACTATACAGTGTTTTTATTATAGTAGCTGTAACTCAACCTTTTATCACTATACAGTGTTTTTATTATAGTAGCTGTAAGTCAACCTTTTAACACTGTACAGTGTTTTTATTATAGTAGCTGTAACTCAACCTTTTATCACTATACAGTGTTTTTATTATAGTAGCTGTAAGTCAACCTTTTAACACTGTACAGTGTTTTTATTATAGTAGCTGTAAGTCAACCTTTTAACACTGTACAGTGTTTTTATTATAGTAGCTGTAAGTCAACCTTTTAACACTGTACAGTGTTTTTATTATAGTAGCTGTAACTCAACCTTTTAACACTGCAGTGTTTTTATTATAGTAGCTGTAACTCAACCTTTTAAGACTGTACAGTTTTTATTATAGTAGCTGTAACTCAACCTTTTATCACTATACAGTGTTTTTATTACAGTAGCTGTAACTCAACCTTTTATCACTATACAGTGTTTTTATTATAGTAGCTGTAACTCAACCTTTTAACACTATACAGTGTTTTTATTATAGTAGCTGTAACTCAACCTTTTAAGACTGTACAGTTTTTATTATAGTAGCTGTAACTCAACCTTTTATCACTATACAGTGTTTTTATTACAGTAGCTGTAACTCAACCTTTTATCACTATACAGTGTTTTTATTATAGTAGCTGTAACTCAACCTTTTATCACTATACAGTGTTTTTATTATAGTAGCTGTAACTCAATCTTTTATCACTGTACAGTGTTTTTATTATGGTAGCTGTAACTCAACCTTTTATCACTATACAGTGTTTTTATTATAGTAGCTGTAAGTCAACCTTTTAACACTGTACAGTGTTTTTATTATAGTAGCTGTAAGTCAACCTTTTAACACTGTACAGTGTTTTTATTATAGTAGCTGTAACTCAACCTTTTATCACTGTACAGTGTTTTTATTATAGTAGCTGTAAGTCAACCTTTTAACACTGTACAGTGTTTTTATTATAGTAGCTGTAACTCAATCTTTTAACACTGTACAGTGTTTTTATTATAGTAGCTGTAACTCAACCTTTTATCACTATACAGTGTTTTTATTATAGTAGCTGTAACTCAACCTTTTATCACTGTACAGTGTTTTTATTATGGTAGCTGTAACTCAACCTTTTATCACTATACAGTGTTTTTATTATAGTAGCTGTAAGTCAACCTTTTAACACTGTACAGTGTTTTTATTATAGTAGCTGTAACTCAATCTTTTAACACTGTACAGTGTTTTTATTATAGTAGCTGTAATTCAACCTTATGGTTGGATGTTGGAAGTTTAAGCATGTTTTTCTAAAGAAACTAACTCACTAAATATCTTGTTGTTTTTGAGTGTTTACCAGATTACTGTAGAGCCATGAATGTTCACAATTTACAGTAACCAGAGATGTCTTATTGATGTTACTTAATGTAAGAGTTAATACATACAAATTGACATGACCTGAATTCCTGTTATCAGCTTCCTATAAATACTGTTAGACATACTAGTTCAGAAAATATAAAATAAAATATATTCTTTCTGTTTCTGGCAGGTTGGAATTTGATGCTTACAGAAATGACATGGAAGAAATGATGCGAGAAGATGCAGCATCTTCAAAACTGGAGGAAGCAAAGAGAAACTTCTCCTCACACAAAGAAAAATATGAAAAACTACGATCTGATGTGATAGTAAAGATGAAATTTTTAGAAGAGAATAAGGTATGTGTTTAAACTGTGATATTTAGGGGCCTATTAGTCCATCTAAGGTGTTCTATCCCCTAAACTAAAACTACCACGTATAAAACAAAAAAACGGCAAAATCTGTACCAGACCTGAAAATTCATATATCTGTCAAGCTGTCCGTTAAACTCACTTAAATTTACTGCCTTCACAACATTCAAAGGCCAACCACTGTTAAAAAAAAATAAAACTGTCTTACCTGAAGATGGCTCTTACCCTGACAAAATTTATATTTGTGTCTCCTGGTACTACTATTTTCATTGTTAAGTAGGAAAATAGATGACACATAACACTATAAGTTCTCTTGACAATCTTAAACAACTCAATCAAATCTCTTAACTCTTCTTTTTTAAGAGAAAACAGTTTCAGACATCTTGACCTTTCCATCCTAATGTCCTATGAACCCCTTCCAAGATTTCTATGGTCTTCCTGAGGTAAGGAGCCCAAGAGTGAACCTTAACCAGTGACCCTTGTCATTAAAATTTAACCTCTTTTAGACTTGTTTTCAATATTTGTGTAGACAGATTCTAAAATTTTATTTTCCACAACAGTTTATTACTTGTTGATGACAAGAAACCCACTTTAAATAAAAATGTATTTCAAAATGGCTGGTGTGGATATTGGTACTTTTATTGATGAGCAGAGAACAACTGGCTGACCTTCCTAGGTCATTTTCAGGTTAACAAAGAGAAAGTTTGCAAGTGACTGTTACTGGGCACATGTCTTACAGAAGAGAGTATAAATGAATACCGGATTGTAGGAATCGTTACAATTGGATGTTCGTTATTAACTGTTATAGGTGTAAAGGTGTTTATTTATGCTGGTTTAATTTTGGTTTTAGTTGTTGTATATAATTAAGCTGTACAAAAATCTCAGATAATTTTTTTGTAATCTGTAAAACCTAGATACATTTCAGATTTTTCTTCTCTAAAGCTTTATATTTTAGCTGTTATTTTCTCTATCCTAAATATGTGGGATCTGTCAATTTGACTGACAATCGTACCCACCAGAAAAAGTAAAGAAATAAATATAATTATGTTTTTGTTCTATAATGTCAACATATTACAACTCCAAAACACAAATGTTTGGTATAAGTAGCTACAATATTATAAAACTATGTATTTATTGTTTTTATTATACCGACTTTTCAGCTGTCATTGGATAACATCACAAAAACTACCATGACACAGTGCACATGCACTCATGTCACCATATTCAAGAAAAAAAACTGACCTTTACAAAGTGACCTTCTTTTAGTAGACTAATTTTTTGTAAAATACAGTCTCATTTAATTTTAGTACATTACACATGTATATAAATTATTATTATTTACAAATAAGTTTCTGAACTTGTGTTTCTTAAAACATAGAACAGTAAATAAAGAAGTCTAGCAAACAATCATGTTTTATACTCATGAAGTCTTTTATATTCATTTACTGCTTGCTATAGGTTGCTAAGCCTTTTCAAATTTCTCACGTGGAGGGTGTCAAATGAAATAATTTTTTTCAGGTTTTCTAGATACATTTGAAATAACCAAAAAGTCATAAATTACTGTATCGATAAAATAGAATTCCACCAGTGACTAAGCTCTATTTTGTCACTTAAAAAGATCTAATTTTGAGCAGTTTAAAGACACCATCTATCTTCTTGAAACCTTGGTTGGAAAGAACGTAGTGGTTTCCTAGCAATTTATAATGGCTGAGAAAGTAACACAGGAGACATTCTGAGCTATAAACTGGTTATTTATGTGTCTAATGTTGAAGTGTACATAAGGAACCATTTCTGAAAATAAAAAATGTGAACAAGGCTGCACAAATACATAAGCAATATCTCAACAAATGGAAAAGATATGAGACTCTAATTTTATATTCCAGCTTGTTAATATTAGTTATTTGAGTTTATAATTTGTACAAAATATCGACTTAGTATTTTGATATCACAAACATCAAACTTTAAACAGTGCTGTATTCAACATACCTCACGACTCACCAAGATCTGTATTTAGATGTGTTTTTTTAATGTTTTCGTTCAAATTAAGAATTTAACTCTTATATAATATTAAAGTTTGAATTATAATTTACAATTTGATTTAAGACTTACTGACATAAATTCGTAAAAGAGTAGCTCAATACAATATTGAATGCGAGTCAACAAACATGATGATGTGACCTTTATAAGTCTAAACACACATGAAACAGTGTAGAAGCTAGCTAACACAAACACAGAACGATGTTAAAGTGGTCAACACATATAGAAGCCTGATAAAACTCTTGTTTATTTTCATATCAATGCCACTTTCTTTTACTTCTTTAAATGTTACATTTACCACGGTGACAGTTTGTTATACACGTGTACCTCGGGTGTGTAACAAAGAACAGTTTCTCTATTTTTCAGGTGAAAGTTATGCACAAGCAGCTACTTCTCTTTCACAATGCTGTATCTGCTTATTTTTCTGGTAACCAAACTATGTTGGAGAATACATTGAAACAGTTCAATATTAAGACGAAAAACCCAAATTCATCCGTTTCTTCCTGGCTGGAACAGTGAAGGTCACAAGAACCAGGCATTGAATTTGTAATTGTTTTGTAGGTAATAACAAATGTTAGTGTAAATTGTCTCACACAAACTGCAGGAACTAAACTTTTGTGTATGTACGTGTGTGTGTGTGTGTACTGACAAGTAAGTCTGTCAGACTTTTCTGTGAGTAAGGTTGTGGAGAATGTTTGTGAGCATGTTGAGACAAACAGATTTCCATTTGAAATACCTTGAAAGATTTTATTCTTAAGGTCTTAAAATTGCAGTCAATGACTGATAGATATATTTTGCTCTTAAACTAGCAGTGTTCTTAGTGTAAAGGATGGGAAAGTGTTACGTAAGACTAGATGTATGATATACAGTGAATGTAGTTAAGTCCGAATTTGTTGTATGTGTATTAGAGGACCAATTTTGGTTTTATATTCACTTCTGCTAATGGTTTCATCCCTCTCACCGAAGTTTATGTGTCTCACAAAGAAAACTTGAACATATTAATGTTTCTTATATATCAAAATTATACATTAAAATTACATTGAGATCGTATCACGTGTGTGTTCGTCACTTCTTTTCACCCCAAACACTGATTTAATGAAGATTTTCAGTTTTGAGTGAATGTTTTCAAACTTTCAGTATAATTTCTAATTTAATATTCCTTCTTAAAAAAATATGTTAAATTATAAACATAACTTATAAACAGGTAACTTTGTGTTTAATTTATGAGAACAGATTAAAATTAAACATACAAGAACAAAGAACAATGATGGTTAAACCTTAACACTAAACAGAGCAGTCTCTTCAAAACCCAAAGCTAAATAAAACTGTAACTTTTATAAACATTACCTTCATAAAATAGTCATTTTCAAACTTAAAACTAAATAGAACATTCTATATTAAACATGAAACTGTAAAGAGCAGTTATATTTAAACATTAAAATTGATATAAAAGTCATTTTTAAATCTGAAACTGTACAGGACAGTTGTTGTTGAACTTGAAATTGTAGATATAACTTCAGGAAAGGTGACATCTTGTAGGTCTACAATAGTACACAGACATTGTTGAATTTGAACTTATGTATGTGACTTCAGGAAAGGCCGACATTCTTGTAGGTCTACATATATATACAAAGTCATTGTTAAACTTTATGTATGTAACAACGGGAAAATAGTTAAACATTTTTGTAGAGCTACATGTACACACGGTCATTGTTGAACCTTAAATTACAGATATAATGACTGGGCAAATGAACACTGTTGTAGCTTTACATATATACGAGGACTGTTCAAAAAATACGCGGAGTGTTTGAATTGCGCAGCTCCAGTTGGTTCCAGTAGAATCCGCTTGGTGTCGCTAGGTTCGCACAGATCAGCTGATTACGACGCCATTTCCCGATTGCAGATATCTTCATTTATGTATTAGCTACGCGGTTTTAAGTGAAGTGCGGTTTTTTCGTTTGAGGTATTTCAGAATGAATGACCTGAAGGAGCAACGACTTGCTGTGAAATTTTGTGTTAAACTTGGAAAATCTACGACTGAAACTTTTGCTATGCTTAACACGGCTTACGGTAATGTTGCTATGAAGCGTACGGCATGTTTCAAGTGGCATGAACGTTTTAAGGATGGTCAACAGTCCATTGAAGATGATGAGCATTCTGGACGTCCTTCCACGTCAACTGACGACCCATGCGTCGACAAAATCAACACCCTGGTGCAGAGAAGTCGACGTTTGTCTGTCAGGCAGCTTGCTGAAGAGTGTGGGATATCAGTTGGATCTTGTTACGAGATTTTGACCGAAAAATTGATGCACCGCGTTGCTGCGAAATTTGTGCCTCAAAGCTCGTGAATTTTTGGCCAAACACTCGATCATTGTTCTTCCTCACCCCCTACTCACCTGACCTTGCTCCTTGCGATTTTCTCTTGTTCCCCAAACTCAAAAGACCCTTGAAAGGAAGAAGATTTGAGACGATTCCCGAGATTAAGACAAATGCGACGAAGGAGCTGGAAGACATTACAAAAGAAGCGTACCAGGACTGTTTCAACAAGTGGGAACACCGTTGGGATACGTGTGTGTGTTGGGGAGGAGAGTACTTTGAAGGGGTCCCAGACCTGTAACTTCTAAATAAAGTACATTTTGTTTTATGACGTCAGTCCGCGTATTTTTTGAACAGCCCTCGTACAGTCATTGTTGATCCTGAAATTATAGGTACAAAAACAGTGAATGTGAACATTATTGTAGATTTACTTATATATACAGTCATTTTTGAACTTCAGTTTACGTATCTAAATACAGCACAGGTTAAAATTGTTATAGGTCTGCATTTATATACAGTCATTGCTAAACTCCAACTTATGTATGTAACTTCAGGAAAGGTGGACATTTTTGTAGCCCTACATACAAAAATAGTAATTGTTGAACTTGAAGTTATAGATACAACAACAGGGAAAGTGGGCATGGTTGAAGGTTTACATATATACACAGTTATTGTTAAGCCTAAATGTAAAGATAAAATGACATGAAAGTGAACATCGTTGTAACCCTACATATGTACACAGTCAATGTTGAATTTGAACTGATGTATGTAAAAAGAAAGGTGAATATTGTTGTATGTCTACATGTATACACAGTGACTGTTGAAATTAAACTTAAGTATGTAACTGCAGGAAAGGTGAACATTATTGTAGGTCTACCTACGTACGTAGCCATTGTTGAACTTGAAATTATAGATACAACAACAGGGAAAGTGAACATTGTTGTAAGTCTGCATATATATACAGTCATTGTTGAATTTGAACTTATGTATGTAACAACAAGAAAGGTGAACATTTTTGTAGGGCTACATATGTACATAATTATTGTTGAATTTTAACTTATGTATGTACCAACAGGAGAGGTGAACAGTGTTGTAGGTTTACATATATACACAGTCACTGTTGAATTTTAACTTATGTATGTACCAACAGGAGAGGTGAACAGTGTTGTAGGTTTACATATATACACAGTCACTGTTGAATTTTAACTTATGTATGAACATAAGTGAACATTGTTGCAGGTCTACATATATAGAGTCATTGTTGAACCTGGAATTATGTAACCAAAGGAAAGGTGAACAGTGTTGTACGTCTACATATATACAGTTATTGTTGAACTTGAAATTGTACATGTAACGTCAAGAAAGGTGAACATTATTGAAGGTTTACGTATACAGACGCGTACAAACGTCAGAGAGAGAACCTCATTAATGTTGTATCTATCTATGTAAATACACTAAAACTTGTCTAAGCCGGAAACTGCATTGGGCGGAAATCTGTACAAGACGGAAATATCCATATTTTGCAGTATTATCTTAAGATTTCACTCATAAAGCGCCCTCTATGTGGCGGAACCTGAGTAACACGGACGGGAAACTACTTTCACCAACCTCCTCTTGCAACAAATTCGATGAAAACTTTTGTGAGACGGAAAAAAAAAATGTTTTGATTAAATATTAATTTGTTATTTAATTAATATTTTTCTTTAAATACAAATAAATTTTTATTTCATTAATAATTCATTTAAATAATAATAAATTATCGAACAATTTGTTACAGTAAGTATTATTTAAATATATTCTGTTATTTGTTTCTGCCGTCATTATTCGGGAGGTCGCTATTTGAAAGAACGATTGTCTGTACTTTGAGTAGCATCTGCAGTTGGAAAACTAAAGAAACCATGGATAATAGGTAAAAGTGAAAATCCGCGCTATTCCTAAATTTTTAAGAAAATTCAGCTTCCTGCAGAATGGAAAGCGAACAATAAAACCTGGATGATAAGTGCCATTATATTCAAGGAATTTTTGAACAAATTAGACAAAAGAATAGAACAAATAAATAGGAATATTCTACTTTTTCTACATAATATAACTTGTTACTTAAAAGTTCAACTTTCAAATGTTCGTTTCGTCTTCCTACCTTTATGTACAACATCGGTTCTATAGCCACTAGATAATTGTTATACAGTATATAAAACTGAGATAGAGAAAATTGATACTTCAACATATTATTACAAACATGGAAGACTGTAAGAGAACATCTGAAATGACCATGAAAACTGACGTGTTAGATGTAATTGCATTTTTAAGTCATTCAATCAAATGTGCAAAAGATGAATGTTTAATAAAGTGTTTTAGAAACTGTGGATTTCTTTTTGATAATGGAAGATTGTGGAGAAGTTGTTTGTTATTACGGTTCTAGTGAAATCCAAGCTCTGGTTGATACAGATGGATCTGTGAACGCGGAAAGTTTTGTGAACGTTCACAAGAATGTTTTAACAGAAACTGATGAAATTGATTTAAAATCTATATAGAATCTCAAGATGGTAACAGTGTGAGAGATTCAGAAGATGAACAAAATGTAAGATAGTGAGGAAATAGAAATTCTACTTCATCACAAGTGTTAAGTTATATTAACTCTATTAAATTGTATGTAAAAATGAAGTGGAAAATGAACTTCATGAAAAGGCTGTAGAATTGGTGTTCTCTTTTAACCACGTGAGAAATCCCATTAAAAAAAAACGAAACAGTTGAAACTGGACACATTCTACAAATAAATTTGATCATTAAGATTTTGTGTAAATAATATATATATATATATTGAATGTCTATTTTTGTTCTTATTCTTATAAATATAACATAAACAGTATAATAACTTTATTAACAAACGTTTTACTTCCTTTGAGTCAAGCAAGTATAACGTTCCACTCAAACATTAAGGAAATCCATGTTCACTGTCAAATCCGGAAATTTTACTGGGTCCCGTGCGATTCCACCTTAAACAGGTTTTACTGTATAAGATTGGTAAAATTGCATAAAAGTAAACTTTTTTTGTTGATTTTTTACACGCACAACATGAAGTTTATGTGTAATGTATCCTATTAATATTTGTTGTTGTTTCACCATATAGTTTAAACAATCTGTTTAATACGCAGGTCTGTGTATAAATAAATAACTAGACAGTGAACCAGCCCATTTTCCTAGTAGGAAGACAATATTTGAAGTTTCAGGGTTAGTCTATTTCCTTGTCATGTTCCACGAAATAAATTAAGTTTCGCGTATTGTGTAATCACGGCCCACATCAAAATCTGATTGGTTCATAAGGACGTTGAGTGTTTCTTTTTAAGGAGATGAAAACGAACTGAAGGAATAATGTAGTAACATAAGCAAGTTGGAAAGCTAATTCTTATCTAATCGTAAGTATGTCGTCGCTGGGTGTACTTATGCTCCTGGCTGTCTTTTTAGAAGTATATTTGGCTAATGGGGACTTTGTTTTCCAAGATACAGATGAACATTCCCCATCAAATGAGGTAAGAAACTGTTCTACATTTCGTTTTACATTCTTCAGCTGTTCATGTTTACTCGTGAGTCGCCATCAGAATGTTTTATATCAGATAACTGTATAATCAAATACTAATTTTTTACAGTTAGAAAAGCGAAGCCTATACCAACATCTTGTCAGCGGTAACTTCACGAACTTGCAACCCCAAAACTCGGGTTTCAATTCCCCGCGGTGATCGCAGCAGATAGCCCAATGTGACTTTGCTCTGAACCAAGCAAACCTAGTTCAATATTACACATATATCACGTAAACTACAACTACGTCCTAAACTACGTCGTAACTCAACCAGCCTTATTAGTTCTGGACATACCAGATATATTGTTGTTTGTTTGTTTGTTTTTGAATATCGCGCAAAGCTACACGAGGGCTATCGGCGCTAGCCGTCCCGAATTTAGCAGAGTAAGACTAGAGGAAAGGAGGCTAGTCATCACCATCTACTGCCAACTCTTGGGCTACTCTTATACCGAGGAATATTAGGATTGACCGTCACATTATAACGCCCCCACGGCTGAAAGGGCGAGTATGTTTGGTGTGATGAGCATTCAAACCCGCGAACTTTGGATTACGAGTCGGGTGCTTTAATCATCTGGCCATAGTAGGTGTAGTGTTGTTGACATATATATTGTGTTATACATTACTTATTAATTTGTTTTTTGAATAACTAATGTAGTTTTCTTCGGATCACTTTGTGATTATTTGATCTACTACCGTAGCAAGAAGACCAGCTAATGATAATAAATATTAAAAAGTAATTCACGAAAAATTAAATATAAACAATGTATAATCAATTCTGGCATATATATATATATATACACAGACACGCAGCACCTTCACCACTAGTTCCTACCAGATGTTGTATGTTTGACGTGCTCAATACATTTACCTGGGTTTACTCGTACATATTTATATTTACCACTTTTACAAATTTTGGTTTAGGTTGTTTCTTGGTGCTTGCTGGTCACATGTTCGTTACTCGCTTCGCCGAATACGGCACGTTCCGCCTCCAGCAGATGACGTAATTGTATTGTATATAGAGTACGACTTTCAAAAATTCCAAGCACCCGCAGTAAAAAAGATAACGACCTTTCAAAGGGATTGGTAACTGTAGAACCACCCTGGAGTACCGGTGACTTGTGTTGATTTGATACTGTAGAACAGCCCTGGAGTACCGGTGACTTGTGTTGATTTGATACTCTAGAACAACCCTGGAGTACCGGTGACTTGTGTTGATTTGATACTCTAGAACAACCCTGGAGTACCGGTGACTTGTGTTGATTTGATACTGTAGAACAACCCTGGAGCACCGGTGACTTGTGTTGATTTGATACTGTAGAACAACCCTGGAGTACCGGTGACTTGTGTTGATTTGATACTGTAGAACAGCCCTGGAGTACCGGTGACTTGTGTTGATTTGATACTCTAGAACAACCCTGGAGTACCGGTGACTTGTGTTGATTTGATACTCTAGAACAACCCTGGAGTACCGGTGGCTTGTGTTTATTTGCTGCTCAAGAACAACCCTGGAGTACCGGTGGCTTGTATTGATTTACTGCTCTAGAACAACCTTGGAGTACCGGTGGCTTGTGTTGAGTGACTGTTTTAGAACAGCTCTGGAGTAGTTGTCGTTTGTGTTGATTGGCTGTTTTATAACAACTATGGAGTAGCAGTGGTTTACTTTAAATAACTGCTTTAGAACAACCATGGAGTAGCATTGGCTAGTGTTAATCTCTGCTTTCAGTAAACAAATAAATGTATGAAACTTTTGTGTAGATCAAATGTACCTGTAAGGTCAGAATTTAATTCCAAATTACTCTCTACAAAAACGAGATGAAAATCAATAAAATTTGAAGAAAAAGCCCATTTGACAACATGACAGAAACAGAAGAGACTACTTACAATATCATGTTTAAACAGACTATTTACATGATAACATGACAGAAACAGAAGAGACTACTTACAATATCATGTTTAAACAGACTATTTACAAGTCTTGTTTGAAGTTTTGATATCATGTTTTTATATGAATGACCACGTTGTTCTATCTTCCTGTTTTGGTATAATGTTTTGAAGAAACATCGAACATCATAAAAACAATTTCTTTTAAAAACAAAACTGAAACATAAATTCTGTTGACTCCGTTATCATTTTACAGCTTAATTTAATGTTTACTTAAATTTTCGGTCCAAGTAGTCCAACCAGATATGAACGTTCTATATTCGTTATTTGTTTCAGTATTATACGTACTGTCACTATCAAGAATAAGTAAACCAGTTTAACTGAACACATCTACGTCTTGTGACATCACACTGTAGAGGTCACCTTCAAAGTGTTGACAGAAATTACCAACTAGCTTTTAGCTTACTTCACATGGTGTTTCTTCCCTATCTCTGTTACTTCTATCACATTTCTGTTTCTTATAAAATGATATAAGGATTTCATAGTCCATTTGCAGTCTTCGAGTCCCTGTTAAAGCACTGAACATCGTCGTTGTTTTATACCTTGAGTGTCAAGAAATGTTATGCTAAGTCCCTCTATATATTAACAAAATATGGCCTAAGAGTTGGCGGATAGTGTTGTTGAGTAGCTGCTTTACCTCTAGTCTATCATTTTAATTAATAACATTTATAATAACAAGTCAACTACTAACATATTTCTTGAACAGTACTCACTGTTTAATCATTTTTCCTTTTTACTGGTCGACAGTTTTTCAATTTGATGTTTTCTCTCAGGTACCTACATGTTTTACCTGTTTCTTTTCTATCTTTAAATAACACCCATCAGTGAATAATAACACATGACCTAAATTTAAATTGTGAAATTTAGTTCCACTTGAAGTGTCCACGAACCCCAGAAAACATTGCGAAACGTTATGAAGAAGGTCAGTGAGTTACAAAAGTTGCAAAGTGATGGCGCTGCTATACTCCGGTTTCAATGCCCATGAAAGATCTGCTTATTTAAAAGTGATGCGAATAATAAGTCGTTTCCACTTGATGTTGGTATAACAAAGAACTAGAGATATGGTATAAGTGAAAGCATGTAGAAACACGATTTGTGTTTCTAGCATTGAAGCCTTACTTTGGAGCCTAAGCAACAAAAGTAGTTTTAGTGCTATTGTGGCTCTCAGAAATGTGTGTTGCAGCAAAGCCATCTCGGGCTATCTGTTGAGCCTACAGAGGGAAATCGAACCCTGATTTTAGCTTTGTAAATCCGTAGACTTACCGCTGTACTAGGGGGTGACTCTCAGAGATGGTAGGGATGACCATGTTGATAGGGTCTCCAACGATGAATGAAACAACACTGGTAGGTATTTAGTTTTAAGGAAAGGTATTCCACTTTCCCAACTCTTCAGGGATTAAATTATCCCCCTTCGCTTCGCTCGCAAATAAATGTTTAAAAAAGCTAAGAAGTTTCGTTTTCAGGTTCTGTAAAAAATTCTATTACTACATATTCCAAGATTTGCTGAGATTAAGTGAATATCTGGAGGGCTTTAAGGCAAGAGAAGGCTCAGCCCTTCAGTGACGACTTCCAAGATAGCTATGGAGTTGAAAAGAAAAAAATAAGACGGCAGTACCCTATTGAACCATTAACTCGAACGTTTGACGACCCTATGTTAGCGCCACCTAGTGACAGATCTATAAATCCAATGCTTTGGCTAGGATGAACCGAACGATTCAGATAATTCGTTGTGTGTGGGGGGGGGACAGGAGATCCCCCAAAAAAACCCACTTTCACAGAACAGGCGCCGAATAATCTGTTTATTCTATGCACATGCCTGTAAAGGGAATGAACACAGTCGGTGTGTTTTTAATTGTTTAAACGTCAAGTAAATTTGTTTGGGGATATTGTTTTGTAAGGAACGCTTGTCATTGTTTTTAGGGTTGCCATGAGAGGACTTCGTTATTCTGTTTTGTGTACACAGGCAGTCGGGGTGTATCTGGGGGCTCTTAGAGCTATTCTTAGAACTCTGTTTTGTTGCGTACTATGAGAAATAAGTGTAGGGTAGGCTAGGGAAGGGAATATTGCTTGCAAACAGGATGTATAGCAGGTGAGAGAGAAGAGATTCCTGAAGTACGCCTGCTGTAACAGTGAACGTGTTGTTAATTTTAACCATGGCTGTTCTGTCTGCTAGAGATTCATCTCAGGGTGGTGGGACTAATTCTCATGTTGTATAGACGATATCTAAGGGCGTTATGCCACACAGAATCAAATGCTTTTTGTACGTCTAAGGAAACTGCAATGATCGCTTCATTGTTATTAAATGCTCAATGTATTCATTCGGTAAGTATTATCAGGTGGTCTGTGGTTTCCCTCCCCTTGCGGGAGGGGGTTTGTACTTTTAGTTGTTGTTTTCACAATACAAGAATAGTTTATTGGAAATGACATTTTCTAGAAGTTTCCCAAGACAACTGAGTAGACTCATTGCTCTAAAGTTGTCTGGGTTATAGCTGCTTATGTAGTCTTTTGGTATTACTATGATGATTGCTCTTTTCCATTTTTCAGGGTAATATCCTGAGAAGAGAGATAAATACATGACATTTCTGTGTAAGGAGAGAGGATAGTACGTTTTTTAGTATAAGGTTTCGTATATCGTCGAAGCCGGAACGGTGTTTTTGAGGGTTTTAATGTTAATTTCGCTATATCTTCCTGTCAGATATGCTTGGTTGTGTGTTTAGGTTAATGGGGATCTGAGGTGGAAAAGATCTGATTTGTAGGAAATATAACACTCACTTTCGTGTTTGGTTTTAGTATTAAAGTGTGGAGAGTCTGTGTTTGTCTCTGTCTGTGTTTGAGAAAAAAGCTTCGACATATTTTGCTAAAAGGCCAGTTTTATCGATGTCAGTTTGGGCTGTTGTTATTGTATTTAATTTGGTGGTTATGTTTTGTTGAAAATGAAACGTGTTTGTTATATTTGGGCCTGGCATGGCTTGGCGCGTTAAGGTGTGCGCTTCGTAATCTGAGGGTCGTGGGTTCGCGCCCGAGTCGAGCCAAACATGCTCGCCCTCCCAGCCGTGGGGGCGTTACAATGTGACGGTCAATCCCACTATTCCTTAGTGAAAGAGTAGCCCAAGAGTTGGCGGTGGGTGGTGATGACTAGCTGCCTTCCCTCTAGTCTTACATTGCTAAATTAGGGACAGCTAGCATAGATAGCCCTCGAGTAGCTTTGTGCGAAATTTCAAAACAAACAAACAATTGTTATACTTTGTGAGCAGTTGAAGGTGATTTGACATCCGTTCTCCGTGACATATCCGATGTGTGCATCTTACTTAACCTTTCAGGATTGCTACCTTTGTTCTTACCTGCGATTATGTTTAAGTGGGCAGTTCATTGGGTTACAGATTTCTTTTTCCGTTTGAAATGTTAGTCGCGTGTCAAAGGTTATACCAAGTCCGTTGAGCTTCTTGTTTTTATTTGGTTTGTTTCGAATTTCGCCCAAAGCTACACGAGGGCTATCTGTGCTAGCCGTCCCTAATTTAATAGTGTAAGACCAGAGGGAAGGCAGCGAGTCATCACCACCCACCGTCAACTCTTGGGTTACTCTTTTACCAACGAATAGTGGTATTGACTGCGACATTATAACGCTCCCGCGGCTAAAAGAGGCTAGAATGTTTGGTGTGACGGGGATTCGAACTCGTAACCCTCGGTTAGGAATTGAGCGCCTTAACCACCTAGCGGAATTAATGAAGGCACTAAACGCTTGTACATATATCACCACAGTTTTCAAATGTCTTGGGTTTTTACCACATTTTACTGGGGTAAAAAAACTTTTATTAATTAGCAAGTCCTGTTAACTTTCTAGCAGTATTTCTTTCTTTCTAATTGCATGAAAGAAACACAAGACTGGTTTTCCACAACAATAGAACTAATAATTACGTCCTCTAAAACTGAAATACAAAACCTTTACCCAAGTACTTTCGAAAGTTGGACATTTCTTTAGCAGGATCAAACTCGTAGTCCACGAAATGTGTTGTTAGAACATCATGAATAACATTCTAGTAAGTTTTGTACAATTTAAAATAACTTTCAGTGAAATATACAGAAAAATTAAACATCATTTTGTAAAATTATTTGTATTTAATTAAACTGTTTCGTAACATTTCAGTTGAATAAAAGTTTGAACTTCCTTACTTTAATTAAAGATAACAGGTTACCTTGAACTTGTGTACTTTAACTAATGATATAACAGGTTACCTTGAACTTGTGTACTTTAACTAATGATATAACAGGTTACCTTGAACTTGTGTACTTTAACTAATGATATAACAGGTTACCTTGAACTTGTGTACTTTAACTAATGATATAACAGGTCACCTTGAACTTGTGTACTTTAACGAATGATATGACAGGTTACCTTGAACTTGTGTACTTTAACTAATGATATAACAGGTTACCTTGAACTTGTGTACTTTAACTAATGATATAACAGTTTACCTTGAACTTGTGTACTTTAACTAATGATATAACAGGTTACCTTGAACTTGTGTACTTTAACTAATGATATAACAGTTTACCTTGAACTTGTGTACTTTAACTAATGATATGACAGGTTACCTTGAACTTGTGTACTTTAACTAATGATATAACAGGTTACCTTGAACTTGTGTACTTTAACTAATGATATAACAGTTTACCTTGAACTTGTGTACTTTAACTAATGATATAACAAATTACCTTGAACTTGTGTACTTTAACTAATGATGTGAGAAGTTACTTTGAACTTCCCTACTGTAACTACGACGCAAGAGTTTACATTGAAGTTCCGTACTACAACTAAAGATATAACAATGAACATTGAAGTTCCGTACTTTAAGTAAAGATAGAACAATTTACTTTGAACTTCAGTACTTTAATTGAAGTTAACAGTTTTAATTGAACTTCCGTACGATAACTAAACATTTAACAGTTTACATCGAAGTTCTGTACTTCACCTAATGTGTACATTTACTGAATATTTCACAGTTTACATCGAAGTTCTGTACTTCACCTAATGTGTACATTTACTGAATATTTCACAGTTTACATCGAAGTTTTGTACTTCACCTAATGTGTACATTTACTGAATATTTCACAGTTTACATCGAAGTTCTGTACTTCACCTAATGTGTACATTTACTGAATATTTCACAGTTTACATCGAAGTTCTGTACTTCACCTAATGTGTACATTTACTGAATATTTCAAGTTTACATCGAAGTTCTGTACTTCACCTAATGTGTACATTTACTGAATATTTCACAGTTTACATCGAAGTTCTGTACTTCACCTAATGTGTACATTTACTGAATATTTCACAGTTTACATCGAAGTTCTGTACTTCACCTAATGTGTACATTTACTGAATATTTCACAGTTTACATCGAAGTTCTGTACTTCACCTAATGTGTAAACTTACTGAATATTTCACAGTTTACATCGAAGTTCTGTACTTCACCTAATGTGTACATTTACTGAATATTTCACAGTTTACATCGAAGTTCTGTACTTCACCTAATGTGTACATTTACTGAATATTTCACAGTTTACATCGAAGTTCTGTACTTCACCTAATGTGTACATTTACTGAATATTTCACAGTTTACATCGAAGTTCTGTACTTCACCTAATGTGTACATTTACTGAATATTTCACAGTTTACATCGAAGTTCTGTACTTCACCTAATGTGAAGGGGTTATAATAATAACCCCACCTGGCACGTGTTGTTCTGCATCTGTTTATGTCAGTTGCTTTATTATAGCTTATTGTTGTTATTAACTTAAACACTCGAGTCAATCATAGAGCATGTTTACTTCTACTGTGTTAAAGTACACTATCGGAACAGCTATGTTAGCTTGTAAATACAGTGGAGCGCCATCTAGCCGCGGACCAGTAAACCGCGAAATCGCTTCAGCTGCTGTAGCAAGTCTTGTGAGCGATTTGAGTGAGGGTTATCGCGGCTCACCGCTAATTTAAGAACGTGTAAAAACGCGGCTTACGAATTTAATCCTGGCTTTATAACTTCAAGGGGGATATTTAAAAAGGATTTGCTTTAATTTGGAAAATAAATAAAACATATTACAACAGAACGTTAATCTACCTTATCCGCTTTCTATGTCAACTTTATGGAGGTCGCCATTGTTACCGAATCATAACTCTTCATACATTAAAGTAAAAGGCCTGGCATGGCCGAGCGCGTTAAGGCGTGCACTCGTAATCCGAGGGTCGCGGGTTCGCGCCCGCGTCGCGCTAAACATGCTCACCCTCCCAGCCGTGGGGGTGTATAATATGACGGTCAATCCCACTATTCGTTGGTAAAAGAGCAGCCCAATAGTTGGCGGTGGGTGGTGATGACTAGCTGCCTTCCCTCTAGTCTTACACTGCTAAATTAGGGACGGCTAGCACAGATAGCCCTCGAGTAGCTTTGTGCGAAATTCCAAAACAAACAAACAAAACAAATTAAAGTAAATCCGTGAAAAAGTGATCAATAATTAAAGTATTATTTTTAATTCGATAATCTGATATAATGATCACGCAATGGCCCGGATGAGGCTCCTCGGCGGAGCTGTTGGCGACTTCGGCTTTTCAATCACAAAGGTTTAAGCCACGGTTAAACAGGTTGACCCCCCCAAATACCGCGGCTTAACGGGGCTCCACTGTATAGCACAATTAGAAGTGTTTTAACATCAGTTCTGTGAACTTAACTATTATTATTCACATTTTTTTTTGTTTTACAACAAATAAACAATATTTTTCTGTTTACTGTTTTAGATTCCAGAATCAGTTCTTATAAGAATGAGAGATGTTGAAAATCCCACTGAATTCATGAATCAATTTCTCAGCTATATTCCACTCCAAGGTCAGAATCCCAAGAATAATAATGTTTTGTATGATATCTGTAATTCTCAGATCCCAGTTAGCTTCCAATTTAAAATTATCTTCTTATATATTAAACGTATTTTAAATTTTCCATAATCTGTTTTAGAGTTCTGAACTGCATAATTCACAAGTTTGATCAAACCAGAAGCAGTATTTCTTTAAAAGATTTACTCCATAAGTTGGTGGTTCAGTAATTAGATTAAATTAAACAGTTTTGATTGTTTTAAAGACTTCTTATGTTCTATTGTACTGTTCATCACTCACCCACATTTTTACAGACAGTGTTAATATTTGTAAAGGAGCTCAGTTTTGAAAGTATTATTTTAAAAAGAGATGTTCCAGTTTTTAATGTATATTTACGTTTCTGATTTAACTTCTTTGTTAGAATTCAGTTTGACATTACTTATCATGGTATTATTTCTTCTCTACCACCAGTTCTCTCCATGATAATTTATCTCATTTCTGACATTGGACATTTCTTCAATGTTTGGTTTAAGATTCAAGTCAACATTATTATTAACTTTAATAAGATTTATTCCCATTGATTTTGTTAACCACATGACACTTAGCTTGTGTCCCCCTTTCTCTCTCTTTATACACATATGTAGTATTTTATATAGGTGGCGTTTAAATTAAATAACATTGCAAATAAATAAAAGCAATATACACTCTGCATCTGATAAATCATGCTTGTATATAAATTTTAAAAGTTTTTTGTATCTTGGACTTCTAACTGTTGTATCAAATTCAAACTTTTTATGAATCTTGGATCTCTAACAATTTAGTGACCTTAAAACCTTGGGTGTGTTAAATCTCTAACAATTTAGTGACCTTAAAACCTTGGGTGTGTTAGATCTCTAACAATTTAGTGACCTTAAAACCTTGGGTGTGTTAGATCTCTAACAATTTAGTGACTTTAAAACCTTGGGTGTGTTAGATCTCTTAGAATTTAGTGACCTTAAAACCTTGGGTGTGTTAGATCTCTAACAATTTAGTGACTTTAAAACCTTGGGTGTGTTAGATCTCTAACAATTTAGTGACCTAAAAACCTTGGGTGTGTTAGATCTCTAACAATTTAGTGATCTTAAAACCTTGGGTGTGTTAGATCTCTTACACCATCTTCGTAAATTTTAATTTGTTTTATGTCTTTCAACTTTAACAAATTCTTTATAAATTTTGAAAGCTCTCACAGTTCATAAATGTTGTGTTCTCACCAATGTTATTATATTTCGTTATTTTACTAAATTAATGTGTGTGTTTTTCTTTTACAGGGAGACTGAGTTCAACGAACACCCAAAGTGAGTTTTTATTTTCAGCTTGTCTTCTAACATTCCTGAACTTTGTTTGGCAGTCAGTATCAACAGGAAGTTTTAAGCTACTTAAATTCAAAAGTTTCTCAGAGAGTATGAACACTAAATTCATAAGTGTAAAGATTTGTGTTTAATCCAAGTTGCCATGTTTGCTGCCATCTTGTGAAAAATTTCGTTACTCACACTCATATTTTCTGGAGTAACCAGTGACTCGTTAATAAGCTTAATGACTTCAAATGCTAACACTTAGGATTTCACACCTGTAGTGAGCACAGCACAGAGGGTCCATTCTGCGGTTCTGTGTTTAACAATTAACAAACCTGATAAATGGTCTTTTTAACTATTTATTTTGTAACTCCTGGATCTACTTGTGAAATAAACCCCAGTGATTGTTTGACAAACATGTTGGATGGAAATTAGAATCTGATACTACAAACATATATCTATCATTTAATTTGAAACTTAGAGGTTTTTATTTTCAGTTTAAATAAAAATATGATATCTAATGAAAACTTAGTTCAACAATGTTATGATTTAATTTCCCTTTGAGTATCATGTGGAAACAGGAAGACAAAGGATACACGTTTGGAGGACTCCAGAATAACAAAAAGAAAAAAAAATACAATGAATAAAGATGAAGACCAATGAAATATCACAAAACAGGAAGAACAAAGTATAAGCCATAAATACTCTGAAAAAACAGGAAGAACAAAGTATAAACCATAAATACTCTGAAAAACAGGAAGAACAAAGTATAAGCCATAAATACTCTGAAAAACAGGAAGAACAAAGTATGCACCATAAATACTCTGAAAAACAGGAAGAACAAAGTATGCACCATAAATACTCTGAAAAACAGGAAGAACAAAGTATGCACCATAAATACTCTGAAAAACAGGAAGAACAAAGTATAAGCCATAAATACTCTGAAAAACAGGAAGAACAAAGTATAAACCATAAATACTCTGAAAAACAGGAAGAACAAAGTATGCACCATAAATACTCTGAAAAACAGGAAGAACAAAGTATAAGCCATAAATACTCTGAAAAACAGGAAGAACAAAGTATAAACCATAAATACTCTGAAAAACAGGAAGAACAAAGTATAAGCCATAAATACTCTGAAAAACAGGAAGAACAAAGTATAAACCATAAATACTCTGAAAAACAGGAAGAACAAAGTATAAACCATAAATACTCTGAAAACAGGAAGAACAAAGTATAAGCCATAAATACTCTGAAAAACAGGACAGAGAACAAAGTATAAGCCATAAATACTCTGAAAAACAGGAAGAACAAAGTATAAACCATAAATACTCTGAAAAACAGGAGACCAAAGATAAACCACTAAATACTCTGAAAAACAGGAAGAACAAAGTATGCACCATAAATACTCTGAAAAACAGGAAGAACAAAGTATGCACCATAAATCTCTGAAAAACAGGAAGAACAAAGTATAACCATAAATACTCTGAAATACAGGAAGAACACAGTATGCACCATAAATACTCTGAAAAAAACAGGAAGAACAAAGTATAAGCCATAAAATACTCTGAAAAACAGGAAGAACAAAGTATAAGCCATAAATACTCCTGAAAAAACAGGAAGACAAAGTATAAAACCATAAATACTCTGAAAAACAGGAAGAACTAAAGTATGCACCATAAATACTCTGAAAAACAGGAAGAACAAAGTATAAGCCATAAATACTCTGAAAAACAGGAAGAACAAAGTATAAACCATAAATACTCTGAAAAACAGGAAGAACAAAGTATAAGCCATAAATGCTCTGAAAAACAGGAAGAAGAAAGTATAAACCATAAATACTCTGAAAAACAGGAAGAACAAAGTATAAACCATAAATACTCTGAAAAACAGGAAGAACAAAGTATAAGCTATAAATACTCTGAAAAACAGGAAGAACAAAGTATAAGCCATAAATACTCTGAAAAACAGGAAGAACAAAGTATAAACCATAAATACTCTGAAAAACAGGAAGAACAAAGTATGCACCATAAATACTCTGAAAAACAGGAAGAACAAAGTATGCACCATAAATACTCTGAAAAACAGGAAGAACAAAGTATAAACCATAAATACTCTGAAAAACAGGAAGAACAAAGTATGCACCATAAATACTCTGAAAGACAGGAAGAACAACGTATAAGCCATAAATACTCTGAAAAACAGGAAGAACAAAGTATAAGCCATAAATACTCTGAAAAACAGGAAGAACAAAGTATAAGCCATAAATGCTCTGAAAAACAGGAAGAACAAAGTATAAACCATAAATACTCTGAAAAACAGGAAGAACAAAGTATAAGCTATAAATACTCTGAAAAACAGGAAGAACAAAGATAAAAACTGTGAGTACTATGAAACAATAAAAGATAAAAACATCAGCAGAAAGTGATGTATGGAATACCAAGAGATGAACAGTAGATGTTATTTGTAGCCTGAAACAACTGAGGAAGAAGAGATGAATATATCAAATAACAGTGGAAAGATAACCTTTTTTTATATAAAATGTGACAAATAATGTTTATTTTAACAAAGAGCATGTTAATGATGTAACATTAACTCCAGTTTTACAAAGTATATCAGGTTGTGAATTTACTCGTATTTTAACATTTTCATTTTGATGCCCTTTTTAAATAAAATATTCATCAAGTGATTCACTGGTATAGCAAATCTGTATATCTTATCTGACATAGCACAGCTGTTTAAGATTTATGTCTAATGTGGTATGCCGCCACTGTGTGAGATTATATCTCACCAGGTATATCACGACTGCACATTTGATTTGATACAGCATAGTTGTGTAATATATATGTTCATCCTGCTATAGCACAACTCCATAAACGTATATCTCACCTGTTATATCACAGCTGTATATCTGATTTGGTATACCATAACTATGCAAGATATATATCTGGCTATGTATATCACAATGGTATGTCTGACATCATATAGCATAACTGTACATCTACCCTGATAAAACACTAATTTGTATCAGACCTTGTGTATCACAACTGTATATCTAATCTGATATATTTATCATTTTATTCAGATAATATCGCTTCCAGTGCCATATGTAAACCTGAACTACAAGTAGTGAAAATACCAAAGCCTCATGATTCTCTGACAATCATATGGCCATCTTGTACTCGGATCAACAGATGTGGAGGTTGTTGTTCAAGCTCTTTACTTGATTGTGTCCCAAAGAGAACCAGCACACTACATGTGGTACCTTC